>CM022299.1:55499535-56064879 GCA_011799875.1 Thinopyrum elongatum | reverse complement strand
ATTCCGGCAGCTCCGAAAACTTTTTTCGGTTTTTTCTCCAGAAAAATCCAGAAGTTACCAGACCAACTGTCAACCTCCAAAACATTCCCGGTGCTTGCCGAAACCTTTTTGGATCAATGGTTTTATCCGAAACAACTTTTGGTTTTACCAAAACTTTTTCGGTGTTCTCTCGGAACTTTTTCCGTGTCTCTGAAACTTTTCCAGTGACTTCTCTCGGACTCCCTGTCTAGTATTCAGCAGATAATGACCCTTAAGCGTGTGACCCTATAGGTTCGGTGAAGTATAGACATGACACGGAACCCCTTCCGATCATGAATCAACATCGAGCCGTGGACACCCATATTGACCCCTATACCCACACGAATGAATATTCGAGTGAACCTCCAGTTGCATGTGCTATACCTGTTGCTTCACAGTATGTTACAAATACCCGAGTGAGACCATTGGCATTCCCGTGATCAACACTTGTCCACTATGCTAGTTCACCTTGTTTACGGTATTGTTCTCTTTTCTCGTTACCGTGTTCCGGCATCCCCATGATCAAATCACAAGTGTCTGGCCAGACGATGATGGATACCGTAACACCGAGAGGGCCCAGAGATATCTCTCCATCATCGGAGGAGCAAATCCCAATCTCGAGCTATCAAGTTACTTGACACACTTTTCCATGAACCCGTAAGCAGCCGTAATAGCCATCCATTTACGGAGACGTTTTAACAAACCCCAAATTTTCATGAAGCAAGCATAGAAGAAACTCGACACCTCATGGTCTAAGGAATCATGCAAACGTCAACCATCTCTGTGTTATTAACATTAAATTGTGACGAATGTAACTCATAGCATAACATCAATTCGGGTCGATTCAACACAAATGTTCTTCTAACATTGTGCCCTCAAAGTTGCTGGCATAGACTGCCCATGATCAGGAAAACAGACCATCATGCAACACTTGAGCTAGTCTTGAGGCTAGACTAGGAATACATTTTATCGTTTATATTCCACACGGTCAAGGTAGTCTTCTCCGAGCCTCGTTTTATTTGCAGACTCGAGAACCATAGCAGTTATAGCATGGAACATAAACCTAATTATGAACAGGGAGATAATCAATAACATTTATTATTGCCTCTAGGGCATATCTCCTACAGACTCCCACTTGCACTAGAGTCAATAATCTAGTTAATGCTAATGCACTTCACACCTGGTGGCACACTGTGTAATATGCTTTGCTTGTGTGGTATAGCCTGATGTCCAACGGATCTGACGACTTAGCTCCGTGTGTATCTTTCATATCCTCGCGTTTTCACGTCTTCACAAAATTCATATTTTGTGTGGACTTGGCTTTGTATGTATGCGGAATCACAGGTCGAACCTGGATTCCTGTAGACCGAGTTATGGAGCAACTACCTGCAGTAGTGTCCCATTGACAAAAGCCATCTGGAACCATACTAGTTCATGAATGAACTATATGATTCAACATCTTCTTTGGTCGCTTGTAAAAATGCAAAAACTTCGCCCTTGTATAGAATTCGCCACGATCCTGTTTGGAACAATTTCCAACTACCGTGCCACCATATTGTGTATTACACAAACCCTTAATTTAAATCGAAAATCGCATGGAGCATTGAGAACACTGTATCGATGTAGCCTTTAACAACGAACTCTTCATGATCTCCGTTTGCGAGAAACATTGTCATCAGTGCTATATGGTACTCAATGACCCTTTTTCACTGTTGTCCCATGATCGTTCTTTGATCACTTTGGTATCTATACTCGCAACACCCTTGGGAGTATCAGACATATCTGGTTTGTTTTACATACCATGGAATACATGATTAATCAAACCAAGAGTGTGTGGAATCTCAATCATATATTTTGCTCATCAGTGTTTTGGGACACCGAGTCTTGCAAAAACTCTCTTCCATGTGACTTCGGCAAGAATCACTCCTTGTGTTTTAAAGCTAAAAGGTTTTAGCACCTTGTCAATATGTATTCATTGCTTAGCCCCATTAGGTAATCTATCTCCATAGATCATCATGCCTAATATTGAGGCTATTTAGCCTAAGCACTTCATCAAAAAACTATTTCAAACGAAGTCCTAATTCGTGTCAAGAAATTTATTTCCAATTACCAATGTGTCAAGCACACAAGGTTTTTAGAATATTATTATGCTCCCCTTACTTTCTGAATTACAAGATCTTTTTTACCCATTGATGAAGTCAAACCCCTTTGACCATTTCATCAAAACACGAAGATTCCGACTCCATTTTGCGTCTCTTCTGTCCATCACTGGAACTCTGAAGTTTGCTACCTACTGCATCCTCTAGATCGACAAATTACTTTGGACGTGTATCACATACAGTCCTAGGTTTTATTTCCATCAATGGAAATCCTTTTGTCATCCATGTTTCATATCTCATGATTGAAATATGTATTAATTGCTAGTTACAACCCGAACCGACTTTAAGCATCGCTATGGTAGAGACAATCTCATCGTAGTCAACTCTTTGAACTTGTTATTGCAACAAGTCGAGCTTTATGGAATAAACATTTTTATCTTGATCAGTTTTAAGTTCCATAAATATTCGTTAGACTCTAAGTCTTCTGAAAGGTGTATCAAGGTTTTAATCTTGAATCACTTATGTGGAAACTAACTCGGGTTGCATTGGCATTTAGCCCAATTCCGGAGTCAGTGCCCATCAACGCTTCCTTGTGTATCATAGGTAATTGGTTGTCTAACAACAATATCTCGTTTGCGCACCTGAGAGGTTTGCACGAGCCTTGCCTACGTGGTTCAGCTGCAAGTTCGACCGAAGTCCATACATTTTATGTAGAGATTTCCGTATCAGTCGCAGTAGGAAACTCTGGAATTACTTCCAAGGTCTCTTTCCTTTGACCTGATGACGAAGATACTGGTTATCTCGTCGAGTTGCACTGTCCTCCCACTGACCTTTTGTAAGAACTATTCTCTTTAAAGGCATACCGTTTTGTGACGAAAACCTTTGCCTCGGTATAGTGGTGGGGGAATACCCAATGACTTGGGATAACCTACAAAGTAGCACACTTGTCTGATTTGGAATAGGTTTGTAACCTTTTACACAAGCCCCATATTCCAAATGTTAAGAAAGATATAACATGGTTGGCGTCGTACCATAACCATTGTGTCATTTCAACAGACCTGATGAAGCTCTTTTCAGTGTAAAATCCGCAGTCTCTAAAGCATCACTTTTAAAAGGGATAATGCCAAATTTATTTATGTCATCTTTGATCTCACCATGTCATAAATGGTTCGATTACATCTTCATGGACTTTCCACTTGCAGTGGTGTTCCGGAGGTGCAAGTTATGAAACCCCTTTCAACTCATCAAACATTCGCTAAACTTGTAACTCAAATATTTCTTTCTGCAATCGAATTGTAGAAACATAATTTTCTTGTTACAATAACTTCTATTCATATTTTGAAAACCTTTCGAATGATTTCAAATGATCCAGACTTACGTTCATCAAGTAAATATCCACTATCTACTTGAGTCATTTCTGAAGATAGATAAATCCACTACTTGCAACAACCTTTATCGGACATACACATCAAATGTATGATCACCAATAAGTTTGTTGTCCGTTCCTTATGGCCTGTGAATGGTACTTCAGTCACTTCTCTTTTCGGAGGAAAGTTCAAGCGTCAGATGATTCAAAATCAAACGACTTCAAAATCCATCATAATGGAAATTTCCATGCGGGTTTCTCCAATGTGACCAAATGTATGCCACACTTGTGTGGTATATTTTAGTCTTGCACATTTTTAGCGTCAGTGTTATGGATGTATCATATTACCATCAATATTCATAACATACATCCCATCTAGGATGGAAGCTAGGCCCTTCATGTTATATCATAATACTGAACAACAATTGTTGTTTTTTGAAAACTTTTTTGCAACAAACATGTGCAATGGGCTAGAGTGTATGAACTCTAAAATGAATTATGAAAGTAAACCCAGAGGTAATGTATTATTATCAATATTCATAACATACATCTCATTCTTAATGAAAGTATGGCCCTTATGTTATTCATAACACCGAACATCAAAAGTTTCTCTTATGAACAACCTTCTGCAAGAGTTCCTTATGCAATGGGCTAGAGTGTGTAAACTCCAAATGAATATGAAAATAAAATACATACGGTAATACACCGATGGAAGGTATAGTAACATTTACTATGTTTCCCTGTGTGATACCTAAACCTCATTCCTGGCTAGTCTTTCAGGCCATAGTAGTTCTTAAATCGAGTTCATGCAACAGAATGCAATCGAGCGGTACGTTTGTGATTAACTCACAATACCCAAAAATTAATGATAACATTTTTAAACCATAATTCCCAAGAACTATATCTTTGACCAGCCTTCTATACATCAAAAACTTGTATGACATTCATACATGAGCTGGATATTCCAGTCTTCTTTCTTTTTGCCATTATACTTCTAACAGTTTAACTTTTAGTATTTCTCCTACTCTCAGAAGAAGCACCGAACTAAGAGTGGTCGTTAGCCCCCGACTTCCTAGGTGTGTAAGTCACACTAACATCCTTCGGACACTTCCTTTCTCTTTAAGTTGTTGTTTTATTCACCTTTCATCATATGACAGGCGTTCTTCTGGATCCCTCTCTTATCAGTCTAAGCATAGTAAACTCCTTTACTAATAGTTTGCAAACAAAATTGCTTTGGATATCATTATCTTTTAGCCTTCGTCTGTCTCTGAAATGATTTTCAGATTTCATGAATATCACATAACTATCCAAACTTTCGAAGTTTCGGATCTCATGGAAGCAAACATATTGCATTTGACCGTAAACGGAATTCTAGCTTTTGGATTGAAGGACGAGAGTCACATGATCCATAGCATTAGCGGGAGAATACCGAAAGTATGCGATAGGGCAAGGTTCCTTCTCGGCACTCTTGAGGACAATCCTCACATTACGTTACCAACCATAAAGTTTTAACCAGATATTTAACAGCTATTCAATTTTAACAGGGAAGGTGGAAACGCGAGCCATTATCTTACAACTATATATGCAAATTACACTTTAGACAGTGTTCAAAATTAATTGCACTGAGAATTAAACAAGTTAATTCAACAATGCGCTCCCACTCAAATCATATCTCTCATAATTGATTTTGAGTGATACAAGACCCATATTGAAATTTAACGCCATTGATGTTAGTCATCACCGATGTACGAAAATCTCAATCGGTGGCCAACTTGCCGATCACATCTCTATGCGACTCTTGTTCATCTTTCGATGCGGTGTTCCGCGTCCAGGACGATCCTGCCATGACGTCAAGACAACCAAGTGATCTCGCTGTGAGGTCGACCTTCACCCTCCTCAGACTCTTCAATTCGTTCGTACACATGTTTAAAGGCGCACCCCCGAAAAGACACATATTTCAGACGGTGCTACACTTGGGAGAACACTAACTACTTGATATTTTTGTGAGAGATCACCCTAATAAAAAGCGACTACGCGAATCAAGAAGGGTGCATCAAAAGGGATAAACATCTCAGGCAATTCATAATAGCATGATATGGATAGCCCTTTCTGACGGAGAAGTCTTGTATTTCTTCGTCTTCGGCATTCGCGTCGGTGTTCACCTTCGCGAAAGATTGCCACCACCTTGTCGATGCCACCAGATAATATTGCTATCTCATACTAATAAAATTGCATTACATAAGGTTGACACGCAGGCATTAAAGTGCAATCATATGGCTCCAGCCATCAGCCGAATCATGACACGCAGGTCATGTTAATCAATTTACGTCATATAGTCATCTCATACATAATCAAATTATGAGCACTGCTATACCACATCAATGCACATGCAAACCCTCCTGCAAACCAAGTTAGACGCCTCTAATCGGTTCATGCAAAAAATGGTTTTACGTGGCTTCTAAGGTTTCGAAACAAACCGAAGCTACCAACGTCCATCATCAAGCATGATTATCCAAGTCGCTAGATTAACAACGCAGGGTGTATGAAACATGAGATAATAAATCTCAAGCCCATACTGAACTTCGTCATACGCATGACCCCCGTGCAGATCATATCTGCATTGCCCTTTCATCTACGAACATCCATCTTTCTTTGCTACTAAAGTGGAACCCAAGAACTGTTAGCACTTCGTTGATCTTCAATCAGCATACTCAGGAGCAGCATGAAAGGATCGCGTGATTGCCAGAACTTTGTAAGATTCCACAAATGCTGTTCAGAATCAGGACTACGCAAATTAGAGGGAAGCAACAAGAACATCGGGTAACAGATTTCATCTGCTACCCGCACAAATAATTTTCAGTAGCAGAACTCATCTACTACCTAATTATATTGGGCAACACCCATACATCTCATGTATTCTAGATCGCAACCTGCATTACGCATGCATGGCTCTGATGCCACTGTAGGGTATATGCAGCAGAAAACAAAAAAATTTCCGACCTACGCCCAGCCCAGGAACACTTGATGGACTGCATACAAGGTTTGATCATTTTCGTTACCGGACTCGTAGCGCAGCGGAAGTAGAGTCGATGACGATCGTCGGTGCAGATCCCCGCAGCTAGGATTTACAACCTCCCAACCGCGAGGATGTATACCCTCATCCGACCACCCGGACAGACGCTCAGGAGGCGGTCGAAGTCCCCCGGACGTGTCGCGGACAGCCCTTCGGGAGGACTCACAGAACTCGGACCGTCACTTGGACAGCCCTCCGGGAGGCACTCACGAACAGCCCCACGGGCACTAAGATCGAAACTACGACCTCTTAAAAGTTGCACACATACGGTGTCATCTATCTGGCAGGGCTTCGCCATCCAGAACTAGTTCCCACCGGAACCCAGACAGCCTTCGGCACTACGAAACTATTTCATGGGAGGGAGAGAGAATGCCAGATCATGCATGGCTTATGTGAGAGAGTTGGAGTGGGGATGGAGAGCTCCTCTCCACTCCTTTTATAGTGGTGGAAGGGGTGGAGGGGGGCTTGAAAATTTCAGCCCACATGAGGGGGCCCCCCCAAAACATGCACCCACCAAAGGTGGGAGATGTCCATGGGGGGTCCCCCCAACATCCATGGCGCCACCACCATGGGGCTGCCCACCTCTCCCAACATGTTCCACCATTGTGGGGGCTGCACCCCCACCATGGGAGGCCCCCAACACTGTCCACCAACAAGGGGGCGCCCCCCAAGGGGGCCCCCCAAAAACAGCCCAAAAACAGCCCCACGAAACGTGGGATCTTGTCACGTCTCGCTGGGACAAGATGTTTTCCCGCGTGTAATTTCCGAAAAATTCCCGAAGGTCCCTGAACATTTCCGCGCGGCACCCTCTAAAATTATCCGGACGCGCTCCGGAACATTTCCAGTATGGTGGTTTAATTTAAAACCATCTTCGTTTACCCGGTAAACAATTCCGGCAGTCCGAAAACTTTTTTTCGGTTTTTTCTCCAGAAAAATTCCAGAAGTTACCAGACCAATCTGTCAACCTCCAAAACATATCCCGGTGCTTGCCGAACCCTTTTGGATCAATGGTTTATATCCGAAACAATTTTCAGTTTTAGACAAAACTTTTCGGTGTTCTCCGGAACTTTTTCCATTGTCTCTGAAACTTTCTCAGTGACTTTCTCTCGGATCCCTGTCTAGTATTCAGCAGATAAATGACCCTTAAGCGTGTGACCTATAGTTCGGTGAAGTATAGACATGACCGGAACCCCTTCCGATCAATGATCAACATCGGAGTCGTGGACACCCATATTGACCCCTATACCCACACGAATGAATATTCGAGTGAACCTCCAGTTGCCGTGTGCTATTCCTAGGCTTCACGATATGTTACAATACCCGAGGTGAAACATTGGCATCCCGTCCGTGATCAACAACTTGTTCACTATGCTAGTTACCTCGTTATCGGTATTGTTCTCTTTTCTCGTTACCGTGTTCCGGCACTCCCATGATCAAATCACAAAGTGTCTGGCCAGACGATGATGGATACCGTCAACACCGAGGGGCCCAGAGATACTCTCTCTCCATCGTCAGAGGAGCAAATCCCAATCTCGAGCTATCAAGTTACTAGACACACTTTTCCATGAACCCGTAAGCCGCCGTAATAGCCATCCATTACGGATGACGTTTAACAACCCCAAAGTTCATGAAGAAGCATGAAGAAACTCGACATCTCATGGTCTAAGAAGTCATGCAAACGTCAACCATCTCTGTGTGTTATTAACCATAAATTGTGACGAATGTAACTCAATAGCATAACATCAATTCGGGTCGATTCAACACAAATGTTCTTCTAACATTGTGCCCTCAAAGTTGCTGGCATAGAAATGCCCATGATCAGAAAACAGAACCATCATGCAACACTTGAGCTAGTCTTAGAGGCTAGACTAGAATACATTTATCGTTTATTATTCCACACGTGCATATGAGTCTTCCTCCGAGCCTCATTTTATTTGCAGACTCGAGAACCATAGCAGTTATAGCATGGAACATAACCTAATTATGAACAGGGAGATAATCAATAACATTGTAGTATTGCGCTCTAGGGCATATCTCCTACACAATAAAGCAAATCCTTCACTGAGGAAGGTAGTGTCTTGATGGAGCTTGGCCTGCCTCTTAAAGGCTTCATCAACACTTGCATCATTAGATTGGAAGCTCAGGTTCTTCATACATGAGCCTGGCGCCTTCAGCAGGAGGACTGACTGGATACGGCATGAAGTATCAGCAGAGTCCGGACGCTTTGAGTGAGTAGTGAGTGTTCAGTCATCCAGTCAAGCACCCAAGAGTTCACATCAGCCCAATTTCCAGTTAGATGCAGAGTGGCATAGAATTGAAGAATTAGCTCTTCATTCCATCGCAGATGTGGTGCAGAAATTCAGAAGCCCAGCTTCATGAAGAACATTCAAGACTGGCTGGAAGCAAGGAATGGACTCCATGTCAACATGAGGAATTTGACGGTGTTCAAATACCTTGTCCTTATCAAACAGGAGTGAAGAATAGAAGTTCATCTGACTGGCTGTCCAGAATCGCTTGCGTCGAAGTCTTGTTGAGTCATATGGATTGAAATCTGTGAAGAAATGGTTGCTCAACGAGGAACTAGTCAGCCTTGAATTTTGCCATTTAGCATAGGGTTTTGCTGCTTGGGCGTGAAGATTAACAGTTGATGTTTTTACAGCCTCTTGGTTCAGAATCTCTGGAGCTGCTGACTGAGGCATTGAGGGTTCAGGATCTAGCAGTGGTATGTGTTTCCATTTCTTCCTCAGCTGTAGTAGCTGGAATTTCTTCTGGAATGGAAAGGAGAGATGTTTGACATTCTTCAGATCCGTGTGAATTTCTTCAGTTTGTACAGGGGACTGAGGAATTGGATGCAGAGTGTGGTCATGGTGAATTGGGTGAAGTCTTTCCCAATAATCATCATTAAGCACAGGAGTGGTAGAACCGATATCCACGTCGTCTTCTTCCATTTCCTCAATGCCTGCGCCTCTTCAGCTTTGAACTGAGGCAGGGTGATGATACCAGTGGGGTTTGAAGGGATATCTTCCACTTCAATTTCTTCATCCAACGCTTTGAGGTAGCAGCAGAAGGATTTCTTCATCTGTGTCATCTAAAATGACATATCCTCACCATAGGAATGGCTCCTTGGACGGTACAACGAAATTAGAACAGCGTCAATTGGGTTAGTGAGAACTTGTCAAAGTCCTCACTTTTCTTGGAGCTGAGACTCTGCAATCATTGATGCTTTCCTCTTTTTCATAGCTGCCTTTTTGCAGTTTGGTTTCTTCACTTCTGATGCAGAAGGAAGAGATGGAGCCGGTTTGGTTTCTTCAGGCGCAACATAGTGGTTGCCCTGGCAATTTCTTCAGGAACTGGATTTCTTCAGCAGCCCGGTTCCACAGTTTCTTCAGCCTGAGGATTTTGTTGTTGCGATGGGCTGCAATGTTAGGCTTGAGGGTCTTGGTAAGCTTGACAAATCTGACTTTGGCTCACAAGACAATCGGATAATATCTGTCAAATCATCACTGGGGCTTTGATCTCCTTTTCAGAGATACAAGTTCTCAGGAGACAGCTCAGAACATTTTCTTCAGAAAGCACTCCTTCTTGTACTGAGCCTTCTTGATTGCCTTCCCTTTTAAAATTTCCATTTTTCTTCACTAATGATGCAGTCAGCATGTGACTTTGAACTAGGTGTGAGGTTTAATTCAGGTAGTGGAGTGTTTGGATCTTTGTGCCAGAGATCGATTAATCGAGGATCTTCTTCGGATCCAGCATGAGAGTCACAAAACTCCCTTTGGCTCTAGCAGCCCTTCTTGCCTGTCTCTAATGATTTCAGCAAGTTCTTCATCATCAGCTTCATCGTCATCAGACGGAACATGGAATGCCACTTGCTTCTTATGAGGACTTGGCCTTGTTCCACGTCCAGCAGTGGCCTTTTTCTTCAGCAGAGTTGGACCGATGAGGAGCTGGTAGAGCTGAGAACTTGCAGATGCTCCAGAAGCAATTAAAAAACTGCAGTCCGTTGGCATGTTGCAAGATGCACTGGTGTTGAGGACTTAGCAGCAGCACATGAGGTTTTGGCCAAAGAGGGAATTGGCACAACCCTGAAGACGTTGCCAGAGGAATTTGCTTTGAGGGCTTTGAGGAACTTGGCCGTGAGGGCATTGCTATTGAGGAACTCGGCTTCATAGCTGATTTCTTTGGCATGGCCTTTTTAGGCTTACTGGCAGAGGCCTCAGCAGCTAGCAGCAGCAGAATCTTCATTAAATTTCTTCACTGCTTCTTTTGCCACTTAGCCAATTTGGCTTGACGCTTAGCCATTCTTTGGGGAATTCCTCACCGCGCCTGATGCTGAGGGATCAGCTTCTGACAGGCTGCCAATGGAGGTCTTGGACATGGAGGGTTTACGCAAATTTCTTCATGTACTTTGGAGTGACGATCAGTATTCCCTCCATTCCTTAGCCCATCTCCTTTCAATCCTCGTATGCGCACTTTGCGCGTGATTTTGTTCTCTTTGCCACGAGTGCTCATCAGGTGTGCAATATTCAACATATATGTCTTCAGGGATCTCAAAGCAAAAGTGTTGTTTCAGGCCTCTTGCTCCCCTTCTGAGGTCTCTTCCCATCTGCCATTTTCCTCACTTGAGGATTTTGAACAATGGATGTTTCTAGGAAGTATGCAACTTATCTTCGAGGAATGCTGCAAATGAATTAAGTTGATGAGACCTAGTGATTCACACGGACATTTTGTACCTGTGAACAGACTATGGTGGTGAAGAATTTGGAGAGGTCATTAGCGTTATCAGAATTTTTTCAAAAACTATCAAGTTTGAGGAATTTGACCATAGGTGTCTGGAGGAATTTCACTAAGCGTTCTTGACTTAGGTTCTAGAGTTGTTAGCTTTTGAAAATCCACCCAATGAGAATCTTGAGAAAGAAAATATATCTTAGAGAAACAATCAAGATACAGGAGCATTCGGGTGTGTATGGACGGGGAAGTTGAAGATAATTACCTTTTGAAGATTTGTGGAAATCATAAGAATCAAAGCAGGGCAAAAAATTAGATTTTATTTACCCTATGAAGAACACGACGAACTGGGAGTGGGAGTTGGATAAGTTTGTCTTCTCAGATCACTCAAGCCCTAACTTGGCGGTGAGAGACAGCTAGGCGGCGGCGGAGTGAAGATTTCCTGGCCGGCGCGAGTAGCGGTGATGAGGGTCGAGGCAGTGAACCTCTTCCTCACCGGCGACGAGATAGTAGTCGACGGCGAGCTACGTGGAGGCTGAGAGCTCGAGCGAGATGGTTGTCGACGGGAGTAGTAATGAAGACATAGGAGGGGAGGGGTATTTATAGCCACGGTGAAAAACAGCCCATCTGAAATTTTTGGACGAACATGCCCCTGACCCTTACTCTTCTAACGACATGTGTCACCCACGTACACAGTGGTGGAGATCATGGGCGATCGTGGGTGAATATTTTAATCCATCGTGGAGGGAACGAAACGGTTTGAGCAGCAAAAGCCGAAAATTTAGATATGAAATTTTAAAGTTTCGTTCGCAAATTCTAAGCTGTCAATGACACAGTGAAGACTTTGAACGGTTTTCAAATAGAATGCACATGAAGAATTTGTGAACAGACTGGGTTGAGTTAGCATAGAGGGGGAACGGGTCCGATCACATTCACTTAGAGGAAAATCAACTTGAAGAATTAGCAATAAGTGAATGCTGTTGAGGACATGAAAAACTCAAGTATATATATAGTCAATGAAGAACACTAGTCGAAAATTTTGAAGACTTTGCAAGTTGAAGAATTTGAAAATTGAAGAATTTGCAAAATGAGAAAAAACTCAATTTTGAAGATTTTCAACTTTTGTTGGTGGCGTGACCCACCGTATAAGAATGATGATTTCAGACACCGCGTACAATTGTCGTAGGGCTCTGAGAATCAAATTCTTCGTTAATTTCTTCACACTTAGAGGGTTGGTCTTCATTGATTGAAGAAAATGTTACTTCGTTGGTTGCACATCTAACTCATCAATTTTGCGTAAGTGTTAGGATGTGTGCCTTTCAAAGAACATTCGAAGATTCTAAGATATTTAGCTCCACACCGCAACTTGCTAAATCTCTTCTCATCCAAGGGCTTGGTGAAAATATCCGCTAGCTGTTCTTCACTCTTACGTGATCAATAGAGAGTGTTGCCCTTCAACACATGATCTTGAGAAAATGATGATGAATCTGGATGTGCTTTGTCTTCGAGTGCTGAACAGGGTTATGAGCAATCTTGATGGCACTCTCGTTGTCGCAGTAGAGTGGCACATTCTTCATGTTGATGCCATAGTCCTTGAGGGTTTGCTTCATTCCACAGCAATTGAGCACAGCAAGAACCAGCAGCAATATACTCAGCTTCAGTAGTGGAGAGTGATACGCAGTTCTGCTTCTTCGAGGACCAACATACTAAAGATCATCTGAGAAATGGCATGTGCCTGATGTTGACTTGCGATCCACTCGATCACCAGCATAGTCAGAGTCAGAATATCCAACAGATCAAAAGCCGAGCCCTTGGGATACCATAATCCAAGTGTTGGAGTGTGAGCTAGATATCGAAGAATATGTTTCGCAGCCTTATGGTGTGAATCCTTCGGTGTATCTTAAAACGGGCACACATGCAAACACTAAGCATAATATCTTGCCTAGATGCACATAGGTACAATAAAGATCCAATCATGGAGCGTATACCTTTTGATCGAAGTCAATACCATTTTCATCGGTACATAGATGGCCATTTGTGGGCATAGGGATTTTGACGCCTTTGCAATCTTGCATACCAAATTTCCTCAGAACGTCCTTCAGGTATTTCTCTTGAGAAATGAAGATGGCATTGCATTGTTGACGAATTTGAAGACCTAAGAAGAATTTCAATTCTCCCATCATGGACATTTGATATTCCTCACTCATCATATAGTCAAATTCGTCACTGTAACGTTGGTTAGTACAGCCCAAAGATAATATCATCAACATAGATGGGGCCCCCCGACTCAATCGTACACTAATCATACACGCAAACTGTACGATCAAGCACAGGGACTCACGGGAAGATATCACAAACAACATCTAACACATTTAAACGGAGGTCCACAATATTACAGACCAGGGATCCGAAGATCCGAATACATAAGTCAGTATACAAATATTATCTGAGTACACAGCACAGTTAGACAAGTTTTGCCTTAAGAAGGCTAGCACAAACGCGACACTAGATCGTAAGGCGTTGGCCTCCTGCCTGGGAGCCTCCGATCCTACTCCTAGTCAGCTGGCTCAATCCAGTAGTAAGTACCCTCTAGACCTCCTTGTAGTAAGCTCCGGTGGTGGCATCTGGCTCCTGGACTCCATCGTCTGATGTATCATCAATGTGGGTATGGGGAAAAGAGAAAATAAAGCAACCGTGAGTACTCATCCGAAGTACTCAGCAAGCAAGGATCTATACTACATAGCAACATTATCATGGAGAAAGGCGTATATGTGGACTAGACTGCAGAAATGCGAATGAGATAGAGAGAATGCCTAGTCCTATCGAAGACTAGCATCTTCAAACATCTTCACAAGGCCATCATCTTGCAGCGTAGAAGAGAGTGTAGAATAGCATTTTATTTAGCAAACATGTTGAAGTACAGCTTAAAGATCCTTCCTTGACTCCCAGCGAGAAAGCGATCCCGAAGCTTCAATTTAGTAACAAGTATCCAGTTTAAGTAGTAGATCGGATACACAAACTGAGCGTCCTTTACCGTAGGACCGGCTATCGATAGAAGATTCCATCCCTGCAGGGGTGCACACTACGTTACCCAACACGCTCGATCAACTCTGGCGGACACACTTGCTGGGTAATGCCCGTCCTCGGAAGATCAACACAAAACAGCGCTCTACCTAGGCTCGACAGAGAGTGTCAGCACGCCGGACTAACCTATGCACCCAGAGGTCTCGGGCCATCACCCTGGGCACCCTGCGCGTTGCGACACTGGCCGGGGTGCAGGCGCGACACTGAACTGTCAGTGAAGTATCCACCCAATCCCGACAATCAGCCTGCACGGTGAATCATGACGTCAGACGAGCTTTCGGAGAAATGTATTTCGCAGAGGTCCCATAACCATTATCCGCGTGGTGGTAGTGCGTATAGGCACGTCGACCCATCAGATCACACACCACCAAATCCATAGGCTCAATTAGTATCAAGCGGAGACAATCAGAGTCTCTGATGCTCCCCACAATATCACACTCGAGTGCCCTTCCGGCACACCCAAAAATCATAGATCCCCAGCGGGTACCCACCAGGGTGGACCCGCCTGTAACAAGGGTCAAAGTAACCGTGTGGTCAAACATCAGGGGGAAAACCCGAGGAAACACCCGGCGGATTCCACTGGACGAAATCATCAGGGTGAACATATGAGGCATCACCCTCGAGGTTCACACTGAGGGGTCGCGCACGACAGAGTCATAGCGGAAGGGAGAGGAGGAATCACCCTCGATGACCACGACCGAACAGCTACACTGCCGAGTATCGGAGTGCATTACGAGGTATCACCCTCGGCACTGATAGTTACTACGCAGAGTCGTACAACTAAGGGGGTGTGAAGTGAGGTGTCGGTCTCTGGTCGACGATCACGTTGATCGAGTCGTCGATGATCAAGCAGGGGCAACAAGGAAAGGGTGGTGGGGTCACTGATGGTTTCATTCCAACTAAACTAAACAGTTATCATAGGCAGGTAAGGTAGCAATGAACAGGTTACAACAGCAGGCTATGCATCAGAATAGGAGCATACATTAACAGTAGCAAAATCTAATGCAAGCAGGAGAATAGAATGCGCGATATCTGGTGATGCTCAAGGGGCGGGGGGCTTGCCTGGTTGCTGGCAAGAGAGGGGTCGTCAACGGGGCTGCGTCGGTAGTAGTAGCGTATCCAGGTGCAGCGTCGTCGGTCTCAGCGTCTATCGAAGGAGAAGGGGGAAGAGAAACAATAAATTCACAGCAATAATGCAAACAATATGTATGACATACCTAAATGATTGTCGGGGTGTTCTACTGCCTAACTAAATGATTTAGTTAATTAGGAATTTATTTGGATTTATTTAATTAAAGTTGGGCACTATTCATTTATCGAAATCGGTCTAAAAGTTCAATGTTCTTATAGCTAGAGGCATCTGACGGGAATACGGAGGGCGTTTCGGGTTCGTATCGGAATTCTGAGCAAGTTTCATGTATAAAGTATTTCATCGGAGTTACGGTTATTAATATGATTTTCTAAGTTTTTATTAATTTCTGGAATTTATTTAATTATTTAAATCAACATTATCCGAAACAGTGCTGCGATGACATCAGCATGACTCATGCTGACGTCAGCAGGCGTCCTGACATGTGGGTCCCACATGTCATAGACTATCAGGTTAATAGTATTAATATTTTTTTAGATTACTGTTTAATTAAACACTAACTACTTAATTAGATTAACCTAATCAGGATTAATTAAATTATTAACCACTAATTAATTATTTAATTAACTAATATTTTATTTATTTTCTTTTCTTTTCTCTAAACGCTTTGACCGGGCCAGGGGTACAGCAGAGGGAGGGGCGCCATTGGCGGAAAGAAAGGGTGGACAAAGGGGAAAAGGGGAATAGGAAGGGAGAACAAGAGAAGAGGCGAGGAGATCAGGAGAGAGAGGATAAGCGCAAAGAGAAGGAGGAAGCAGTGAAGAGGCTAGGAGAAGGACAATCGAGACGGCAGTGGAGAAAGGAGGAAGAGAGATCGAAAGACGAGAGAGAGGGAGAGTAGCCAAGAAGGGGAGAGGCGAAACGAGAGAGCACTCGGAGAACGAGAGATATGCGGAGGGGAGAGGCTACCTGCAAGAAGAAGAGGAAAAGAAGATGGAAGGTGAGGGGACAGAAGATAAAGGAGGAGGAGCGAAGAGGGAGACGCGAGATGAGAGAAAGGGATAGGCAGGAGGAGCGAGAAGGAGAGGGAAGGCGAAGAGGAGGTGGCGAGGGAGCGGTGAGAGAGGGGAGAGGATGGGGCCGGGCCTCACAGTGGGGTGAAGGGTAGGGCAGTGGGCGCGGGAGGAGCCAGGAGACGACGGCGTGGGAGTGGTGGGGAGGCGGGAAGTAGGCGACGGGAGTGAGCGGAGGAAAGGACGAGGCGGCGGTCGGGGGAGAGGCGAGGAGTGTCCGGCGAGGGCGGGGAATGATGAGCGCGCGGGCGCAGTCGTCGGCGAGGGGGAAGAGCGGCGTCGGCGCTGGCAAGGTGAGAGTGGGGCTCGCCGATAACAGAAGATCGGGTGGGGGGGAGCGAGGGGGGGGGGGGGTGGTGGGGTGGGTGGGGGGATTAGGGTTGTGCTGCTCCAGGGGGAGGCCATATAGGGGAGGGGTGGGGGCCGGCCGGCGGGCTGGCCCAGTTGGGCGCGGGGGGGTCCTTTCTCTTTTCTTTTCTGTTCTGTTTTTCTCTTTTCTTTTTCTTATTTTCTTTTCTCAGTTTAGTAAATAGTTAGGCCTCATATTGAATTTTGTAAAACATAGGAATTGCTCCACAAAAATAGGCATTACCTACCACTACCAAAAATGGTTGGAGTCAACTTGAGTTCACACATTTTTATAAAATTAAAATGGATTATTCCTGTTGCTGTTTTAATTATGTTAGTGCCACCTAATTACTTATTATTCGCTGGTTAAATTTTAGACTAGTCCTGCAATATTGCTATTATCGAACATTTTATGTTCTATGTTGACACAACTTTTATATTTACTTTCAATTAAATTTGAATTTGAGACTAGGATGTTGAAATGGCAATATGATGATAAGAGGGATTATGCCACTATTAAGCTTGCGACAGTCATAATCAAAAGTGATACGTAGCTACTGACAGGGGGGGGGGTTACCAGTATATGTTGGCACCGAATAATTCATCATCAGATGTTTTGGTCCCCTGGCCCGTTGACAAACGGGCCCCGCCCGAAAAGCGTTTAGAGAAAAAGAAAAAGAAAATAAATAAAAATAATTAGTTAATTAAATAATTAATTAGTGGTTAATTAATTTAATTAATCCTGATTAGGTTAATCTAATTAAGTAGTTAGTGTTAATTAAACAGTAATCTAAATAATTAATACTAATTAACCTGATAGTCTATGACATGTGGGACCCACATGTCAGGACGCCTGCTGACGTCAGCATGATGTCATGCTGATGTCATCGCAGCACTGTTTCGGATAATGTTGATTTAAATAATTAAATAAATTCCAGAAATTAATAAAAACTTTAGAAAATCATATTAAATAAACCGTAACTCCGATGAAAATACTTTATACATGAAACTTGCTCAGAATTCCGATACGAACCCGAATACGCCCTCCGTATTCCCGTCAGATGCCTCTAGCTATAAGAACATTGAACTTTTAGACCGATTTCGATAAATGAATAGTGCCCAACTTTAATTAAATAAATCCAAATAAATTCCTAAATTAACTAAATCATTTAGTTAGGCAGTAGAACACCCCGACATATCATTTAGGTATGTCATACATATTGTTTGCATTATTGCTGTGAATTTATTGTTTCTCTTCCCCCTTCTCCTTCGATAGACGCTGAGACCGACGACGCTGCACCTGGATACGACTACACTACCGACGAGCAGCCCGTTGACGACCCCTCTCTCTTGCCAGAGCAACCAGGCAAGCCCCCCGCCCCTTGAGCATCCAGATATCGCGCATTCTATTCTCCTGCTTGCATTAGATTTTGCTACTGTTAATGTATGCTCCTATTCTGATGCATAGCCTGCTGTTGTAACCTGTTCATTGCTACCTTACCTGCCTATGATAAACTGTTTAGTTTAGGTTGGAATGAACCATCAGTGACCCCACCACCTTTCCTTTGTTGCCCCTGCTTGATCATCGACGACTCGATCAACGTGATCGTCGACCAGAGACCGACACCTCACTTCACACCCCCTTAGTTGTACGACTCTGCGTAGTAACTATCGAGTGCCGAGGGTGATACCTCGTAATGCACTCCCGATGAATACTCGGCAGTGTAGCTGTTCGGTCGTGGTCATCGAGGGTGATTCCTCCTTCTCCACTTCCGCTATGACTCTGTCGTGCGACCCCTCAGTGTGAACCTCGAGGGTGATGCCTCATATGTTCACCCTGATGATTTCGTCCAGTGGAATCCGCCGAGGGTGATTCCTCGGGTTTTCCCCCTTGATGTTATGACCACACGGTTACTTTGACCCTTGTTACAGGCGGGTCCACCCTGGTGGGTACCCGCTGGGGATCTATGATTTTTGGGTGTGCCGGAAGGGCACTCGAGTGTGATATTGTGGCGGAGCATCAGAGACTCTGATTGTCTCCGCTTGATACTAATTGAGCCTATTGGATTTGGGTGTGTGATCTGAGTGGGTCGACGTGCCCTATACGCACTACCACCACGCGGGATAATGGTTATGGGACCCTCTGCGAAATACATTTCTCCGAAAGCTCGTCTGACGTCATGATTCACCGTGCAGGCTGATTGTCGGGATTGGGCTGGATACTTCACTGACGAGTTCAGTGTCGCGCCTGCACCCCGGCCAGTGTCGCAACGCGCAGGGTGCCCAGGGTGATGGCCCGAGACCTCTGGGTGCATAGGTTAGTCCGGCGTGCTGACATCTCTGTCGAGCCTAGGTAGAGCGCTGTTTTGTGTTGATCTTCCGAGGACGGGCATTACCCAGCAAGTGTGTCCGGCCAGAGTTGATCGAGCGTGTTGGGTAACAGTAGTGCACCCCTGCAGGGATGAATCTTCTATCGATAGCCGGTCCTACGGTAAAGGACGCTCAGTTTGTGTATCCCGATCTACTACTTAAACTGGATACTTGTTACTTAATTGAAGCTTCGGGATCGCTTTCTCGCTTGGGAGTCAAGGAAGGATCTTTAAGCTGTACTTCAACATGTTTGCTAAATAAAATGCTATTCTACTCTCTTCTACTGCTGCAAGATGATGGCCTTGTGAAGATGTTTGAAGATGCTAGTCTTCGATAGGACTAGGCATTCTCTCTATTCCGACATTTCTGCAGTCTAGTCCACATATACAGCCTTTCTCCATTGATAATGTTGCATATGTAGTATAGATCCTTGCTTGCTGAGTACTTCGGATGAGTACTCACGGTTGCTTTATTTTCTCTTTTCCCCATACCCCACATTGATGATACATCAGACGATGGAGTCCAGGAGCCAGATGCCACCACCGGAGCTTACTACAAGGAGGGTCTAGAGGGTACTTACTACTGGATTGAGCCAGCTGACTAGGAGTAGGATCGGAGGCTCCCAGGCAGGAGGCCAACGCCTTACGATCTAGTGTCGCTGTTTGTGCTAGCCTTCTTAAGGCAAAACTTGTCTAACTGTGTCTGTACTCAGATAATATTTGTATGACTGACTTATGTATTCGGATCTTCGGATCCCTGGTCTGTAATATTGTGGACCTCCGTTTAAATTGTGTTAGAGTTGTGTTGTGATATCTTCCCGTGAGTCCCTGTGCTTGATCGTACACGTTTGCGTGTATGATTAGTGTACGATTGAGTCGGGGGCGCCACAATATATGTTGATGATATTATCTTTGGCTGTACTAACCAACGTTACAGTGACGAATTTGACTATATGATGAGTGAGGAATATCAAATGTCCATGATGGGAGAATTGAAATTCTTCTTAGGTCTTCAAATTCGTCAACAATGCAATGCCATCTTCATTTCTCAAGAGAAATACCTGAAGGACGTTCTGAGGAAATTTGGTATGCAAGATTGCAAAGGCGTCAAAATCCCTATGCCCACAAATGGCCATCTATGTACCGATGAAAATGGTATTGACTTCGATCAAAAGGTATACCGCTCCATGATTGGATCTTTATTGTACCTATGTGCATCTAGGCAAGATATTATGCTTAGTGTTTGCATGTGTGCCCGTTTTCAAGATACACCGAAGGATTCACACCATAAGGCTGCGAAACATATTCTTCGATATCTAGCTCACACTCCAACACTTGGATTATGGTATCCCAAGGGCTCGGCTTTTGATCTCGTTGGATATTCTGACTCTGACTATGCTGGTGATCGAGTGGATCGCAAGTCAACATCAGGCACATGCCATTTCCTCAGATGATCTTTAGTATGTTGGTCCTCGAAGAAGCAGAACTGCGTATCACTCTCCACTACTGAAGCTGAGTATATTGCTGCTGGTTCTTGCTGTGCTCAATTGCTGTGGATGAAGCAAACCCTCAAGGACTATGGCATCAACATGAAGAATGTGCCACTCTACTGCGACAACGAGAGTGCCATCAAGATTGCTCATAACCCTGTTCAGCACTCGAAGACAAAGCACATCCAGATTCATCATCATTTTCTTCAAGATCATGTGTTGAAGGGCAACATCTCTATTGATCACGTGAAGAGTGAAGAACAGCTAGCGGATATTTTCACCAAGCCCTTGGATGAGAAGAGATTTAGCAAGTTGCGGTGTGAGCTAAATATCTTAGAATCTTCGAATGTTCTTTGAAAGGACACACATCCTAACACTTACGCAAAATTGATGAGTTAGATGTGCAACACACGAAGTAACATTTTTCTTCAATCAATGAAGACCAACCCTCTAAGTGTGAAGAAATTAACGAAGAATTTGATTCTCAGAGCCCTACGACAATTGTACGCGGTGTCTGAAATCATCATTCTTATACGGTGGGTCACGCCACCAACAAAAGTTGAAAATCTTCAAAATTGAGTTTTTCTTCATTTTGCAAATTCTTCAATTTTCAAATTCTTCAACTTGCAAAGTCTTCAAAATTTTCGACTAGTGTTCTTCATTGACTATATATATATACTTGAGTTTTTCATGTCCTCAACAGCATTCACTTATTGCTAATTCTTCAAGTTGATTTTTCCTCTAAGTGAATGTGATCGGACCCGTTCCCCCTCTATGCTAAACTCAACCCAGTCTGTTCACAAATTCTTCATGTGCATTCTATTTGAAAACCGTTCAAAGTCTTCACTGTGTCATTGACAGCTTAAGAATTTGCGAACGAAACTTTAAAATTTTCATATCTAAATTTTCGGCTTTTGCTGCTCAAACCGTTTCGTATCCCACGATGGATTAAAATATTCACCCACGATCGCCCATGATCTCCACCACTGTGTACGTGGGTGACACATGTCGTTAGAAGAGTAAGGGTCAGGGGCATGTTCGTCCAAAAATTTCAGATGGGCTGTTTTTCACCGTGGCTATAAATACCCCTCCCCTCCTATGTCTTCATTTACTCCGCTCGACAACCATCTCGCTCGAGCTCTCAGACCTAGCGCCGTCGCTACTATCCATCGTCGCCGGTGAGGAAGAGGTTCACTGCCTCGACCTCATCACCGTCGTACTCGCGCCGGCCACGGAAATCTTCACTCCGCCGCCGCCGTAGCTGTCTCTCACCGCCAAGTTAGGGCGTGAGAGATCTGAGAAGACAAACTTATCCAACTCCACTCCCAGTTCGTCGTGTTCTTCATCTAGGGTAAATAAAATCTAATTTTATTGCCCTGCTTTGATTCTTATGATTTCCACAAAATCTTCAAAAGGTAATTATTCTTCAACTTCCCATTCCATAAACACCCGAATGCTTCTGTATCTTGATTTGTTTCTCTAAGATATATTTTTCTTCAAGATTCCTCAATTGTGTGGATTTTCAAAAGCTAAACAACTCTAGAACCTAAGTCAAGAACGCTTAGTGAAATTCCTCCAGACACCTATGGTCAAATTCCTCAAACTTGATAGTTTTTGAAAAAATTCTGAGAACGCATATGACCTCTCCAAATTCTTCACACCTATAGTCTGTTCACAGGTACAAAATGTCCGCTGCTGAATCACTAGGTTCTCATCAACTTAATTCATTTGCAGCATTCCTCGAAGATAAGTTGCATACTTCCTCAGAAACATCCATTGTTCAAAATCCTCAAGTGAGGAAAATGGCAGATGGGAAGAGACCTCAGAAGGGAGGCAAGAGGCCTGAAACAAACACTGCTTTTGAGATCCCTGAAGACATATATGTTGAATATTGCACACCTGATGAAGCAACTCGTGGCAAAGAGAACAAAAATCAGCGCAAAGTGCGCATACAGAGGATTGAAAGGAGATGGGCTAAGGAATGGAGGGAATACTGATACGTCACTCCAAAGTACATGAAGAAATTTGCTGTAAACCCTCCATGTCCAAGACCTCCATTGGCACCTGGTCAAGAAGCTGATCCCTCAAGCATCAGGCGCGGTGAGGAATTCCCCAAAGAATGGGCTAAGCGTCAAGCCAAATTGGCTAAAGTGGCAAAAGAAGCAGTGAAGAAATTTAATGAAGATTCTGCTGCTGCTGCTGCTGAGGCCTCTGCCAGTAAGCCTAAAAAGGCCATGCCAAAGAAATCAGCTATGAAGCCGAGTTCCTCAATAGCAATGCCCTCACGGCCAAGTTCCTCAAAGCCCTCAAAGCAAATTCCTCTGGCAACGTCTTCAAGGGTTGTGCCAATTCCCTCTGTTGGCACAAAATCCTCAGTTGCTGCTGCTAAGTCCTCAACACCAGTGCATCTTGCAACATGCCAACGGACTGCAAGTTTTTTAATTGCTTCTGGAGCATCTGCAAGTTCCTCAGCTCTACCACGATCCTCATCTGGTCCAACTCTGCTGAAGAAAAAGGCCACTGCTGGACGTGGAACAAGGCCAAGTCCTCATAAGAAGCAAGTGGCATTCCATGTTCCGTCTGATGACGATGAAGCTGATGATGAAGAACTTGCTGAAATCATTAGAGACAGGCAAGAAAGGGCTGCTAGAGCCAAAGGGAGTTTTGTGACTCTCATGCTGGATCCGAAGAAGATCCTCGATTTAATCGATCTCTGGCACAAAGATCCAAACACTCCACTACCTGAATTAAACCTCACACCTAGTCAAAGTCACATGCTGACTGCATTCATTAGTGAAGAAAAATGGAAATTTTAAAAGGGAAGGCAAGTCAAGAAGGCTCAGTACAAGAAGGAGTGCTTTCTGAAGAAAAATGTTCTGAGCATGTCTCCTGAAGAACTTGTATCTCTGCAAAAGGAGATCAAAGGCCCCAGTGATGAATTTGACAGATATTATGCCGATTGTCTTGGAGCCAAAGTCAGATTTGTCAAGCTTACCAAGACCCTCAAGCCTAACATTGCAGCACCATCGCAACAACAAAATCCTCAGGCTGAAGAAACTGTGGATACCAGGGCTGCTGAAGAAATTCCAGTTCCTGAAGAAATTGCCAGGGCAACCACTAATGTTGCGCCTGAAGAAACCAAACCGGCTCCATCTCTTCCTTCTGCATCAGAAGTGAAGAAAACCAAAGCTGCAGAAAAGGCAGCTATGAAAAAGAGGAAAGCATCAATGATTGCAGAGTCTTCAGCTCCCAAGAAAGTGAGGACTTTGACAAGTTCCTTCACTAACCCAATTGACGCTGTTCCAATTTCTGTTGTACCGTCCAAGGAGCTCATTCCCTATGGTGAGGAATATGTCATTTTAGATGACACAGATGAAGAAAATCCTTCTGCTGCTACCTCAAAGCAGTTGGATGAAGAAATTGAAGTGGAAGATATCCCTTCAACCCCACTGGTATCATCACCCATGCCTCAGTTCAAAGCTGAAGAGGCAGGCATTGAGGAAATGGAAGAAGACGACGTGGATATCGGTTCTACCACTCCTGTGCTTAATGATGATTATTGGGAAAGACTTCACCCCAATTCACCATTGACCACACCTCTGCATCCAATTCCTCAGTCCCCTGTACAAACTGAAGAAATTCACACGGGATCTGAAGAATGTCAAACATCTCTCCTTTCCATTCCAGAAGAAATTCCAGCTACTACAGCTGAAGAAATGGAAACACATACCACTGCTGAAGATCCTGAACCCTCAATGCCTCAGTCAGCAGCTCCAGAGATTCTGAACCAAGAGGCTGTAAAAACATCAACTGTTAATCTTCAGCCCAAGCAGCAAAACCCTCATGCTAAATGGCCAAAATTCAAGGCTGACTAGTTCCTCGTTGAGCACCATTTCTTCACAGATTTCAATCCATATGACTCAACAAGACTTCGACGCAAGCGATTCTGGACAGCCAGTCAGATGAACTTCTATTCTTCACTCCTGTTTGATAAGGACAAGGTATTTGAACACCGTCAAATTCCTCATGTTGACATGGAGTCCATTCCTTGCTTCCAGCCAGTCTTGAATGTTCTTCATGAAGCTGGGCTTCTGAATTTCTGCACCAACATCTGCGATTGGAATGAAGAGCTAATTCTTCAATTCTATGCCACTCTGCATCTAACTGGAAATGTGGCTGATGTGAACTCTTGGGTGCTTGACTGGATGACTGAGAACACTCACTTCAAAGCGCCGGCCTCTGAATTACTTCATGCCGTACCAGTCAGTCCTCCTGCTGAAGGCGCCAGGCTCATGTATGAAGAACCTGAGCTTCCAAATCATATGATGCAAGTGTTGATGAAGCCTTTAAAGGCAGGCCAAGCTCCAAGAACTACCTTCCTAGTGAAGGATTTGCTTTATGTGTAGGAGATATGCCCTAGAGGCAATAATAAATGTTATTGATTATCTCCCTGTTCATAATTAGGTTTATGTTCCATGCTATAACTGCTATGGTTCTCGAGTCTGCAAATAAAATGAGGCTCGGAGGAAGACTCATATGCACGTGTGGAATAATAAACGATAAAATGTATTCCTAGTCTAGCCTCTAAGACTAGCTCAAGTGTTGCATGATGGTTCTGTTTTCCTGATCATGGGCATGTCTATGCCAGCAACTTTGAGGGCACAATGTTAGAAGAACATTTGTGTTGAATCGACCCGAATTGATGTTATGCTATGAGTTACATTCGTCACAATTTAATGGTTAATAACACAGAGATGGTTGACGTTTGCATGATTCCTTAGACCATGAGAGTGTCGAGTTTCTTCATGCTTGCTTCATGAACTTTGGGGTTTGTTAAACGTCATCCGTAAATGGATGGCTATTACGGCGGCTTACGGGTTCATGGAAAAGTGTGTCTAGTAACTTGATAGCTCGAGATTGGGATTTGCTCCTCTGACGATGGAGAGATATCTCTGGGCCCTCTCGGTGTTACGGTATCCATCATCGTCTGGCCAGACACTTTGTGATTTGATCATGGGGATGCCGGAACACGGTAACGAGAAAAGAGAACAATACCGATAACGAGGTAACTAGCATAGTGGACAAGTTGTTGATCCACGGGAATGCCAACATGTTTCACCTCGGGTATTTGTAACATATCGTGAAGCAATAGGAATAGCACACGGCAACTGGAGGTTCACTCGAATATTCATTCGTGTGGGTATAGGGGTCAATATGGGTGTCCACGACTCCGATGTTGATCATTGATCGGAAGGGGTTCCGTGTCATGTCTATACTTCACCGAACCTATAGGGTCACACGCTTAAGGGTCATTTATCTGCTGAATACTAGACAGGGAGTCCGAGAGAAAGTCACTGGAAAAGTTTCAGAGACAATGGAAAAGTTCCGGAGAGAACACCGAAAAAGTTTTGGTAAAACTGAAAAGTTGTTTCGGATAAAACCATTGATCCAAAAAGGTTTCGGCAAGCACCGGGAATGTTTTGGAGGTTGACAGATTGGTCTGGTAACTTCTGGAATTTTTCTGGAGAAAAAACCGAAAAAAAGTTTTCGGAGCTGCCGGAATTGTTTACCGGGTAAACGAAGATGGTTTTAAATTAAACCACCATACTGGAAATGTTCCGGAGCGCGTCCGGATAATTTTAGAGGGTGCCGGAAATGTTCAGGGACCTTCGGGAATTTTTCTGGAAATTACACGCGGGAAAACATCTTGTCCCAGCGAGACGTGACAAGATCCCACGTTTCGTGGGGGCTGTTTTTGGGCTGTTTTTGGGGGGGCCCCCTTTGGGGGCAGCCCCCTTGTTGGTGGACAAGGTGTTGGGGGGCCTCCCATGGTGGGGGTGCAGCCCCCACAAATGGTGGAACATGTTGGGAGGAGGTGGCAGCCCCATGGTGGTGGCGCCATGGATGTTGGGGGGACCCCCCATGGGACATCTCCCCACCTTTGGTGGGTGCATGTTTTTGGGGAGGGGCCCCCTCATGTGGGCTGAAATTTTCAGCCCCCCTCCACCCCTTCCACCACTATAAAAGGAGGTGGAGAGGAGCTCTCCATCCCCACTCCAACTCTCTCACATAAGCCATGCATGATCTGGCATTCTCTCTCCCTCCCATGAAATAGTTTCGTAGTGCCGAAAGGCTGTCTGGGTTCCGGTGGGAACTAGTTCTGGATGGCGAAGCCCTGCCAGATAGATGACACCGTATGTGTGCAACTTTGTAGAGAGGTCGTAGTTTCGATCTTAGTGCCCGTGGGGCTGTTCGTGAGTGCCTCCCGGAGGGCTGTCCAAGTGACGGTCCGAGTTCTGTGAGTCCTCCCGAAGGGCTGTCCGCGACACCGTCCGGGGGACTGTCCGACCGCCTCCCTGAGCGCTGTCCGGGTGGCGGATGAGGGTATACATCCTCGCGGTTGGGAGGTTGTAAATCCTAGCTGCGGGGATCTGCACCGACGATCGTCATCGACTCTACTTCCGCTGCGCTACGAGTCGGTAACGAAAATGATCAAACCTTGTATGCAGTCTCCATAGTGTTCCTGGGCTGGTGCGTAGGTCGGAAATTTTTTTGTTTTCTGCTGCATTACCCTACAGTGGCATCAGAGCCATGCTATGCGTAGATGCAGGTTGCGATCTAGAATACATGAGATGTATGGGTGTTGCCCAATATAATTAGGTAGTAGATGAGTTCTGCTACTGAAAATTATTTGTGCGGGTAGCAGATGAAATCTGTTACCCGATGTTCTTGTTGCTTCCCTCTAATTTGCGTAGTCCTGATCTTGACAGCATTGTGGAATCTTACAAAGTTCTGGCAATCCGCGATCCTTTCATGCTGCTCCTGAGTATGCTGATTGACAGATCAACGAAGTGCTAACAGTTCTTTGGGTTCCACTTTAGTCAAAGAAAGATGGATGTTTCGTAGATGAAAGGGCAATGCAGATATGATCTGCACGGGGGTCATGCGTATGACGAAGTTCAGTATGGGGCTTGAGATTTTATTATCTCATGTTTCATACACCCTGCGTTGTTAATCTAGCGACTTGGATAATCATGCTTGATGATGGACGTTGGTAGCTTCGGTTTGTTTCGAAACCTTAGAAGCCACGTAAAACCATTTTTTGCATGAACCGATTAGAGGCGTCTAACTTGGTTTTGCAGGAGGGTTTGCATGTGCATATGATGTGGTATAGCAGTGCTCATAATAATTTGATTATGTATGAGATGACTATATGACGTAAATTGATTAACATGACCTGCGTGTCATGATTCGGCATGATGGCTGGAGCCATATGATTGCACTTTAATGACCTGCGTGTCAACCTTATGTAATGCACTTATTTTATTAGCTATAGAGATAGCAATATTATCTGGTGCATCGACAAGGTGGTGGCAATCTTCGCGAAGGTGAACACCGACGCGAATGCCGAAGACGAAGAAATACAAGACTTCTCCGTCAGAAAGGGCTATACCATATCATGCTATTATGAATTGCCTGAGATGTTTATCCCTTTTGATGCACCCTTCTTGATTGCGCGGTAGTCGCTTTTTATTAGGGTGATCTCTCACAAAAATATCAAGTAGTTAGTGTTCTCCCAAGTGTAGCACCGTCTGAAATATGTGTCTTTTCGGGGTGCGCCATGTAAACATGTGTACGAACGAATTGAGAAGTATGAGGAGGGTGAAGGTCAGACCTCACAGCGAGATCACTTGGTTGTCTTGACGTTCATGGCAGGATCGTCCTGAGCTCGGAACACACGCATCGAAAGATGAACAAGAGTCGCATAGAGATGTGATCGGCAAGTTGGCCTACCGATTGAGATTTTCGTCATCGGTGATGACTAACATCAATGGCGTTAAATTTCAATATGGGTCTTGTATCACTCAAAATCAATTATGAGAGATATTGATTTGAGTGGGAGCGCATTGTTGAATTAACTTGTTTAATTCTCAGTGCAATTAATTTTGAACACTGTCTAAAGTGTAATTTGCATAATAGTTGTAGAATAATGGCTCGCGTTTCCACCTTCCCTGTTAAAATTGAATAGCTGTTAAATATCTGGTTAAAACTTTATGGTTGGTAACGTAATGTGAGGATTGTCCTCAAGAGTGCCGAGAAGGACCTTGCCCTATCGCATACTTTCGGTATTCTCCCGCTAATGCTATGGATCATGTGACTCTCGTCCTTCAATCCAAAAGCTAGAATTCCGTTACGGTCAAATGCAATATGTTTGCTTCCATGAGATCCGAACTTCGAAAGTTTGGATAGTTATGTGATATTCATGAAATCTGAAAATCATTTTCAGAGACAGACGAAGGCTAAAAGATATGAGATATCCAAAGCAATGTTTGTTTGCAAACTATTAGTAAAGGAGTTTACTATGCATTAGACTGATAAGAGAGGGATCCAGAAGAACGCCTGTCATATGATGAAAGGTGAATAAAACAACAACTTAAAGAGAAAGGAAGTGTCCGAAGGATGTTAGTGTGACTTACACACCTAGGAAGTCCGGGGCTAACGCCACTCTTAAGTTCGGTGCTTCTTCTGAGAGTAGGAGAAATACTAAAAGTTAAACTGTTAGAAGTATAATGGCAAAAAGGAAAGAAGACTGGAATATCCAGCTCATGTATGAATGTCATACAAGTTTTTGATGTATAGAAGGCTGGTCAAAGATATAGTTCTTGGGAATTATGGTTAAACATGTTAATCATTAATTTTTGGGTATTGTGAGTTAATCACAAAGATACCCGCTCGATTGCATTCTGTTGCAACTCGATGTAAGAACTACTATGGCCTGAAAGACTAGCCAGGAATGAGGTTTAGGTATACACAGGGAACATAGTAAATGTTACTATACCTTCCATCGGTGTATTACCGTATGTATTTATTTTCATAATTCATTTGGAGTTTTACACACTCTAGCCCATTGCATAAGGAATCTTGCAAGAAGGTTGTTCATAAGAGAACTTTTGATGTTCGGTGTTATGAATAACATAAGGGCCATACTTTCATTAAGAATGAGATGTATGTTATGAATATTGATAATAATACATTACCTCTGGGTTTACTTTCATAATTCATTTTAGAGTTTCATACACTCTAGCCCATTGCACAATGTTTGTTGCAAAAGAGTTGTTCATAAAAACAACAATTGTTGTTCAGTATTATGAATAACATGAAGGGCCATGCTTCCATCCTAGATGGGATGTATGTTATGAATATTGATGGTAATATGATACATCCATAACACTGACGCTAAAAATGTCGCAAGACTAAAATAATACCACACAAGTGTGGCACTACATTTGGTCACATTGGAGAAACCCGCATGGAAATTCCATTATGATGGATTTTGAAGTCGTTTGATTTTGAATCATCTGACGCTTGCAACTTTCCTCCGAAAAGAGAAGTGACTGAAGTACCATTCACAGGCCATAAGGAACGGACAACAAACTTATTGGTGATCATACATTTGATGTGTGTAGTCCGATAAAGGTTGTTGCAAGTAGTGGATTTATCTATCTTCAGAAATGACTCAAGTAGATATGTGGATATTTACTTGATGAGACGTAAGTCTGGATCATTTGAAATCATTCGAAAGGTTTTCAAATATGAAGTAGAAGTTATTGTAACAAGAAAATTATGTTTCTACAATTCGATTGCAGAAAGAAATATTTGAGTTACAAGTTTAGCGAATGTTTGATGAGTTGTGAAAGGGGTTTCATAACTTGCACCTCCCGGAACACCACTGCAAGTGGAAAGTCCATGAAGATGTAATCGAACCATTTATGACATGGTGAGATCAAAGATGACATAAATAAATTTGGCATTATCCCTTTTAAAAGTGATGCTTTAGAGACTGCGGATTTTACACTGAAAAGAGCTTCATCAGGTCTGTTGAAATGACACAATGGTATGGTACGCCCAACCATGTTATATCTTTTCTTAACATTTGGAATATGGGGCTTGTGTAAAAGGTTACAAACCTATTCCAAATCAGACAAGTGCTACTTTGTAGGTTATCCCAAGTCATTGGGTATTCCCCCACCACTATACCGAGGCAAAGGTTTTCGTCACAAAACGGTATGCCTTTAAAGAGAATAGTTCTTACAAAAGGTCAGTGGGAGGACAGTGCAACTCGACGAGATAACCAGTATCTTCGTCATCAGGTCAAAGGAAAGAGACCTTGGAAGTAATTCCAGAGTTTCCTACTGCGACTGATACGGAAATCTCTACAATAAAATGTATGGACTTCGGTCGAACTTGCAGCTGAACCACGTAGGCAAGGCTCGTGCAAACCTCTCAGGTGCGCAAACGAGATATTGTTGTTAGACAACAATATACCTATGATACACAAGGAAGCGTTGATGGGCCCTGACTCCGGAATTGGCTAAATGCCAATGCAACCCGAGTTAGTTTCCACATAAGTGATTCAAGATTAAAACCTTGATACACCTTTCAGAAGACTTAGAGTCTAACGAATATTTATGGAACTTAAAACTGATACAGATAAAAATGTTTTATCCATAAAGCTCGACTTGTTGCAATAACAAGTTCAAAGAGTTGACTACGATGAGATTGTCTCACCATAGCGATGCTTAAAGTCGGTTCGGGTTGAACTAGCAATTAATACATATTTCAATCATGAGATATGAAACATGGATGACAAAAGGATTTCCATCTGATGGAAATAAAACCTAGGACTTGTATGTGATACAGTCCAAAGTAATTTGTCGATCTAGAGGATGCTAGTAGGTATGCAAACTTCAGAGTTCCAGTGATGGACAGAAGAGAGCAAAATGGAGTCGGAATCTTCGTGTTTTGATGAAATGGTCAAAGGGGTTTGACTTCATCAATGGGTAAAAAAGATGCTTGTAATTCAAGAAAGTAAGTGGGAGCATAATAATATTTCTAAAAACCTTGTGTGCTTGACACATTGGTAATTGGAAATAAATTTCTTGACACGAATTAGGACTTCGTTTGAAAATAGTTTTTTGATGAAGTGCTTAGGCTAAATAGCCTCAATATTAGGCATGATGATCTATGGAGATAGATTTACCTAATGGGGCTAAGCAATGAATACATATTGACAAGGTGCTAAAACCTTTTAGCATTTAAAACACCAAGGAGTGATTCTTGCCGAAGTCACATGGAAAGAGTTTTTGCAAGACTCGGTGTCCCAAAACACTGATGAGCAAAATATATGATTGAGATTCCACACACTCTTGTGTTTGGATTAATCATGTATTCCATGGTATGTAAAACAACCAGATATGTCTGATACTCCCAAGGTGTTGCGAGTATAGATACCAAAGTGATCAAAAGAACTGATCATGGGACAACAGTGAAAAAGGGTCATTGAGTACCATAGTAGCACTGATGACATGTTTTCTCGCAAACGGAGATCATGAAGAGTTCGTTGTAAAAGGCTACATCGATACAGTGTTCATCAATGCTCCATGCGATTTTCGATTTAAATTAAGGGTTTTGTGTAATACACAATATGGTGGCACGGTAGTTGGAAATTGTTCCAAACAGGATACTGTGGCGAATTCTATAACAGGGGCGAAGTATGTTGCCATTTTTACAGCGACAAAGAAGATGTTGAATCATATAGTTCATTCATGAACTTAGTATGGTTCCAAGATGGCTTTTGTCAATGGGACACTACTGCAGGTAGTTGCTCCATAACTCGGTCTAAGGAATCCAGGTTCGACCTGTGATTCGCATACATACAAAGCCAAGTCCACACAAAATATGAATTTTGTGAAAGCGTGAAAACGCGAGGATATGGAAAGATACACACGGAGCTGAAGTCGTCAGATCCGTTGGACATCAGGCTATACCACAAGCAAAGCATATTTACACCAGTGTGCCACAGGTGTGAAGTGCATTAGCATTAACTAGATTATTGACTCTAGTGCAAGTGGGAGTCTGTAGGAGATATGCCCTAGAGGCAATAATAAATGTTATTGATTATCTCCCTGTTCATAATTAGGTTTATGTTCCATGCTATAACTGCTATGGTTCTCGAGTCTGCAAATAAAACGAGGCTCGGAGGAAGACTCATATGCACGTGTGGAATAATAAACGATAAAATGTATTCCTAGTCTAGCCTCTAAGACTAGCTCAAGTGTTGCATGATGGTTCTGTTTTCCTGATCATGGGCATGTCTATGCCAGCAACTTTGAGGGCACAATGTTAGAAGAACATTTGTGTTGAATCGACCCGAATTGATGTTATGCTATGAGTTACATTCGTCACAATTTAATGGTTAATAACACAGAGATGGTTGACGTTTGCATGATTCCTTAGACCATGAGAGTGTCGAGTTTCTTCATGCTTGCTTCATGAAATTTGGGGTTTGTTAAACGTCATCCGTAAATGGATGGCTATTACGGCTGCTTACGGGTTCATGGAAAAGTGTGTCAAGTAACTTGATAGCTCGAGATTGGGATTTGCTCCTCCGATGATGGAGAGATATCTCTGGGCCCTCTCGGTGTTACGGTATCCATCATCGTCTGGCCAGACACTTTGTGATTTGATCATGGGGATGCCGGAACACGGTAACGAGAAAAGAGAACAATACCGGTAACAAGGTAACTAGCATAGTGGACAAGTTGTTGATCCACGGGAATGCCAACATGTCTCACCTCGGGTATTTGTAACATATCGTGAAGCAACAGGTATAGCACATGGCAACTGGAGGTTCACTCGAATATTCATTCGTGTGGGTATAGGGGTCAATATGGGTGTCCACGGCTCCGATGTTGATCATTGATCGGAAGGGGTTCCGTGTCATGTCTATACTTCACCGAACCTATAGGGTCACACGCTTAAGGGTCATTTATCTGCTGAATACTAGACAGGGAGTCCGAGAGAAAGTCACTGGAAAAGTTTCAGAGACAACGGAAAAGTTCCGGAGAGAACACCGAAAAAGTTTTGGTAAAACCGAAAAGTTGTTTCGGATAAAACCATTGATCCAAAAAGGTTTCGGCAAGCACCGGGAATGTTTTGGAGGTTGACAGATTGGTCTGGTAACTTCTGGAATTTTTCTGGAGAAAAAACCGAAAAAAAGTTTTCGGAGCTGCCGGAATTGTTTACCGGGTAAACGAAGATGGTTTTAAATTAAACCACCATACTGGAAATGTTCTGGAGCGTGTCCAGATAATTTTAGAGGGTGCCGGAAATGTTTAGGGACCTTCGGGAATTTTTCTGGAAATTACACGCGGGAAAACATCTTGTCCCAGCGAGAGGGGACAAGATCCCACGTTTCGTGGGGGCTGTTTTTGGGCTGTTTTTGGGGGGGCCCCCTTTGGGGGCAGCCCCCTTGTTGGTGGACAAGGTGTTGGGGGGCCCCCCATGGTGGGGGGGCAGCCCCCACAAATGGTGGAACATGTTGGGAGGAGGTGGCAGCCCCATGGTGGTGGCGCCATGGATGTTGGGGGGACCCCCCATGGGACATCTCCCCACCTTTGGTGGGTGCATGTTTTTGGGGAGGGGCCCCCTCATGTGGGCTGAACTTTTCAGCCCCCCTCCACCCCTTCCACCACTATAAAAGGAGGTGGAGAGGAGCTCTCCATCCCCACTCCAACTCTGTCACATAAGCCATGCATGATCTGGCATTCTCTCTCCCTCCCACGAAATAGTTTCGTAGTGCCGAAAGGCTGTCTGGGTTCCGGTGGGAACTAGTTGTGGACGGCGAAGCCCTGCCGGATAGATGACAACGTATGTGTGCAACTCTATAGAGAGGTCGTAGTTTCGATCTTAGTGCCCGTGGGGCTGTTCATGAGTGCCTCCCGGAGGGCTGTCCAAGTGACGATCCGAGTTCTGTGAGTCCTCCCGAAGGGCTGTCCGCGACACCGTCCGGGGGACTGTCCGACCGCCTCCCGGAGGGCTGTCCGGGTGGCGGATGAGGGTATACATCCTCGCGGTTGGTATGTTGTAAATCCTAGCTGCGGGGATCTGCACCAACGATCGTCATCGACTCTACTTCCGCTGCGCTATGAGTCGGTAACGAAAATGATCATACCTTGTATGCAGTCTCCATAGTGTTCCTGGGCTGGTGCGTAGGTCGGATTTTTTTTTTGTTTTCTGCTGCATTACCCTACATTATGTGCCTAGGACAATCTCCGCATTCTGACCAAAACCCTTAGTCCAATCAAAGGCCACAACTCTGAAGAAGAGGAAGTTGTTGGCATCATGAAGAATCTGCTGTTCAACATGATACATGGTGTTCCTATTAACTACCATGATTTCTTCATGAGGACTTTGGCGAATGTTGCACTATCACCATTTGAGTTGAAGCCTTATGCTCCATGGATCATGAAGTTCATCAGAACCAGGTCTTCAATTCACTACCAGGCAGATTGTCAGAATCATCTCAGCTATTTACCTCCTATTAAAGTCCTCAAGCAGACTATTTCTTCAGTTGATGGAAAAGGTAAAGCTGCTGTAATTGATGAAGGCATTCATCCATTGGATGGTCAGTTTCACAAAGCTGCATCTTACTCCACCATTGATGACTCTACAATCCAAGATTCTGCTGCAAAAGCTTCAAAGCCAACTCCTCAAGCCACTGCTCCACGAGCGATGACTGATCATGAGCTTCTTCTAAGTCTTCATCAGAAGGTCGATCGTAATCACAAGTGGGTCAAGCGTCAATTTGGCTCAATTCTTCAGAATATGATTGTCACGCAAAACACTGTGAAGAAGAATCACTACTATGCGCATGAAATCTTCGATCGCACTTGGGCTATATTATCTCATCTATACAGTGATGAAGATCTCAAGCAGATGGGATTTCAACAGGACTTTGACTGGTCTCAGCCACCTTTGAAGAAATTCAAGAAAGTCAAAGTTCCTCAGCTCGTCACAAGTTCATATTCTTCATCGCACGAGACGGATGAAGCTGAAGATTTGAACGCCACTGCGGCAGGCCCTACCTCAACGGATGACCCCAACAACGCTGGCGCTCCTCCATCGGCATCATGATGATACTCTTCAGGGGCGTTAGTCCTCATTTTTCGTCCCTTTTGGTCATTCGATGACAAAGGGGGAGAAATTTGAGTTAGTCTTCAAGTGGGTCTTATATACGGGCTGTTTTTCCATTAAGTTACAACTCTTGCTCTTCTGAGGTGTTTGATCTGATGAGTTGTAAACTTAAGTCCTATGGTGGTCTGACTCTTTTTAAACAGCTTTCTGCATGCTTATTTCCTCAAGTACCTTAATGCACGCATGCTGAATTTTGTCAGACACCATATTTCATCATGCATTTCAAATTCTTCATATCATATGTTAAATGCGTGTATGAATTACAAGATATAGGGGGAGATCTCCATGATATTATTGTACAATGTGCATTTGCAATCCAAAGCAAATTCCTCATATGCACATCTTCAGGGGGAGTTCCTCCATATCTTGCAATCAAATTCCTCAATATCAGTATTTACACTTCATATGTTTTATCCCCGTTGAAAACTTAACCTATTTGTCATCAATCACCAAAAAGGGGGAGATTGTAAGTGCATTTAGTGCCCCTTAGTGATTTTTGTGTATTGAAGACTTATAGGTTAAGGGACTAATGTGTTTGTGAGTGTACACAGGTTCTATAAGTCTATGAGGATTTTGATATTTACGAAGAAAGTCGACCCCTAAAAATGAATGTCTTCAGTTGAAGACTTTGGTTTTCTTGAAGACTTTGAAAATGAGGAAATTGGTATGACCTTGAAGACTTGATATTGATGCGAGGATTATGAACCGTGAAGACTTTTGTTTTCATAGTTTTGTTTTTCCTTTCTTGAGTCATAGGAAACACCGTACTGTTAAAGGGGGTCGAGGTAAAACTAAGGAAAAGTTTCCAAGTGATGCTCATCTCAAATCCTACACCTACCCAATCCTGTCGAGTGAAGCCATTGGAAATCTCATACAGTTCATTCAAGTTCTTCAGTGACAGAGATGAAGTTCTTCTGTTCTCTGAGGAATTTGTTCTGACTGAGGAGTTAGGAATTTGCCAGTGCGGATTTCGTACAAGTGAGGAACATGATAGCCCTGAGGAATTTGAGAGCTCAAATTTCCGACCGTTGCTGTGCTATGCGCCAGCTGTCCAAAATATCCTATCCACCTAACGGTCATATCATTGAAAGGGCATTTATGTCTTATCATGTCGGGCTGCTCCCCGGCTATAAATAGCCGCCCCCTACAACCACTAGCTGGTTGGCTGCTCCAAGAGAAACTGACACTTGTCATTTAGAGCATCCCATCCTCCGAGGACTTTGAGAGAAAATCATCAGTGAGGAAAAACCCAAAGTGATTGAGCATCACTTAAGAGATTGTTCCTGTGTGGAACCGACGCTTGTTACCTTTGAGGACTGTACATCCTCCAGATGGTTAGGCGTCATGTTCTAGAGCATCCAAGAGGAATTGTGGATCGTCGAGTAACCAAGTCTGTGAAGGTTTTGAAGGAAATATGCCGTAGAGGCAATGATAAAATTGTTATTTTATATTTCCTTATATCATGATAAATGTTTATTATTCATGCTAGAATTGTATTAACCGAAAACTTGATACATGTGTGAATACATAGACAAAACACCGAGTCCCTAGTAAGCCTCTACTAGACTAGCTCGTTGATCAAAGATGGTTAAGTTTCCTAACCATAGACATGTGTTGTCATTTGATGAACGGGATCACATCATTAGGAGAATGATGTGATGGACAAGACCCATCCGTTAGCTTAGCATAATGATTGTTAAGTTTTATTGCTATTGCTTTCTTCATGACTTATACATATTCCTTTGACTATGAGATCATGCAACTCCCGGATACCGGAGGAATGCCTTGTGTGCTATCAAACGTCACAACATAACTGGGTGATTATAAAGATGCTCTACAGGTATCTTCGAAGGTGTCTTGTTGGGTTGGCATGAATCGAGATTAGAATTTGTCACTCCAAGTATTGGAGAGGTATCTCTGGGCCCTCTCGGTAATGCACATCATAAGAAGCCTTGCAAGCAATGTGACTAATGAGTTAGTTGCGGGATGATGCGTTACGAAATGAGTAAAGAGACTTGCCGGTAATGAGATAGAACTAGGTATGAAGATACCGACGATCGAATCTCGGGCAAGTAACATACCGATGACAATGGGAATAACGTATGTTCTCATTACGGTTTGATTGATAAAGATCTTCGTAGAATATGTGGGAACCAATATGAGCATCTAGGTTCCATTGTTGGTTATTGACTGGAGAGGTGTCTCGGTCATGTCTACATAGTTCTCGAACCCGTAGGGTCCGCACGCTTAACGTTCGATGACGATTTCTATTATGAGTTATGTGTTTTGATGACCGAAGATTGTTCGGAGTTCCGGATGAGATCACGGACATGACGAGGAGTCTCAAAATGGTCGAGAGGTAAAGATTAATATATTGGAAGGTGGTATTCGGACACCGGAATGGTTCCGGAGTGGTTCGGGTATTTTTCGGAGTACCGAGGGGTTACCGGAACCCCGCGGGGAAATATTGGGCCTACATGGGCCTTAGGGGAGAGGGGAGGCAGCCCACAAAGGGTAGCCGCGCCCCTCCCCCATAGGGAGTCCGAATTGGAATAGGGGAGGGGGCGCGCCCCCCTTTCCTTCTCCTCTTCCCTCTCCCTTCCCTATTTCCCCCTCCGGAGAAAGGAAAAGTGGGGGGGGGGGCGAATCCTACTAGGAGTGGAGTCCTAGTAGGACTCCCCCCCATGGCGCGCCCCCTTGGTGGCCGGCCTCCTCCTCCCCTCCATTATATACGGGGGCAAGGGGGCACCCCAAGAGATAACAGTAATGTTCTTAGCCGTGTGCGGTGCCCCCCCTCCATCGTTTACTCCTCCGGTCATATTGTCGTAGTGCTTAGGCGAAGCACTGCACGGATCACTTCACCATCACCGTCAGCACGCCGTCGTGCTGACGAAACTCTCCCTCGACACTTTGCTGGATCAAGAGTTCGAGGGACGTCATCGAGCTGAACGTGTGCAGAACTCGGAGGCGCCGTACGTTCGGTGCTTGATCGGTTGAATCGAGAAGATGTTCGACTACATCAACCGTGTTAAGGTAACGCTTCCGCTTTCGGTCTATGATGGTACGTGGACACACTCTCCCCCTCTTGTTGCTATGCATCTCCTAGATAGATCTTGCGTGAGCGTAGGAATTTTTTTTGAAATTGCATGCTCCGTTCCCCAACAGTGGCATCCGAGCCAGGTCTATGCGTAGATGATATGCACGAGTAGAACACAAAGAGTTGTGGGCGATGATAGTCATACTGCTTACCACCAACGTCTTATTTTGATTCGGCGGTGTTGTTGGATGAAGCGGCCCGGACCAACCTTACATGACCGCGTTCATGAGACCGGTTCCACTGACAGACATGCAACTTGTTGCATAAAGGTGGCTGGCGGGTGTCTGTTTCTCCAACTTTAGTTGAATCGAATTTGACTATAGCCGGTCCTTGTTGAAGGTAAAAATAGCAAACTTGACGAAACATCGTTGTGGTTTTGATGCGTAGATAAGAACGGTTCTTGCTAGAAGCCCGTAGCAGCCACGTAAAACTTGCAACAACAAAGTAGAGGATGTCTAACTTGTTTTTGCAGGGCAAGTTGTGATGTGATATGGTCAAGACATGATGTGATATACGTTATTGTATGAGATTATCATGTTTTGTAAAAGTTATCGGCAACTGGCAGGAGCTTTATGGTTGTCGCTTTATTGTATGAAATGCAATCGCCATGTAATTGCTTTACTTTATCACTATGCGTTAGCCATAATTGTAGAAGCAATAGTTGGCGAGACGACAACGACGCTACGATGGAGATCAAGGTGTCAAGCCAGTGACGATGGAGATCATGACATTGCTTTGGAGATGGAGATCAAAGGCACAAGATGATGATGGCCATATCATGTCACATATTTTGATTGCATGTGATGTTTATCTTTTATGCATCTTATTTTGCTTAGTACGACGGTAGCATTATAAGATGATCCCTCACTAAAATTTCAAGGTATAAGTGTTCTCCCTGAGTATGCACCGTTGCGATAGTTCGTCGTGCCGAGACACCACGTGATGATCGGGTGTGAATAAGCTCTACATTCACATACAACGGGTGCAAGACAGTTTTGTACGTGCGGAATACTCGGGTTAAACTTGACGAGCCTAGCATATGTAGATATGGCCTCGGAACACTGAGACCGAAAGGTCGAACGTGAATCATACAGTAGATATGATCAACATAGAGATGTTCACCATTGAAAACTACTCCATCTCACGTGATGATCGGACATGGTTTAGTTGATATGGATAACATGATCATTTAGATGACTAGAGGGATGTCTATCTACGTGGGAGTTCTTAAGTAATATGATTAATTGAACTTAATTTATCATGAACTTAGTCCTGGTAGTATTTGCAAATTATGTTGTAGATCAATAGCTCGCGTTTAGCTCCCCTGTTTTATTTTTGATATGTTCCTAGAGAAAACTAAGTTGAAAGATGATAGTAGCAATGATGCGGACTGGGTCCATGATCTGAGGAATATCCTCGTTGCTGCACAGAAGAATTATGTCCTTGATGCACCGCTAGGTGACAGACCTATTGCAGGAGTAGATGCAGATGTTATGAACGTTTGGCAAGCTCGATATGATGACAACTTGATAGTTTAGTGCACCATGCTTTACGGCTTAGAACCGGGACTTCAAAAATGTTTTGAACGCCACGGAGCATATGAGATGTTCCAAAGAGATGAAATTGGTATTTCAGACTCATGCCCGTGTCGAGAGGTATGGGACCTCTGACAAGTACTTTGCCTACAAGATGGAGGAGAATAGCTCAGCTAGTGATCATGTGCTCAGAATATCTGGGTACTACAATCGCTTGAATCAAGTGGGAGTTAATCTTCCAGATAAGATAGTGATTGACAGAGTTCTCTAGTCACTATCACCAAGTTACTAGAACTTCATGATGAACTATAATATGCAAGGGATGATGAAAACGATTCCCAAGCTCTTCGCGATGCTGAAATTGGCGAAGGTAGAAATCAAGAAATAGCATCAAGTGTTGATGGTTGACAAGACCACTAGTTTCAAGAAAAAGGGTGAGGGAAAGAAAGGGAACTTCAAGAAGAATGGCAAGCAAGGTGTCACTCCCGTGAAGAAGCCCAAAGATGGACCTAAGCCTGAAACTGAGTGCTTCTACTACAAAGGAAATGGTCACTGGAAGCGGAACTGCCCCAAATACTTGGCGGATAAGAAGGATGGCAAAGTTAACAAAGGTATATTTGATATACATGTTATTGATGTGTATTTTACTAGTGTTCATAGTAGCCCCTGGGTATTTGATACCGGTTCGGTTGCTAACATTAGTAACTCATAACAGGAGTTGCAAAATGAACATAGCCTAGTTAATGACGAGGTGACGATGTGTGTTGGAAGTGATTCCAAGGTTGATAAGATCACCATCGCACACTCCCTCTACCTTTGGGATTAGTGTTGGACCTAAATAAATGTTATTTGGTGTTTGCGTTGAGCATGAATATGATTGGATCATGTTTATTGCGATACGGTTATTCATTTAAGTCAGAGAATAATTGTTGTTCTGTTTACATGAATAAAACCTTCTATGGTCATACACTCAATATAAATGGTTTACTGAATCTCGATTGTAGTGATACACATATTCATAATATTGATGCCAAAAGATGCAAAGTTGATAATGATAGTGCAACATATTTGCGGCACTGCCGTTTAGGTCATATTGGTGTAAAGCGCATGAAGAAACTCCATGCAGATGGGCTTTTGGAATCACTTGATTATGAATCATTTGATACTTGCGAACCATGCCTCATGGGCAAGATGACTAAAACTCCGTTCTCCGGAACAATGGAGCGAGCCAATGACTTATTGGAAATAATACATACCGATTTATGCGGTCCGATGAGTGTTGAGGCTCGCGGCGGGTATCGTTATTTTCTGACCTTCACAGATGATTTGAGCAGATATGGGTATATCTACTTGATGAAACATAAGTCCGAAACATTTGAAAAGTTCAAAGAATTACAGAGTGAAGTAGAAAATCATCGTAACAAGAAAATAAAGTTTCTACGATCTGATCGCGGAGGCGAATATTTGAGTTACGAGTTTGGCCTTCATTTAAAACAATGTGGAATAGTTTCACAACTCACGCCACCTGGAACACCACAGCATAATGGTGTGTCTGAACGTCGTAACCGTACTTTATTAGATATGGTGCAATCTATGATGTCTCTTACCGATTTACCACTATCGTTTTGGGGTTATGCAATAGAGACAGCTGCATTCACGTTATATAGGGCACCATCTAAATCCATTGAGACGACACCGTATGAATTATGGTTTGGCAAGAAACCTAAGCTGTCGTTCCTTAAAGTTTGGGGTTGCGATGCTTATGTGAAAAAGATTCAGCCTGATAAGCTCGAACCCAAATCGGAGAAGTGCGTCTTCATAGGATACCCAAAAGAAACTGTTGGGTACACCTTCTATCACAGATCTGAAGGCAAGATCTTTGTTGCTAAGAATGGATCCTTTCTAGAGAAGGAGTTACTCTCGAAAGAAGTGCGTGGGAGGAAAGTAGAACTTGATGAGGTAATTGTACCTTCTCTCAAATTGGAGAATAGCTCATCACAGAAAACAGTTCCTGTGATGCCTACATCAATTAGTGAGGAAGCTAATGATGATGATCATGAAACTTCAGATCAAGTTACTACCAAACCTCGTAGGTCAACCAGAGTACGTTCCGCACCAGAGTGGTATGGTAATCATGTTCTGGAAGTCATGTTACTAGACCATGACGAACCTACAAACTACGAGGAAGCGATGATGAGCCCAGATTCCCCGAAATGGCTTGAGGCCATGAAATCTGAGATGGGATCCATGTATGAGAACAAAGTGTGGACTTTGGTTGACTTGCCCGATGATCGGCAAGCCATAGAGAATAAATGGATCTTTAAGAAGAAGACTGACGCTGACGGTAATGTTACTGTCTACAAAGCTCGACTTGTTGTGAAAGGTTTTCGACAAGTTCAAGGGGTTGACTACGATGAGACCTTCTCACCCATAGCGATGCTTAAGTCTGTCCGAATCGTGTTAGCAATTGCCACATTTTATGATTATGAAATCTGGCAAATGGACGTCAAAACTGCGTTCCTTAATGGATTTCTCAAAGAAGAGTTGTATATGATGCAACCAGAAGGTTTTGTCGATCCTAAAGGTGCTAACAAAGTGTGCAAGCTGCAGGGATCCATTTATGGACTGGTGCAAGCCTCTCGGAGTTGGAATATACGCTTTGATAGTGTGATCAAAGCATATGGTTTTATACAGACTTTTGGAGAAGCCTGTATTTACAAGAAAGTGAGTGGGAGCTCTGTAGCATTTGTAATATTATATGTGGATGACATATTGTTGATTGGAAATGATATAGAACTTCTGGATAGCATAAAAGGATACTTGAATAAGAATTTTTCAATGAAAGACCTTGGTGAAGCTGCTTATATATTGGGCATCAAGATCTATAGGGATAGATCAAGATGCTTAATAGGACTTTCACAAAGCACATACCTTGATAAAGTTTTGAAGAAGTTCAAAATGGATCAGTCAAAGAAAGGGTTCTTGCCTGTGTTGCAAGGTGTGAAGTTGAGTAAGACCCAATGCCCGACCACTGCTGAAGATAGAGAGAGAATGAAAGTCATTCCCTATGCCTCAGCCATAGGTTCTATAAAGTATGCCATGCTGTGTACCAAACCTGTTGTGTACCTTGCCATGAGTTTGTCAAGGGGGTACAATAGTGATCCAGGAGTAGATCACTAGACAGCAGTCAAAATTATCCTTAGAGGACTAAGGAAATGTTTCTTGGTTATGGAGGTGATGAAGAGTTCTTCGTAAAGAGTTACGTTGATGCAAGCTTTGACACTGATCTAGATGACTCTAAGTCTCAATCTAGATACGTATTGAACGTGGGAGCAATTAGCTAGAGTAGCTCCATGCAGAGCATTGTACACATAGTAATTTGCAAAATACATATGGATCTGAATGTGGCAGACCCGTTGACTAAACTTCTCTCACAAGCAAAACATGATCACACCTTAGTACTCTTTGGGTGTTAATCACATAGCGATGTGAACTAGATTACTGAATCTAGTAAACCCTTTGGGTGTTGGTCACATGGCAATGTGAACTATGGGTGTTAATCACATAAAGATGTGAACTATTGGTGTAAATCACATGGCGATGTGAACTAGATTATTGACTCTAGTGCAAGTGGGAGACTGAAGGAAATATGCCCTAGAGGCAATAATAAAAGTGTTATTTTATATTTTCTTATATCATGATAAATGTTTATTATTCATGCTAGAATTGTATTAACCGGAAACTTGATACATGTGTGAATACATAGACAAAACACCGAGTCCCTAGTAAGCCTCTACTAGACTAGCTCGTTGATCAAAGATGGTTAAGTTTCCTAACCATAGACATATGTTGTCATTTGATGAACGGGATCACATCATTAGGAGAATGATGTGATGGACAAGACCCATCCGTTAGCTTAGCATAATGATCGTTAAGTTTTATTTCTATTGCTTTCTTCATGACTTATACATATTCCTTTGACTATGAGATCATGCAACTCCCGGATACCGGAGGAATGCCTTGTGTGCTATCAAATGTCACAACGTAACTAGGTGATTATAAATATGCTCTACAGGTATCTCCGAAGGTGTCTTGTTGGGTTGGCGTGAATCGAGATTAGAATTTGTCACTCCAAGTATCGGAGAGGTATCTCTGGGCCCTCTCGGTAATGCACATCATAAGAATCCTTGCAAGCAATGTGACTAATGAGTTAGTTGCGGGATGATGCATTATGGAACGAGTAAAGAGACTTGCCGGTACTGAGATAGAACTAGGTATGAAGATACCGATGATCGAATCTCGGGCAAGTAACATACCGATGACAAAGGGAATAACGTATGTTGTCATTACGGTTTGACCGATAAAGATCTTCGTAGAATATGGGGGAACCAATATGAGCATCCAGGTTCCGCTGTTGGTTATTGACCGGAGAGGTGTCTCGATCAAGTCTACATACTTCTCGAACCCGTAGGGTCCGCACGCTTAACATTTGATGATGATTTGTATTATGAGTTATGTGTTTTGGTGACCGAAGATTGTTCGGAGTCCCGGATGAGATCACGGACATGACGAGGAGTCTTGAAATGGTCGAGAGGTAAAGATTAATATATTGGAAGGTGGTATTCGGACACCGGAATGGTTCCGGAGTGGTTCGGGTATTTTTCGGAGTACCGAGGGGTTACCGGAACCCCCCGGGGAAATATTGGGCCTACATGGGCCTTAGGGGAGAGGGGAGGCAGCCCACAAAGGGTGGCCGCGCCCCTCCCCCATAGGGAGTCCGAATTGGACTAGGGGAGGGGGCGCGCCCCCCGTTTCCTTCTCCTCTTCCCTCTCCCTTCCCTATTTCCCCCTCCGGAGAAAGGAAAAGTTGGGGGGGGGGGGCGAATCCTACTAGTAGTGGAGTCCTAGTAGGACTCCCCCCCATGGCGTGCCCCCTTAGTGGCCGGCCTCCTCCTCCCCTCCTTTATATACGGGGGCAAGGGGGCACCCCAAGAGATAACAGTAATGTTCTTAGCCGTGTGCGGCGCCCCCCCTCCACCGTTTACTCCTCCGGTCATATTGTCGTAGTGCTTAGGCGAAGCCCTGCCCGGATCACTTCACCATCACCGTCACCACGCCATCGTGCTAACGAAACTCTCCCTCGACACTTTGCTGGATCAAAAGTTCGAGGGACGTCATCGATCTGAACATGTGCAGAACTCGGAGGCGCCGTACGTTCGGTGCTTGATCGGTTGAATCGAGAAGACGTTCGACTACATCAACCGCGTTAAGCTAACACTTCTGCTTTCGGTCTACGAGGGTACATGGACACACTCTCCCCCTCTCGTTGCTATGCATCTCCTAGATAGATCTTGCGTGAGCATAGGATTTTTTTTTGAAATTGCATGCTCCGTTCCCCAACAGGTTTGGAAGTCACCTGTGAAGACTTACGACGAGTGATTGGGCGAGATCTGTGTGATCTTAGCTCAAGGAGAATACAGTGAGGACTGTGTGTCCGGGACTGTGTGTCCTCAAGTTTAAATACCTAGCCGCTCCAACCAGACGTACAACTGTCACAGCAGTTGGAACTGGTCTACCAAATCACTGTCTTCACCAAGCTACTGGTTCTATTTCCTCAACCCTTTCATTTCCTCGCATACTTGCTGTGTACTTGATCATTACTGTTTGAAGACTTTGACTGAAGACTATCTCAATTTCCTCAATCCTATTTCTAAAGTCACTTTGTCTTCAGCCTGCTTATCCTGTTTACACGCTACCTGTGCTCTGTGTATGTTTCATTTCATCATGATGACTATGCTACTGCTTTGTTATGCATGCACCTGAGTACTTATTCCGCTGCTTGTAGTTCGTCACTCAGTAAATTCCTCAAGTAGTATTTCCTCAGTGACGAATTTGTAAAAATCGCCTATTCACCCCACTCTAGTCGATATAACACACTTTCAATTGGTATACTACTTGAAAGCAGTAGACTGAATTTGCTGGGTGAATAGGTGATTTTTACAAATTCGTCACCGAGGAAATACTACTTGAGGAATTTGCTGAGTGACGAACTACAAGCAGCGGAATAAGTACTCAGGTGCATGCATAACAAAGAGTAGCATAGTTATCATGATGAAATAAAACATACACAGAGCACAGGTAGCGTGTAAACAGGATAAGCAGGCTGAAGACAAAGTGACTGAAGAAATAAGATTGAGGAAATTGAGAAAGTCTTCATTCAAAGTCTTCAAACAGTAACTATCAAGTACACAGCAAGTATGCGAGGAAATGAAAGGGTTGAGGAAATAGAACCAGTAGCTTGGTGAAGACAGTGATTTGGTAGACCAGTTCCAACTGCTGTGACAGTTGTACGTCTGGTTGGACCAGCTAGGTATATAAACCTGAGGACACACAGACTCGGACACACAGTCCTCACCGTATTCTCCTTGAGCTAAGATCACACAGACCTCGCCCAATCAGTCGTGGTAAGTCTTCACAGGTGACTTCCAAACCTTCACAGACTTGGTCACTCGGCGATCCACAATTCCTCTTGGATGCTCTAGACCATGACGCCTAACCGTCTGGAGGATGCACAGTCCTCAAAGGTAACAAGCGTCGGTTCCACACAGGAACAATCTCTTAAGTGATGCTCAATCACTTTGGGTTTTAGGTGTTTGGGTTTGGGTTTTTCCTCACTGATGATTTTCTCTCAATGTCCTCGGAGGATGGGATGCTCTAAATGACAAGTGTCAGTTTCTCTCGGAGCAGCCAACCAGCTAGTGGTTGTAGGGGGCGGCTATTTATAGCCGGGGAGCAGCCCGACATGATAAGACATAAATGCCCTTTCAATGATATGACCGTTAGGTGGATAGGATATTTTGGACAGCTGGCGCATAGCACAACAACGGTCGAAAATTTGAGCTCTCAAATTCCTCAGGGCTATCATGTTCCTCACTTGTAGGAAATCTGCACTGGCGAATTCCTAACTCCTCAGTCAGAATAAATTCCTCAGAGAATAGAAGAACTTCGTCTCTCTCACTGAAGAACTTGACTGAACTGTATGAGATTTCCAATGGCTTCACTCGAAAGGATTTGGTAGGTGTAGGATTTGAGATGAGCATCACTTGGAAATTTTTCCTTAGTTTTACCTCGACCCCCTTTAACAGTACGGTGTTTCCTATGACTCAAGAAAGGAAAAACAAAAGTCTTCACGCTTCATAATCCTCGCATCAATATCAAGTCTTCAAGGTCACACTAATTTCCTCATTTTCAAAGTCTTCAAGAAAACCAAAGTCTTCAACTGAAGACATTCATTTTTAGGGGTCGACTTTCTTCGTAAATATCAAACTCGTCATAGACTTATAGAACCTGTGTAAACTCACAAACACATTAGTCCCTTAACCTATAAGTCTTCAATATACCAAAATCACTAAGGGGCACTAGATGCACTTACATTTGAGCCTAAGTTTTTGCTTCTTCACATGGTGTGTGCTATTTTTAGAATGTCATTTTATTTTATTTTGCTTGCTATTTGAATAAAATACTTAAGATCTAAATAATTATTTTTGAGAGAGAGTCTTCACATAGCTATTTAATTATTTGACTACTCATTGATCTTCACTTATATCTTTTTGGAGTAGTTTGTCATTTACTCATGTGCTTCACTTATATCCTATGAGTAAATGGTTGAATGAATTGAATATCATAAATCTGAAATTATATATGTTTCATATGCTTATCCCATGGGGAGTAATGACTTCACATATAAGAGGTATAGGTGGTAAATTTATTGAAAGTTAGCAAACATAGTATTGGTCACTTGAACAATTCATGAAAGAATATTGAAGGAAGAGAGATTTCACATATAAATATACTATCTTGGACATCTTCTATGAATGTGAGCCCCATTAATTATTTTCAAACTTGAGCAAATTAGTTGAAGTTGGACAAGGAAGACAACGTAATGATTTATGCTTGGGTATATTTGTATAGAAGTTATATTGTTATGGATCGTCCAACATGTGGTGCTTGCTATTTAGAATCTTTTGCTAGCCAAAATTTCTGTACTAAGCAGGAATACTGCTTGTGCATCCAAAATCCTTGAACCAAGTTTCTTCCATGAGTGTCCACCATATCTATCTATAAGCGGTATTCACCTGCCGTTCCAAGTAAATTTGCATGTGCCAAACTCTAAACCTTCAAATAATAATCTGTTTTGTATGCCCGAATCGCTCATGTAGCGACTAGGGGCTGTCAGTATCTTCCATGCTAGGTGGGTTATTCTCACGATAAGTGTTGATTCACTTGTCATTCACGAGAAAGTGGCTGGTAATCGGGATGCCCAGTCCCGTGCTCAAAGTCAAATCAAAATATAATATCAAACAAAACTCCCCCTGGACTGCTGTTGGTATGGATGGTACCCGTTGTTTCGGACCAGCCATGGAGTGTGATTGTTGGTGGAGGGGGAGTAAAAACTTTACCATTCTGTTTGGGAGCCGCCTATAATGTATCTAGCATGGAAGATAGTGAGAACTCTTGGTTGTTATGTTGACAATGAAAGCATACCTCTCAAAATTATGTTCATCTCTATTTTAAAAGCTTCGAGCTCTGGCACCTCTGCAAATCCCTGCTTCCCTCTGTGAAGGGCCTATCTTTTACTTTTATTTTTGTTGAGTCAATTTCTTATTCCAACCTATTCTTTAGTTGGCAAGCATCATGTGGTGGGGAAAGATCTAAGCATATATGGCCATTCAAATATATTTGATCATGAATTATTATTGTTGACAATTATCTATATGATAAATAAGTTGGGAGGCGAAACACTAAGCCCCTCTCTTTCTCTGTGTTCGATGGATGCTATTTGTTCTAAAAATATGCTTTGAGTGGTAGCAATCATGGAAGACTATATGATAGTTGAGTATGTGGGATTTGCTAAATCAAAGCTCTTACATAGACCCTTCCTGAAAATAAGATGAATTGTAATTGTTTGATGACTAAGAACTTAGTTTGTTAGTTTTCAAGAAAGTTTATTATCTATGCTTTAACATGTGAACAGCTTGCTACTTGATCATGAGAAGTTTTATGAGATGAGCTACTGTTTATGATACATAATGATGCTAGAAAAGGTAATTGAAATTATTATTGATCAAACTTGTGCACTTGCTAGCATTCACACTTCATAAATTATTTCTTTTATCATTTACCTTCTCGAGGACGAGCAGGAATTAAGCTTGGGGATGCTGATACGTCTCCAACATATCTATAATTTATGAAGTATTCATGCCATGTTTACAGCAATTCTATATGATTTTGGTATGATTTGATTAGAACTAACCCGGACTGACGCTGTTTTCAGCAGAACTACCGTGGTTTTGTTTTTTGTGCAGAAATAAAAGTTCTCGGAATGGGCTAAAAATTTACGGAGAATATTTTTGGAAAATATAAAAAATACTGGAACGAAAAGATATCGGAGAGGAGTCCCGAGGCAACCACAAGGGTGGAGGGCGCGCCCCCTGCCTTGTCGTCACCTCGTGGGCCCCCTTGACTTGTCCTCGATGCCAACACCTCATATAAATACCAAAACCTCCAGAAATAAACCTAGATCGGGAGTTTCATCGCTGCAAGCCTCTGTAGCCACGAAAAACCAATCGGGAGCCCGTTCCGGCACCCTGCCGGAGGGGGAAATCATCCCGGCGGTCTCCATGACAAGGAGGGAGTAGTTCACCCTCGGAGCTGAGGGTATGTACCAGTAGCTATGTGTTTGATCTCTCTCTCTCTTGTGTTCTTGATTTGGCACAATCTTGATGTATCGCGAGCTTTGTTATTATAGTCGGATCATATGGTGTTTCTTCCCCCTCTACCTTCTTGTGATGAATTGATTCTTGCTCTTTGAGGTTTCGTTATGTTGGATTGAGTATTGGATTTGAAAACACTTGATGTATGTCTTGCGATGGGATATCTGTGGTGACAATGGGATGTTCTATTGATTCACTTGATGTATGTTTTGGCACTCAACTCGCGGATTCCCGAGGTTGCATTGGGTAATCTATGCATAGGGGTTGATGCACATTTTCATCCTACGTTCTCCGATAGAAACTTTGGAGTGATTCTTTGTTGCACGTTGAGGGATTGTTATGTGATCCAATTATGTTATCATTGTTGAGAGAATTTGCACTAGCGAAAGTATGAACCCTAGGCCTTGTTTCCAAGCATTGCAATACCATTTCCGCTCACTTTTACTACTTGTTACCTTTCTGTTTTTATATTTTCAGATTACAAAAACCTATATCTACCATCCATATTACACTTGTATCACCATCTCTTCGCCGAACTAGTGCACCTATACAATTTACCATTGTGTTGGGTGTGTTGGGGACACAAGAGACTCTTTGTTATTTGGTTGCAGGGTTGTTCGAGAGAGACCATCTTCATCCTACACCTCCCACGGATTGATAAACCTTAGGTCATCCACTTGAGGGAAATTTGCTACTGTCCTACAAAACTCTGCGCTTGGAGGCCCACACGAGTCTACAAGAAGAAGGTTGCGTAGTAGACATCATCAGCCGACTCCACCGCCCCACCCCGAGACAAAGCGCGGCGCTAGTCCGCCACTGCATCAGCCGACTCCATCGCCCCACCCCGAGACGGAGTGCAGCGCTAGTCCGCCATCGCGACAGCTGACTCCACCGCCCCACCTCGAGACGGAGCCCATCAGCGCAAGTCTGCCATATCGATCTCGGGCGCGTCAGCCTTCTCCAAAGCGGAAGAGAGCACCAAGCAAGAAAGCCTCTCCTCCTGCCAAAAAGAAGTTGGCTTACGAGATGACAATTGAGGAAAACAACGCCAAAGTGGATGCCCAAGTGAAGGCCTTTTTTGCGAAGAAACCGCCCCCGCCGCCAAAGGAGGTAATACCTGAGGAAGTCGTACAACACTTTGTGGATATGGCTAAACTGGATGTGAAGAGAGTGGACTCAGACTATGAGCGCTCTATTAAGAAGTCATATCATCCACAAACAGATAAGGAGTCGAGCTCAAGCCAAGCAGGTAGTAATAAATGCGGGAAAATTGTTCCCCAGCTGGGAGAACAGGCAGTGCAATCGATCCTCCGGCTCATTGTACAATCACATGTGAGTACCGCCGATAAGCCGGAAATAACCGACGCTCATAGACAGATGGCTAAAGAGGCTGGTCTCACTGTTGAACAATTCCTAAGCATCGAGGATATCCCCGGGTATGAAGAGGAGGAACTAGCATGGAAATATGTCCCCGACCAACCTCTGGTCAGGCCTGAGGAGGTCTCGCTTCTATCAATGAAATGCACAGATTGCATGACTGGTACATGACAGAAGTAAAGAACGGGCGAGAGAGCCTCATGTTGAAAGTCAAGGCAGAGCATTACTTCCATGAAAAAGATTTGTGGGTAGAGTTGAAAGAAATGTTTCAGTTATTCAATCAAGACGCACTCGACAAATCTCTCGTCAGTTGCTATTGTCTGTAAGTGATTTCTTTCTGTAATTTAAGTCTCTAGCTAAGCTCGTGCATTGCCTATAATTATCCTCACTATATTCTTTTCTGTGGTATTATGCAAAATGAAGATTTATGAAATGAAAAGAGATGGACGCTATGGCATTGGGTTCATTGACCCAAATATCGTTAATGAAGGTGTGTGGCTTATTAGCAAAAAAGATATAGAGAGAAGCTTGCTAGAGTTTTTGAAGCAACTAAATACCCAACCTGAAATACTATTTCCTTACAACTTCGGGTGAGTGTTACTGTCTTGTACTACAAATTCTATTTTGGTTACTAGATGTTAATAAGTGTAGTTGATGAGTTATGCATATGCCTGCTTAATTATACAAATATGTGCGCATGCAGTTTCCACTGGATCCTGCTAATCATTGAAGTTGACGAGGGAAAAGTTCAAGTACTGGACTCACTACTTAAAGAACAAAAAGAATACTCAAACATGAAGGAGATGCTCGACAGGTAATTTCAATCATTATCTCACTATGTCGGCCTCTTTAGTTCGTTTCCTGATATCAACTAATTAATAACTCATTTATTCATTTTCTTTGCCGGCGGGCAGGGTTTGGCAAAAGTTCATCAAACAGGTTCAAGGCCCATGGAAACAACAGCTGAAATGGATGCGACCCAAGGTAATTAAATAGTACTAGCTACATTCGCGCATCTCTTTAATTCTTTCAATACCATTATCATGCTTGATTAATTATTATCTGATTGAATTCTATTCTCGTAAAGTGCATGAGGCAGGCGTCAGGGAATAGTTTATGTGCATTCTACATTTGTGAGAACATTCACTTTATGACAGAAAGGAGCAAAAGTGGAAGAGATCTTTGGGTACGTAAACACAATTCACAATTCTTTTTATCATGGTCTAATATATATACACACAACTAATATATTCATATTGATCTCCTTCTTTAAAGATGCAAGAGATGCGGGATAAGCTCCTACCAACGGACCACATACGAGAACTTCAAGAGGAAATAGCGGGATTTTTGCTTGACCAGGACATAGATCCCGAAGGAGAATGCCATTACACCTAATGCCTGCATGTAATGATATGCAAATTGTAGGAGAAATTGTATGTACCAAATTGTATATATATATGTGTGTGTGTATGCATAGTCGTACGAGAAATTCTATGATATATGATTGGTCGTACAAGAAATTCTATTATATATGATGTGTACAGTATGTAGTAGCAGTGGCACTTGACGACTGCAGTAGCGTAAAATATGTTTGAAATGAAAAAGAATTAAATGGAAACACAAAACGAAAAGGTAAAATAAACCATAAATCATAAATCCTAAAACCCTAAACACCTAAACCTCTAGTCCCGGTTGATGTCACCAACCGGGACTAATGGTCCCCCAGCCCCCGGCGTGGGCTCATGCCACGTGATACGTCTCCAACGTATCTATAATTTTCGATTGTTCCATGTAGTTATATTATCTGTTTTGGATGTTTTATATGCATTAATATGCTATTTTATATTATTTTTGGGACTAACCAATTAACCTAGAGCCCAGTGACAGTTTCTGTTTTTTCCTTGTTTTTGAGTTTTACAGAAAAGGAATATCAAACGGAGTCCAAACGGAATAAAACCTTCGCGATGATTTTTCTTGGACCAGAAGACATCCAGCAGACTTGGAGAGAGGGCCAGAAGAGTCCCCAGGGCACCACAAGCCCTCAGGGCGCGCCCTAGGGGGGCGCATCCCTGGCTTGTGGGCCCCTCGGGAGTCCTCCAACCCTAATTCTTGCACTATAAATTCCCAAATATTCCCAAACCACCAGAAGCGTCCACCAAAATACTTTTCCGCCACCGTAACCTTCTGTTCCCGTGAGATCCCATCTTGGGGCCTTTTCCGGCACCCTACCGGAGGGGGATTCGATCACGGAGGGCTTCTACATCAACTCTATTGCCCTTCCGATGAAGCGTGGGTAGTTTAACATAGACCTACGGGTCCATAGCTAGTAGCTAGATGGCTTCTTCTCTCTCTTTGATCTTCAATACAATGTTCTCCTCGATGTTCTTGGAGTTCTATCCGATGTAATATTCTTTTGCGGTGTGTTTGTCGAGATCCGATGAATTGTGGATTTATGATTAGATTATCTATGAATATTATTTGAGTCTTTTCTGAATTCTTATATGCATGATTTGATATTTTTGTATTTCTCTTCGACTTATCGGTTTGGTTTGGCCAACTAGATTGGTTCTTCTTGCAATGGGAGAGGTGCTTAGTTTTGGGTTCAATCTTGCGGTGTCCTCACCCAGTGACAAAGTAGGGGTAGCGAGGCACGTATTGTATTGTTGCCATCAAGGGTGAAAAGATGGGATTTTCATCATATTGCTTGAGTTTATCCCTCTACATCATGTCATCTTACTTAAGGCGTTACTCTGTTCTTATGAACTTAATACTCTAGATGCATGCAGGATAGCGGTCGATGTGTAGAGTAATACTAGTAGATGCAGGCAGGAGTCAGTCTACTTGACACGGACATGATGCAAATATTCATAATCATTGCATTGGAAATTGTCATAACTTTGCGCTTTTCTATCAATTGCTCGACAGTAATTTGTTCACCCACCGTATGCTTTCTTCAAGGGAGAAGCCTCTAGTGAAACCTATGTCCCCCGGGTCTATTTTCCATCATATATTTTCAGATCTATAAAACCATAAACCCAAAAATACATTGCTGTAATTTATTTACTTTTACTTTGTTTTATGTTTTAGTAATCTTTTATATCTATCTCTATCAGATCTCATCCTTGCAAGTGACCGTGAAGGGATTGACAACCCCTTTATCGCGTTGGGTGCAAGTGTTTGATTGTTTGTGCAGGTGCATAGATCGGAGACTGCTACTTCTTGAGCTTGCGTTAGTTTTTCCCTTGAAGAGGAAAGTGTGATGCAGCAAAGTAGAGATGAGTATTTCCCTCAGTTAGAGAACCAAGGTATCAATCTAGTTGGAGACGACGCACAAATCACCTAATACCTGCACAAACAATCAAACACTTGCATCCAACGCGATAAAGGGGTTGTCAATCCCTTCACGGTCACTTGCAAAAGTGAGATCTGATAGAGATAGATAAAACTAAACAAAAGATAAAGTAAATATTTTTGGGTTTTTTGGTTTATAGATCTGAAAGTAAAAGATTGCAAAATAGTAGATCGGAAACTTATATGATGGAAAATAGACCCGGGGGCCATAGGTTTCACTAGAGGCTTCTCTCAAGATAACGAATAATACGGTGGGTGAACAAATTACGGTCGAGCAATTGATAGAAAAGCGCAAAGTTATGACGTTATCTAAGGCAATGATTATGAAATATAGGCATCACGTCCATGTCAAGTAGACCGAAATGATTATGCATCTACTACTATTACTCCACACATCGACCGACTCCTGCCTGCATCTAGAGTATTCAGTTCATGAAGAACAGAGTAACGCATTAAGTAAGATGACATGATGTAGAGGAATTAACTCAAGCAATATGATGAAAACCCCATCTTTTTATCCTCGATGGCAACAATACAATTCGTGCCTTGCTGCCCCTACTATCACTTGGAAAGGACACCGCAAGATTGAACCCAAAGCTAAGCACTTCTCCCATTGCAAGAAAAACCAATCTAGTTGGCCAAACCAAACTGATAATTCGAAGAGAATTACAAAGATATCAAATCATGCATATAAGAATTCAGAGAAGATTCAAGTAATATTCATAGATAAGCTGATCATAAATCCACAATTCATCGGATCTCGACAAACACACCGCAAAAGAAGATTACATCGGATAGATCTCCAACAACATCGAGGAGAATGTGGTATTGAGAATCAAAGAGAGAGAAGAAGCCATCTAGCTACTAGCTATGGACCCGTAGGTCTGAGGTAAACTACTCACGCTTCATCAGAAGGGAAATAGAGTTGATGTAGAAGCCCTCCGTGATCGAATCTCCCTCCGGCAGGGTGCCGGAAAAGGCCCCTAGATGGGATCTCATGGGTACAGAAGGTTGCGGTGGTGGAAAAGTGTTTTCGTGGATGCTTCTGGTGGTTTGGGGATATATGTGAGTATATAGGACGAAGATCTAGGTCGGGGGCTGTTGGAGTAGGCCACAAGGCAGGGGGCGCGCACCCCCTAGGGCACACCCCTGTGGCTTGTCGTCTACTCCAAGGTCTTCTGACTTGGAGTCCAAGTCCCACAGTTGTCTTCTAGTCCAAGAAAAATCATCGCGAAGGTTTTATTCCGTTTGGACTCCGTTTGGTATTCCTTTTCTGCGAAACTCAAAAACAAGGAAAAAATAGAAACTGGCACTGGGCTCTAGGTTAATTGGTTAGTCCCAAAAATAATATAAAATAGCATAATAATGCATATAAAACATCCAAAACAGATAATATAAGGGTTTTTTACATCTGTGCCCCTGGTTCCTTAGCTCTACTCATTCATCCCCGCGCTCTTAACTTTTGCTCAGTTTTCCCCACTCCCTTGCCCGAAACCCTCAGAACAGGTCACGACGGATGTTGACGTCGGATCACTGGCTTGACCGTTAACTCTGACGAGTGGGGCCACGCTGGACTGTGTCGTCCGTTGGACCTGACAAGTGGGGCCACGTTGGGCGGTGTCGATGTTCGACCGTTGGGCCGTGGTTTCGTTGGGCCGTCCCTTGCATTAAATGTCTGTGCACGCCGCCACGACAGAAGCCTGCTATGCATGCACCCAGCAAGCCTTCCTGCATGCGTCGATGCGCGCCGCCACGATGCGCCGACCGAGCCTGCATGCGCCGATGCGTGCCGCCACGATGCACTGACCGAGCCGCTTTCGTGCACGCCAGCCGCCACGGATGCAACGACGGTCGCTGCCACTGGTTCCTCTCTTCTCGCACGCTTGTCTCCTCGATTTAGAGCATCGTTTTTTTACGATCAGTTTCAGCCTTTTCGATCCACTCGCATCTGCACCCGTTTTGCTACGACAAATAAATTGAACAATATGTTTTATATTTTTGTGGCTGCATGCACTAGCTAGGTGGCTACATATTTGTGGCTTGTGTAAAAAAAGAGAAGGGTTCGTTGTGACTGCATGCACTAGGTGTTTACTAACAAAGTGAGCTCTCTAAGAAAGAAATCAACAAATATGTAGATAGGGCCAACAAGCCCATAGCACGATCACATAGTTCAAACTAGGAAGAACTTAATAATAGAATAGATAGAAAACTTAATAATAGAACTTAATAAAAGGGCCAACAAGCCCATATCATCTCCAACTTAGTTCAATTACAACTTAACATAACATAGACTAAAAAAAAGAAAAATAGATAGAGGGTTTAGAACCCTAGCCGCCGCCTTCTCCACCTCGCTCCTCCTCCGGGCGCCTTTCACTGCTCCTCTGGGGCGTTGTCGATGGGGTATGGAAGAGTGTGCATGCGCGACACGGTGGGGAAGATGTTGGTGTACTCCGTGAACATGTTGTGGGTGGTGAAAGCGATGAACTCGCAGCCACACCAAAACACCCGGCCGAGGAGGTAGAAGGCGTCGAATGTGTTGGTGAAGTGGGCAAGGAGAGCAACCACCACCCCGTTTTGTATGACCTCCTCAACGCGGAACATCGTTGGAGATCCCTGCGGGAGGTGGCGGTAGCCGGCCATGAGGAAGAACTAAGTGAAGTTCCTTGCGGTCCTCCACCTTGATATCGCCCACACACGTAGTGTGCGCTCAACGTACACGCTGGTAGGGTAGAGCCTCTCCGGCACGGTGGGTGGGAAGCGGTAGGTTGGTCCGGTGTACTGCATGGCTGAGGGATGTGCAGAAGAAGGAGAAGGGGTCGAAGAGCAAGAAGGGCAGATGGCAGAGGATGGGAGATGGATGAGGGATGGCAGAGGCAGAGGGTGAATTAAATAGCCGTGGTGCTACGTGTTATTTTGCCGTGGCAATAACGGGGTCAAATGTGAAGTAGCCCATTTTCACACCCACCGCGGCATCGGGAGTGTACACACGTGGGAAACCGTGGTTTGAAAAGAAGAAGAAAAAGAAGCTAATTACACGCGTGGGAATCCGTGGTCATATATATTATATGAACAAAAAGAGACACTTTTTGAATAGTTTGTGGCCATTTTGCATGATAAAAATAAATTTGGCCCTTATAAATTAGGTCATTTTGCATTTGTATTGAACAAAAAGAACTAAATTTTCTAGGCAATGTCAATTGTTGTGTAATTTCAAACAATGCAAAAAAACAGAGCCAACACGTTCACAAAAAACAGAGCAAACGATGCAAAAAAAAACGACGCAATTCGACGGCCCAACCAGAGCTTGGTTTCCTTTTGGGCCCAATAACTACGTTTTTTTCGCGGAGTCAGTGGTGGGCGAGCAGCCGAGCACAACCAACAGGATCGCCTCTCACGGATCGCCCCACGATCCAACGATGCGGAGCCGTCCATGTGATCCAACGGCGCGGAGCCTGCACGCAGCCTGCCCATCGAATTCCTTCTAGAAGACCACATCTGAGGGTTGTCGCTTGGCGCCAGGGTATGATCGGACGGCTGACGTTCAGAGCTAGGGTTAGGCGAAACCCCGTGGGGTTTAGAGGGGTTTTGAGCTGGTCAACGGGATTTTCAAGGCTTTCACTGAGCATAACTAATTTAAAAAAATCAAAAAAATATGAAACCTTCGCCGTTTGTCATTTTATAAGACACACTAATGAGGAAAAATACTAAACTTGGTATATGAACATTTTCAAAAAAAAACCTAGCTGGCACGATCGAGGTCAAATGAGCACCATTAATTTAAAAAAAATCAAAAAAATATAAAACCTGCGCACAATGTTGTCTTATGTGACATGTTACCAACCAAAAATCATAAACTTGGTCTATGGTTCTTTTCATGAAAAAACCTTCACACATATGAGCTATCACGTACAACATTTCATAGAGTTCAAGGAGAGGAGGTAGGGTTACCTTCTGTTTTTGAAAAATTTAAAAAAATAAAAAAAATCACCAAAGCTTTATTTCAAAGTGAATAAGAAGGATCTGAACTTAGTTTTCCATTTTCATATTTTAAACGTGTTTTTAATAGTTTTTATATTAAAGCATATTTTTTCAAAAGAAAATGTAAAAATATGAAGATTAATTCAAAAAATAGTGAGACTTCGAATCTACACTATATAGATTTAATAAGTGTTAATAAAAAATATTTGGCTCAGTTAGAGTAGGTCCAAAAAAACTTGATTACAAATGGGGCTGTTTACCCTAGCCTGGGAGCTCATTTGGCGCACATTTCTCAAATTCAAATTTCTTTGACTTCCTCTAAATCACCTCAAATTTTGCACACATGATCTCCTACACAAACATAGATAGGTTGCCAAGTTTTTTTTTGCATTTTTTTGAATTTATACTGTCCTGTCGAATGTCAGTTCAAAACATCAGATAATGAGACATGCTGATGGGAAAAAGCATGCATTTGATTAATAAACATGAGACAAATAATTAGGATAATACTCCTTTATTACAAAAATCATTACATCTTCATTCAAATGTTGTTTTTTGCTCTGTTATTGGAATATTTGATAAAATGATGGACTATTTGCTCTTTTTTCTTATTCTTTGCAGCATGTCTGATCAGTGAAGCAACACTGAAACAGCATGTGTGATCATTGCAGCACCTAAACTCATAGCTCACAACATCTAAATAGAACATACCATAAACCACAGGCAAATTTAAGGACAGACAAATATAGATAGCATAATACATTACTACCATAGATCACACACAAAGTTTAGATACCACCACACAAAGTTTAGCAAACAGCCACATTCAGTTTACCAAAAGTATCCCAAAGATAAAACATCATCACATCACACCAGAGTCAGGGCCTTCGCGAGGGCAGCATGCTGGCCCCTGATCTTGTAGTCCTCCCCATGAATCGCTACATCCTCTGCATGAGACAGAAGGTGATCGAAGTGGCCATCCTTTGGCTTTGGCTTGGTGGTGCAGTAGGGGCAGTGCCACTTCTTGATCTTGCGGTTGTAGAAGGAAGCAACTCCCTTGGCCTTGATCTTCTCCACCTCCAGAATCATACTGCACACATGAATGAATTACATTAATACATTATAGATTCATATACACCATGTCAAAGGAACTAAATGAACAATCTAAATTTCAAGTAGGCTTACCTCATATTCTTCGTCGTCACTATACTCTGGATCGTACGGGTCGAACCCAGTAAGGGCCACCTTCCTCTTATTCCCCACAGAATCATCCTCCTGAATATACAATTACATCCATTACTAGTAAATACAGAAGCCAACTGATAATTTAGATATGCACACATGACACATTGATCATAGGGAACCCTTGATCATATTATCCATAATATGATTCTATTTGCATTTTCCATTGTCATGCACACACATTGAACAACAAAGCTAATATAACTACATATTGTGGACAAATTTATACACTGATGAATCAAGTAAGTTCTTAATCAATTGATAGGTACATCAAAATTAATGCATTCCATTTGGGCATATGACATTCAAAACACCAATCTGTGTAGCATTCAAAAACAAATCTAAGCATACATGTCTGTAGCATTCAAAACCCCAATCTGTGTAGCATTCAAAAACAAATCTAATAATCCAGTGTAGCATTTAAGCACAGAGATCCCTATCTATCATTAAGATCTGTCTAGCATTTTTGCAATGAATGTAATCCAAAAAAACCCCATACAAACCCCCACCCCCCATACAGAAAACCCCATCCCTCAAACCAACTACTCTAACCATCTGTACTACCCTACGAATCACAATCCAACCAATGAAACAAGGGACTAACTCTACAAACTAAATAGGGATTGCAACTAGGGTACAAGCAAATGGAAGTACCTCCTGTACCACCTTCTCCTCGACAGGCTGCGCATCTGGATGGACTGCGCCGCTCGACGCCGTCACCTTCTGCTCCGGCAGCGCTGAGGCGGAGCCCGCCACCTTCTTCTCCACATCCGCAGCGGTTGCGAGTTTCCCCGCACCACCGTGGATGCCGCCAACGTCCTTCACTTCATCCGCGGTCACCGCGCCCTGCAGCTCCACTACATCTCCGACCGCTGCGCCGGCGTCGCTACGAGCATCCGCCATCGGACAGATGGAGGCGATGAAGGTGAGGAAGAGGATGCGGTGGGGGAGAGCGAGACGGTGTGGTGGAGGCAGTGGAGGAGAGCGAGACGACGCTGTGGGGGAGAGGAAGACGATGCCCCAGGGAGGGGATTTGGGGGAAATGGTAGGGGCGATGCGCCGGGAGGTGGTTCCCCCTCTTTATATGATGGGACGTTTCGGGCATGTCCCATGGACACGTGCTACCCCACGACCGCGGTAAGTTGCATGTGCCCACGTATACGAATACCACTGTACGGTCAGCATACGAAACCACTATACGGGTTCGTCCAGGGCGGCGCGGGAGCGGCCCCACTCGTCAGAGTTAACGGTCAAAGGCATTGACCCGATGGCAACGTCCGTTGTAACTTGTTCTGATGGTTTCGAGCAAGGGAGTGGGGAAAAGTGAGCAAAAGTTAAGAGCGTGGGGATGAATGAGTACAACTAACGAACCAGGGGCATAGAAATAAAAATCCCATAATATAATAGCATGGAACAATAAAAAATTATAGATACATTGGAGACGTATCAAGCATCCCCAAGCTTAATTCCTGCTCGTCCTCGAGTAGGTAAATGATAAAAACAGAATTTTTGATGTGGAATGCTACCTAACATATTTATCGATGTAATTTTCTTTATTGTGGCATGAATGTTCAGATCCATAAGATTCAAAACAAACGTTTAATATTGACATAAAAACAATAATACTTCAGGCATACTAACAAGGCAATTATGTCTTCTCAAAATAACATGGCCAAAGAAAGCTTATCCCTACAAAATCATATAGTCTGGCTATGCTCCATCTTCATCACACAAAATATTCAAATCATGCACAACCCCGATGACAAGCCAAGCAATTGTTTCATACTTTTGATGTTCTCAAACCTTTTCAACTTTCACGCAATACATGAGCGTGAGCCATGGACATAGCACTATAGGTGGAATAGAATATGGTGGTTGTGGAGAAGACAAAAAGAAGGAGATAGTCTCACATCAACTAGACGTATCAACGGGCTATGGAGATGCCCATCGATAGATGTCATTGTGAGTGAGTAGGGATTGCCATGCAACGGATGCACTATAGCTATAAGTGTATGAAAGCTCAAAAGAAAACTAAGTGGGTGTGCATCCAGCTTGCTTGCTCATGAAGACCTAGGGCAATTTGAGGAAGCCCATCGTTGGAATATACAAGCCAAGTTCTATAATGAAAAATTCCCACTAGCATATGAAAATGACAACATAGGAGACTCTCTATCATGAAGATCATGGTGCTACTTTGAAGCACAAGTGTGGAAAAAGGATAGTAGCATTGCCCCTTTTCTCTTTTCTCTCATTTTCATTTTTTTTGTTGGGCTCTTTAGCCTCTCTTTTTTTCTTTTTTTTCTCTTTTTTTATTTTTTTTATATCTCGTCTGGAGTCTCATCCCGACTTGTGGGAGAATCATAGTCTCCATCATCCTTTCCTCACATGGGACAATGCTCTAATAATGAAGATCATCACACTTTTATTTACTTACAACTCAAGAATTACAACTCGATACTTAGAACAAAATATGACTCTATATGATTGCGTCCGGTGGTGTACCGGGATGTGCAATGACTCAAGAGTGACATGTATGAAAAATATGAATGGTGGCTTTGCCACAAATACGATGTCAACTACATAATCATGCAAAGCAATATGACAATGATGGAACGTGTCATAATAAAACGGAACGGTGGAAAGTTGCATGGCAATATATCTCGGAATGGCATTGGAAATGCCATAATAGGTAGGTATGGTGGCTGTTTTGAGGAAGATATATGGTGGGTGTAATGCACCGGCAAAATTTGCCTGGTACTAGAGAGGCTAGCAATGGTGGAAGGGTGAGAGTGCGTATAATCCATGGACTCAACATTAGTCATAAAGAACTCACATACCTATTGCAAAAGTCTATTAGCTATCGAAACAAAGTACTACGTGCATGCTCCTAGGGGGATAGATTGGTAGGAAAAGACCATCGCTCGTCCCCGACCGCCACTCATAAGGAAGACAATCAATAAATAAATCATGCTCCGACTTCGTTACATAACGGTTCACCATACGTGCATCCTACGGGAATCACAAACTTTAACACAAGTATTTCTCCAATTCACAATTACTCACTAGCATGACTCTAATATCACCATCTCTATATCTCAAAACAATCATAAGGAATCAAACTTCTCACAGTATTCAATGCACTTTATATGAAAGTTTTTATTATATCCCTCTTGGATGTCTATCATATTAGGACTAAATTCATAACCAAAGCAATTTACCATGCCATTTAGAGACTCTCAAAATAATATAAGTGAAGCATGAGAGTTCAATAATTTCTACAAAATAAAGCCACCGCCGTGCTCTAAAAAGATATAAGTTAAGCACTAGAGCAAAATTGCCTAGCTCAAAAGATATAAGTGAAGCACATAGAGTATTCTAATAAATCACGATTCATGCGTGTCCCTCTCAAAAGGTGTGTACAGCAAGGATTATTGTGGCAAACTAAAAAGTAAAGACTCAAATCATACAAGACGCTCCAAGCAAAACACATATCATGTGGTGAATAAAAATATAGCCTCAACTAAAGTTACCGATAGACGAAGACGAAAGAGGGGATGCCTTCCGGGGCATCCCCAAGCTTAGGCTTTTGGTTGTCCTTGAATATTACCTTGGGGTGCCTTGAGCATCCCCAAGCTTAGGCTCTTGCCACTCCTTATTCCATAGTCCATCAAATCCTTATCCAAAACTTGAAAACTTCACAACACAAAACTCAACAGAAAATCTCATAAGCTCCGTTAGTATAAGAAAATAAATCAGCACTTTTGGTACTGTTGTGAACTCATTCTTTATTTATATTGGTGTAATATATAATTTATTCCAACTTTTCCATGGTTCATACCCCCCGATACTACCCATAGATTCATCAAAATAAGCAAACAACACAAAGAAAACAGAATCTGTCAAAAACAGAATAGTCTGAGAAGATCTGAATTGTTCTCTTACTTATATAACTCTAAAAATTCCTAAAAATTAGTAAAACATATTAAATTTGTATATAAATCTTGTGTAAAAAATTCAGGATTTTTCCACTCTCCAGTGAATTGAAACAATTCCGTAACTGGACGCAAAAGTTTCTGTTTTTCAGCAAGATCAAATCAACTATCACCGTAAGCCATCCCAAAGGTCTTACTTGGCACAAACACTAATTAAAACACAAAACCACATCTAACCATAGGCTAGATGAATTATTCAAAGAAAAACAGGAACAAAAATTAAAAACAAAAATAAAATTGGGTTGCCTCCCAACAAGCGCTATTGTTTAACGCCCTTAGCTAGGCATAAAAACACAAATAGATCTAGGTATTGTCATCTTTGGTATGCAATCCATAAGTAGCTCTCATAATAGATTCATATGGCAACATAATTCTCTTTCTTGGAAAGTGTTCCATGCCCTTCCTTAACGGAAATTGAAATCTAATGTTTCCTTCTTTCATATCAATAATTGCACCAATCGTTCTAACGAAAGATCTACCAAGAATAATAGGACATGTAGGATTGCAATCTATATCAAGAACAATGAAATCTACGGGCACATAATTCCTATTTGCAACAATAAGAACATCATTAATCCTTCCCATAGGTTTCTTAATAGTGGAATCCTCAAGGTGCAAATTTAAAGAACAATCATCAAATTCACGAAAACCTAACACATCACATAAAGTTTTTGGAATCGTGGAAACACTAGCACCCAAATCACACAAAGCATGGCACTCGTAATCTTTAATCTTAATCTTAATAGTAGGTTCCCACTCATCATAAAGTTTTCTAGGGATATAAACTTCCAATTCAAGCTTTTCTTCAAAAGATTGCATCATAGCATCAACGATATGTTTAGTAAAAGCTTTGTTTTGATTATAAGCATGAGGAGAATTCAACATGGATTGCAACAAGGAAATACAATCTATTAAAGAACAATTATCATAATTAAAGTCCTTGAAATCCAAAAGAGTGGGTTCATTGCTACATAAAGTTTTGACCTCTCCAATCCCACTTTTATCAATTTTTGCATTAAGAACTAAAAACTCCGAATCATTGGGACGCCTTTTAACTAAAGTTGACTCATCTCCAGTCCCATCTTTATCAAGAATTATATTGGAAAACAAAGATTCAATAGGAATCATATCAATCACTTTACGATCTTCATCATTATTTTCACGGAAACTAGAAGAACATGTTTTTACAAACCAATCTCTTTTAGCATGCATCTTAGCGGTTCTTTCTTTGCACTCATCAATGGAGATTCTCATAGCCTTTAGAGATTCATTGATATCATGCTTGGGTGGAATAGATCTAATTTTCAAAGAATCAACATCAAGAGAAATTCTATCCACGTTCCTAGCCAAATCATCAATCTTAAGCAATTTTTCTTCAATCAAAGCATTGAAACTTTTTTGTGAAATCATAAATTCTTTAACACTATTCTCAAAATAAGAGGACATCTTATTATAATTTCCATAAGAATTGTTGTAGGAATTACCATAATTATTAGAGGAATTACTAGGAAACGACCTAGGATTAAAATTACCTCTATACGCGTTATTACCAAAATTGTTCCTACCAACAAAATTCACATCCATAGATTCATTATTATTCTCAATCAAAGTAGACAAAGGCATATCATTAGGATCAATAGAAGCACTCTTGCTAGCAAATAATTTCATAAGTTCATCCATCTTTCCACTCAAAACATTAATCTCTTCAATCGCATGCATTTTTTTACTAGTGGAAGATCTTTCAGTGTGCCATTGAGAATAATTAACCATAATATTATCTAGAAGTTTAGTAGCTTCTCCTAGAGTAATTTCCATAAAAGTACCTCCCACAGCCGAATCTAAAAGATTCCTAGAAGCAAAATTCAATCCGACATAATTTTTTTGTATAATCATCCACAAATTCAAGCCATGAGTAGGGCAATTTCGTATCATCAATTTCATCCTCTCCCAAGATTGTGCAACATGTTTATGATCAAGTTGCTTAAAATTCATAATATCGTTCCTAAGGGAGATGATCTTAGCAGGAGAAAAATACTTGGAAATAAAAGCATCTTTACAGTTATTCCATGAATCAATACTATTTTTAGGCAAAGATGAAAACCAAGTTTTAGCACGATTTCGAAGTGAAAACGGAAATAGCTTCAATTTAACAATATCATTATCCTCATTTTTCTTCTTTTGCATATCACACAACTCAACGAAACTATTTAGATGGGATGCGGCATCTTCACTAGGAAGGCCGGAAAATTGATATTTCATAACAAGATTCAGCAAAGCGGCATTAATTTCATAAGATTCCGCACTAGTGGCGGGAGCAATCGGAGTACAAATAAAATCATTGTTTTTAGTGTTGGAAAAATCACACAATTTGGTATTCTCTTGAGCCATCGTGACAAAGCAAGCAATCCAACACACGAGCAAACAAAAAGCAAACGAACAAGACGAACGGAAGAAGGGCAAATAAAAAGGCAAATCTTTTCAAAAATCATTTTAGAAGTGGGGGAGAGGAAAACGAGAGGCAAATGGCGAATAATGTAATGCAAGAGATGAGAATTTATGATGGGTACTTGGTATGTCTTGACTTGGCGTAGATCTCCCCGGCAACGGCGCCAAAAATTCTTCCTGCTACTTCATGAGCTTGCGTTGGTTTTTCCCTTAAAGAGGAAAGGGTGATGCAGCAAAGTAGAGATAAGTATTTCCCTCAGTTAGAGAACCAAGGTATCAATCCAGTAGGAGACGATGCACAAATCACCTAATACCTGCACAAACAATCAAACACTTGCACCCAACGCGATAAAGGGGTTGTTAATCCCTTCACGGTCACTTGCAAAAGTGAGATCTGATAGAGATAGATAAAACTAAACAAAAGATAAAGTAAATATTTTTGGGTTTTTTGGTTTATAGATCTGAAAGTAAAAGATTGCAAAATAGTAGATCGGAAACTTATATGATGGAAAATAGACCCGGGGGCCATAGGTTTCACTAGAGGCTTCTCTCAAGATAACAAACAATACGGTGGGTGAACAAATTACTGTCGAGCAATTGATAGAAAAGTGCAAAGTTATGACGATATCTAAGGCAATGATTATGAAATATAGGCATCACGTCCGTGTCAAGTAGACCGAAACGATTCTACATCTACTACTATTACTCCACACATCGACCGACTCCTGCCTGCATCTAGAGTATTAAGTTCATGACGAACAGAGTAATGCATTAAGTAAGATGACATGATGTAGAGGAATTAACTCAAGCAATATGATGAAAACCCCATCTTTTTATCCTCGATGGGAACAATACAATACGTGCCTTGCTGCCCCTACTGTCACTGGGAAAGGACACAGCAAGATTGAACCCAAAGCTAAGCACTTCTCCCATTGCAAGAAAAACCAATCTAGTTGGCCAAACCAAACCGATAATTCGAAGAGAATTACAAAGATATCAAATCATGCATATAAGAATTCAGAGATGATTCAAATAATATTCATAGATAAGATGATCATAAATCCATAATTCATCGGATCTCGACAAACACATCGCAAAAGAAGATTACATCGGATAGATCTCCAAGAACATCGAGGAGAACGTGGTATTGAGAATCAAAGAGAGAGAAGAAGCCATCTAGCTACTAGCTATGGACCCGTAGGTCTGAGGTAAACTACTCACGCTTCATCGGAAGGGCAATAGAGTTGATGTAGAAGCCCTCCGTGATCAAATCCCCCTCCGGCAGGGTGCCAGAAAAGGCCCCTAGATGGGATCTCACGGGTACAGAAGGTTGCGGCGGTGGAAAAGTGTTTTCGTGGATGCTTCTGGTGGTTTGGGGATATATGTGAATATATAGGACGAAGATCTAGGTCAGGGGCTGTTGGAGTAGGCCACAAGGCAGGGGGGCGCGCCCCCCCTAGGGCGCGCCCCTGTGGCTTATCGTCTACTCCAAGGTCTTCTGACTTGGAGTCTAAGTCCCACAGGTGTCTTCTGGTCCAAGAAAAATCATCGCGAAGGTTTTATTCCGTTTGGATTCCGTTTGGTATTCCTTTTCTGCGAAACTCAAAAACAAGGAAAAAACAGAAACTACCACTGGGCTCTAGGTTAATAGGTTAGTCCCAAAAATAATATAAAATAGCATAAAAATGCATATAAAACATCCAAAACAGATAATATAATAGCATGGAACAATAAAAAATTATAGATACGTTGGAGACGTATCAGAGACTTGCGTGTACCTCCTACTGGATTGATACCTTGGTTCCCAAACTGAGGAAAATACTTATCTCTACTTTGCTGCATCACCCTTTCCTCTTCAAGGGAAAACCAATGCAAGCTCAAAAAGTAGCAGGAAGAATTTCTGGCGCCGTTGCCGGGGAGGTTCTACATCAGGCCTACCAAGTACCCATCATAACTCTCATCTCTTGCACTTACATTATTTGCCATTTGCCTCTCATTTTCCTCTCCCCTACTTCTAAAACGTTTTTAGAAAAATACAAAAAATTTGCCTTTTTTTTCGCCTTCTTTCATTCGTCTTTTCGTTTGCCTTTATGTCTTACTTAGTTTGTTTGCTCGTTCGCTTGGTATAATTGTGTATTTATTGAAAATCAGAAAGCAAAAGGTTTATGGATCCACTTAAAGTTTTCTACTTGGATCATCTTCGATTCATATGTGCTCGTGCTGAAACCCCAACTAGTTTAGTTGAGGGAAAATCTTTAGATGAGCATGCTCATTTTGTGCGTCACCGTTTGTCTCAAAAAGGGAGACTAATATGGAATCAAATAAATTGTTTGCTATGTTATGCTTGGAATCTTTGTGAACTTTGTGATTTTACTTGTTGCTCTAAGAACCCTAAAAAACACATTCCCTACCTATGTGAGTTTAATGATAATGAAATCTTATCTTCTTACGAAAAGGGTGTTTATAGTTATTATGATATCGAACAAATTGAAGAATTTGTTGCTTTTAAGGGTGCTTATGAAGTTGCTTCTTTGATTGAAAAGTATGATATTACTCTCTACAAATCTGAAATTTTTAACATACTTAAATATTGCTATGAAAACTATGCTCATAATGCCTATGTTAAGGAATTTATTGAGAGAATGACCGTTGCTTTCGAAGAAAATAATGATATGCATGAATCTATAGATAATTATGATTCCGTTGATTTGATTGAGATATCCTCCCTTGATGAACATGATGCTTGCTATTTTTATGGCCATGATGCCAATATTAATTATGCTTATGGAGATGAACTTGCTATAGTTCCTTATGTTAAACGTGAAATTATTGCTATTGCACCCATACTTGATAGTTCCTTGAATCAAAAGCATGATTACAATGATGTTATTATAAATTCTATTAATGTCAATTATGTTAATAATATGCAAAAACCCCAAGATTGGGGATGCTAGTTTTGCTATGTCCGCTACTTATTGCAATGATCATGATTGGGGTGATGCTTCTTATGATCTTGAAAATTTATTTAAGCCTCGTGATGAATATGTTTGCAATAATATTGAAAGTGGGTTTGGAAGAGTGTCAACTCTTGGTAATAATGATCCCACTACTTTGGAGAATGATCAATCTTATGAAATTGTTGATAAAAGTGGGCTTGGAGATGTCATGACTTTATTTGATGATAATCCCACTATTTTGGAAGAGTGTCAACTTTGCATGCATGTGGATCATGAAGAGAATATTTTATGTGATAGCTATATTGTTGAGTTTGTATATGATCCCACATGTAATTATTATGAGAGAGGAAAATATTGTGGTAGAAATTTTCATGTTACTAAATTACCTCTCTTTATGTTGAGATTGCTATTGCTTCTTTCTTCTTCCTTCCATATGCTAGTTTTTGCTTGCCTTGACAATTTGTTTTCTTATAAAATTCCTATGCGTAGGAAGTATGTTAGACTTAAATATGTTTGTCACATGTGTTATGATGCTCTCTTTGTGTTCCAATTATTATCTTTCATGTGAGCATCATTGAAATCTCAATGCCTAGCTAAAAGGCTTTAGAGAAAACCGCTTGTTGGGAGACAACCCAATATTTTTATTTTCTGTTTTGTTGAGAATACACATTATTATTTCTTTAGTAATTGTGTTTTGGTGTTTTAATTAGTGTTTGAGCCAAGTAAGACCTTTGGGATGGCTTACGGTGATAGTTGTTTTGATCTTGATGAAAAACAGAAAATTTTGTGCCCAGTAAAACAATTTTGAAAAATCACATAAGCGTGATTTTGATCTGAATTTTTTACAAAAGATTTATATACAAATTTCCCAGGTTTTCCTAATTTTTCAGAATTTTTAGAGTTACAGAAGTGTACGAAGTTTACAGATTGCTACAGACTGTTCTGTTTTTGACAGATTCTGTTTTCTATGTGTTGTTTGCTTATTTTGATGGATCTATGGGTAGTATCGGGGGGGTATGAACCATGGAAAAGTTGGAATACAATAGATATAATACTAATATAAATAAAGAATTAGTTCACAACAGTACCAAAAAGTGGTGATTTATTTTCTTATACTAACGGATCTCATGAGTTTTCTGTTGAGTTTTGTGTTCTGAAGTTGTCAAGTTTTGGGTAGAGATTCGATGGACTATGGAATAAGGAGTGGCAAGAGCCTAAGCTTGGGTATGCCCAAGGCACCCCAAGGTAATATTCAAGGACAACCAAGAATCTAAGCTTGGGGATGCCCCGGATGGCATCCCCTCTTTCGTCTTCTTTCCATCGGCAAATTTACTTGAGGCTATATTTTTATTCACCACATGATATGTGTTTTGCTTGGAGCGTCTTGTATGATATGAGTCTTTGCTTTTTAGTTTGCCACAATCATCCTTGCTGTACACACCTTTTGAGAGGGACATGCATGAATTGTGATTTATTAGAATAGTCTATGTGCTTCACTTATATTTTTTTGAGCTAGGCAATTTGCTCTAGTGCTTCATTTATATCTTTTTAGAGCACGGCGGTGGCTTTATTTTATAGAAATTGTTGAACTCTCATGCTTCACTTATATTATTTTGAGAATCTCTAAATAGCATGGTAATTTTCTTAGGTTATGAATTTAGTCCTAATATGATGGGCAAACAAGAGGGATATAATAAAAACTTTCATATAAAGAGCATTGAATACTATGAGAAGTTTGATTCCTTATGATTGTTTTGAGATATAAAGATGGTGATGTTAGAGTCATGCTAGTGAGTAATTGTGGATTGATAGAAATACTTGTGTTAAAGTTTGTGATTCCCGTAGCATGCACGTATGGTGAACCGTTATGTGATGAAGTCGGAGCATGATTTATTTATTGATTGTCTTCCTTATGAGTGGCGGTTGGGGACGAGCGATGGTCTTTTCCTACCAATCTATCCCCCTAGGAGCATGCGTGTAGTACTTTATTTCAATGATTAATAAATTTTTCAATAAGTATGTGAGTTCTTTATGACTAATGTTGAGTCCATGGATTATACGCACTCTCACCCTTCCACCATTGCTAGCCTCTCTAGTACCGCGCAATTCTCGCCGGTGCATTACACCCACCATATACCTTCCTCAAAACAGCCACCATACCTACCTATTATGGCATTTCCATAGCCATTCTGAGATATATTGCCATGCAACTTCCACCGTTCCGTTTATTATGACACGCTTCATATAGAGTCATATTTTATTCTAGCATCGAGTTGTAATTCTTGGGTTGTAAGTAAATAAAAGTGTGATGATCATCATTATTAGAACATTGTCCCTTGTGAGGAAAGGACGATGGAAGCTATGATTCCCTCACAAGTTGGGATGAGTCTCCGGACTTTACAAAAATAAAAGAGGCCAAAGAAGCCCGCATAAAAGAGGCCAAAGAAGCATAACAAAAAAAAGAGAAAAGAAAAAAAATGAGAGAAAAGAGAGAATGGACAATGTTACTATCCTTTTTACCACACTTGTGCTTCAAAGTAGCACGATGATCTTCATGATAGAGAGTCTCCTATTTTGTCACTTTCATATACTAGTGGGAATTTTTCATTATAGAACTTGGCTTGTATATTCCAATGATGGGCTTCCTCAAATTGCCCTAGGTCTTCGTGAGCAAGCGAGTTGGATGCACACCCACTTAGTTTCTTTTTGAGCTTTCATACACTTATAGTTCTAGTGCATCCGTTGCATTGCAATCCCTACTCACTCACATTGATATTTATTGATGGGCATCTCCATAGCCCGTTAATACGCCTAGTTGATGTGAGACTTTCTCCTTCTTTTTGTCTTCTCCACAACCACCATATTCTATTCCACCTATAGTGCTATATCCATGGCTCACGCTCATGTATTGCGTGAAAGTTGAAAAAGTTTGAGAACATCAAAAGTATGAAACAATTGCTTGGCTTGTCATCGGGGTTGTGCATGATTTAATACTTTATGTGATGAAGATGGAGCATAGCCAGACTAGATGATTTTGTAGGGATAATTTTCTTTGGCCATGTTATTTTGAGAAGACATGATTGCTTTATTAGTATGCTTGAAGTATTATTGCTTTTATGTCAATATTAAACTTATGTTTTGAATCTTATGGATCTGAATATTCATGCCACAATAAAGAAGATTACATGGATAAATATGTTAGGTAGCATTCCACATCAAAAATTCTGTTTTTATCATTTACCTACTTGAGGACGAGTAGGAATTAAGCTTGGGGATGCTTGATACGTCTCCAATGTATCTATAATTTTTGATTGTTCCATGCTATTATATTATCTGTTTTGGATGTTTTATAGGCATTAATATGCTATTTTATATTATTTTTGGGAATAACCTATTAACCTAGAGCCCAGTGCCAGTTTCTGTTTTTTCCTTGTTTTTGAGTTTTACAGAAAAGGAATATCAAACGGAGTCCAAACGGAATAAAACTTTCGCGATGATTTTCTTGGACCAAAAGACATCCAACAGACTTGGAGAGAGGGCCAGAAGAGTGCCGAGGGCACCACAAGCCCTCAGGGCGCACCCTAGGGGGGCGCCTCCCTGGCTTGTGGGCCCCTCAGGAGTCCTCCAACCCTAATTCTTGCGCTATAAATTTCCAAATATTCCCAAAAACCACCAGAAGCGTCCACCAAAATACTTTTCCGCCGTCGTAACCTTCTGTTCCCGTGAGATCCCATCTTGGGGCCTTTTCCGGCACCCTGCCGGAGGGGGATTCGATCACGGAGGGCTTCTACATCAACTCTATTGCCCTTCCGATGAAGCATGAGTAGTTTACCACAGACCTACGGGTCCATAGCTAGTAGCTAGATGGCTTCTTCTCTTTCTTTGATCTTCAATACAATGTTCTCCTCGATGTTCTTGGAGTTCTATCCGATGTAATATTCTTTTGCGGTGTGTTTGTCGAGATTCGATGAAGTGTGGATTTATGATCAGATTATCTATGAATATTACTTGAGTCTTTTCTGAATTCTTATATGCATGATTTGATATCTTTGTATTTCTCTTCAAATTATCGGTTTGGTTTGGCCAACTAGATTGGTTCTTCTTGCAATGGGAGAGGTGCTTAGTTTTGGGTTCAATCTTGCGGTGTCCTCACCCAGTGACAAAGTAGGGGTAGCGAGGCACGTATTGTATTGTTGCCATCAAGGGTAAAAAGATGGGGTTTTCATCATATTGCTTGAGTTTATCCCTCTACATCATGTCATCTTACTTAAGGCATTACTCCGTTCTTATGAACTTAATACACTAGATGCATACTAGATAGCGATCGATGTGTGGAGTAATAGTAGTAGATGCAGGCAGGAGTCGGTCTACTTGACACGGACGTGATGCCTATATTCATAATCATTGCCTTGGATATCGTCATAACTTTGCGTTTTTCTATCAATTGCTCGAGAGTAATTTATTCACCCACCGTATGCTTTCTTCAAGAGAGAAGCCTCTAGTGAAACCTATGGCCCTCAGGTCTATTTTCCATCATATATTTTCAGATCTATAAAACCAAAAACCCAAAAAAACCTTGCTGCAATTTATTTACTTTTACTTTGTTTTACGTTTTAGTAATCTTTTATATCTATCTCTATCAGATCTCATCCTTGCAAGTGACCGTGAAGGGATTGACAACCCCTTTATCGCGTTGGGTACAAGTGTTTGATTGTTTGTGCAGGTGCATAGATTGGAGACTTGCGTGTACCTCCTACTGGATTGATACCTTGGTTCTCAAACTGAGTAAAATACTTATCTCTACTTTGCTGCATCACCCTTTTCTCTTCAAAGGAAAACCAACGCAATCTCAAGAAGTAGCACCACGTGGTGGGCCTTTGGTCCCGGGTCGTGGCCAACCGGGACTAAAGGGTGGGGGCCTTTAGTCCCGATTTATTAGTCCCGGTTGGTGAACCGGGACTAAAGGCCCTTACGAACCGGGACTAATAGCCAATTCTGCACTAGTGCTCCACATCGCCCCTCTCCCTGGCACCTCACCTCCCTTCCGTGTGCTCCCGAGATCCAAATCAAGAAGATCAGGGGATATGAGGCTGGAGGCGGTGGAGCTCGGGACGGGAGATGAAGAGGGCACGGGCACAGGCGGCGGCACGCGGTGGATTTGGCGGAGAAAGAGGCGGAGGCGGAGCAGCAAGCAAGGGGCGGGGGTTGGAGGAGAGGAAAGGAAAGAGAGAAAGAGGGGTCGCGTCTCGCGTGTGTGGGAAACCTTCGTGGGGAAGGAAATGAGAGAAGATCTGCGAGGAAGGTCACACGAAATTCCCCTGGTGTGAAAGGTGGACCAACACCCAATCAGATCGCACATTTTTTCTCTCGTTATTGCTCCTAGTCAGACGTGGCATACGCGAGAGAGCACTCCTTGCACGTAGCTTATTGTTTTGGATAGGCGCTGCTCAGTATCAGGCTACTCACAAGATTGACGATTTTGTTTCCAAACAGGTGAAGGAATGGCTGCTGCAGTTCTTAGTTCTCGCTGAGTTTGTCACATCACATCACTGGTGTCTGCTATGTTTATATGCTATCTTAAAGAAATTGTCGTGTCTTAGTCTAGCCAAATTCCTAATGTACCAAGATGCTTTTAAATACCTACACGACTGAAATTGCCGCACTAGAAATTTGGTCGACAGGCGATAGGACTTTCTTGTCCCAAGACGGTTGCATTCTCAGCTGGTATTCCTCAGCGATCAGATACAGAGAGTCAGCCTGACTCATATTGCATTCTGTTGAAACTCCAAGCCCTCTCAACTCTTACACTAAAACAGAGAACATCTGAACTACTCTGTATTCGTTGATGCACTCCAGATACCCAGGACAACGACATTTTCACAGCTATTTATTTACTGATGACCATACTGGGCTCTTGACTGGGGCAAGTCTGCAATCACTTCGTCTTCTCCAATCCATATCTGTGTCATAGACTAAGTAAATTTCTTTGCTGCAGCAAGATTTCAATCACAGCCACAGCAACAACCATACAGGACAGGCTGGGCTTTGCCGCACTACCATACATATAATGTTCTTGGAAAGGAAACACTCTTACACGCAGAAGATACAACTGAAAGACAATGTAAGATAGTGCAGGCGTTCCAAAGTTCAAATGTGAAAGGATTACTATATATTGCCCGTTTTCACATATAGACATATTTATTTCACACAAGCAATCCGTCTCCAGAGATGAGATGTTAGTCAAGGGGCCTACGCGTATAATTGATGATCCATTGCCACAGTTTGCTTTCGTACTTTGTGGGCGTATCACAATTCGCAGGGTTGTTCTTTTCTCATTTGCTCTAGCGTAAAGTCCATTTTAAAATTAATCTTGTAGCGGTAGCCTGAGATTTTGAGTTGAACCCTAATCTCCTATTCCCTGAAAATTAAATGAGGCATCCATTTTTACCATAAGATTTTGGAACTGTATCTCTGCGAAGACCGGCACAATCTCAAACGTAGCGCGATTACGAGCCAGCCAGATCGTCCAGCACACAGCTGCAAGGCCCATAGTGTAGTACTTCTCTACAGTAGGGAGGAAAGAGTGACACCAACCAAAATATTGCCAATAGTTATTTGGACAAGTATCAGTGCCCAACACTACCCCAACAGACCGCCAAACCACTCGCGCCACAGAGCAAGTGAAGAACAAATACTGGGAGGTTTCTAACTCACTAAGTAATTTCTGTACATCTTTTTTTGAACCGAAAACCGTAGAACAATCGTTCTACAGTATATATATTAAAATAAAATAAAGTATTTACACAAGGCAAAAGAAAACAAAATTACAACCACTCAACTAACTCCAGTTTTTGTGAATCCTTGGGGTATCATGAGATTCAAGTAAAAAACTGATCAATCCAACTGGAAAGCTGATCTACGAATTTGCCTTTGATCTTGTGCTTGATTAGGAGCATGTCTGATCTAAAAGAATCCCTCCAAGAATGGATAGATGCAGTAGCAGCCCTGAAAATAATTCCGTTCCTTTGTATCCAGATGTTCCAGCAGCCCATAATTATGATTTCCATGGCAATAGGTGTCGGCAGAGCTTGTAATGTGAGGAGGATCTCATCATAAACTGAGAGACCTCTGTTTCTCTGGCCAAGAATTGAATTCCAGCAACTTAAAGCAAAATCACAGTCCCAAAATAGGTGCATGGCTGTTTCCATGGTGTTGTTTTGGCAGAGCACACAATTATAGGAAGGCAGGTGAAAAGATTTCCTATGGAGCAGATTCCTTGTATTGACTCTGTCCTGCATCGTAGCCAAAAAAAGATCTTGAATCTTAGCATAACCGCACTTTTCCATAACTTCTTGAAGATGGGAGGAGCAGGTTCTCCTCTGGTCAATTCCTTGTACATTTTGAAGGAAGAAAAAGAAGTGCCCCAAGGATAAACCCATCTATCAACATGTGAAGAAAGCTGAGCTTGTTGCACAATATTCTGAACTTCTTGGAGCTGCTGATGTGCTTGTGTAGATAGTGGAGTATGAAAGTTGTCCACAATTTCGGAACCTTTTATTCTCAGATGGAAGTGATTGTATTGTCTTGAGTGCCCAATAAAGCTCTGCTGGTTGTTTACCAACACAGGACGAATCCACTTTACTCAATCTCACTGACTTTTGATGGCGGCCACCAATGACAATCTTGATATTACAGGTGTGTGTAAATACATTCATCCTAAGCTAGATGGTATATATATGACTTCTCATGATAACATTTTTATGTACTTTGGGTAGAGAGAACACTATGCACCAACTGCTCGGGTGCTGCCACGGACGCGTCCTCCTCATGGACCATGAGCAAACATAACTCGTTCTGTGCACTCCCATCACAAGCGAGCAGTGTCGCGTCCCTGTTCCATACGAGGGGTTTCCTCAACGATGCAGTGCTTTGCGTTGTAGGCGACCTTGGCCATGTGCACGACTACACCCACTCGAGCCCCTTTAATTAAGATGGTCTTGTTGTCAAGAACGGATAACCGACCGACCACCTGTGTTTACTCCTCCGAGATGCCACATGGGGCAATCTTATCTCAACAAGAGCTCGAGAGCTTGTGTTGTTGCTAATCCTGGGGCTCATCGGTGGTTTAAATTTGTGATGGAGACTTAAATTTGTGATGGAGACCCAGATGACACTGACGGGGGGGGGGGGGACCAATCCACTGACAAGTATGCAAGAGCCGGCCATCCAACGCTATTTGTTAAATATGGGCCAGTATGGTTAATTTGAAATTTAAATCCATGTGATCACATAGCAGGCGTCGGATCACACCTGTGATCACACCTGCTTCTGCTCCTGCTGTCCCGCGGCCCAATCCTGCTGCTGTGTGTCCGTGCCTGGCAGGGTGAACGTGCCGGGTGTAGCCCTGCTAGGTGCCCAACTGGGTGTACATGCCGGACTGCGTGTAGCCCTACTGCGAGCCGGCCTGGGTGGGCTCCGAGTCATCCACTTGCCCGTCCTCGTAGAAACCTCCTCCTCAGCCTCCGTCGTAGATGATATCATACATCTCCCTGTCCGTGTCGTCGTATGCCGGCTCGCCTGCTTTAGTCATACCAGCGAACAACGTTCGGGCACTCAGCTGCTCCACACCCAACGTTCGCCCCCGGACAAGCTGCGGCGATGAACACTCCGAGAAAAGCAGTGGCGCCACGTTGACATCGACAATGAAGGGCACTTGCCCGGTGGCGGATGCCGGGGACTGCCTTCCGAGCTGCTTGGAGGCGTAGTAGTACAGAGCCTTGTAATGCTCCGACCATGGCGGTGTCTATATGGTCGGCAACGGCAGCGGGGCCCCGCGCCCGCCACGTCCATGTCCACCACCACGACCTCCACCTCCGCCTCAATTGGCCTTCTGCTTCTTGAGCGTCGCAGCCTTTGCCTTCGCTTTGTGGCACCTATTTTACCGTGTCTCTGAGTTGATCTTCTGGGCGAGCGTGAGCACCAGATCCTCCACCACCACCATCTCCAGCAGCTTCTATTGCGAGTCCATGCGTTGGCAGCGGCGAGAAAGGGCGGGAACTGGGTAGAGAGCGGTGGGATGGAAGAGGAGACTGGGGGATTTTGCCGCGGAAACAGTGCGGCCAACTACAAAAGCATCGGCTGAGCCTCAATTTTGGGTGGGCCGGGGGTGCCGGAGTCATACGTGGCTCATGTCCGAACTCCCACAAAGCCCCCTCGTTTGGTTCCGGTTTGCGAAAAAATTGCGGTCCGGACCGCTCCGCGGGCCGATGGGGTAGCCGTTGGATGGCTTGCGGGGTCCAGACAACTGGGGACACAGGCGGTTTGAGGGTCGGTGTTGGAGATGCCCTTAAGAGCATCTCTAGCAGACCCCGCAAAATCCCAACCCGCATAAGTCTTTTGCAGTTCGCGGAAAAGTGTATATGCAGGCCGGCGCGGACGAGGTCAGACTCAGACCCCGCAAAACGGACCCGTAAAAAAGGATATTCGGTGAATATGCTCTTTTACGGGTCGGCTACGCGGGGTCTGTTCGGGCATAGCCGCGTCGACCCGCAAACCGAAGACGCCCAATTATCGAATTTGACATCGGTTCCAACAAACAAGTTCAAATTCAAACAATAGAACAGAGTTCACGCGCAAATAAAAGCTTAAGTTTTGTAGGACAAACGCAAAAGAGGGTCTTGCAAAAGTGACGACCACGTCCGGCTTCATCTTGGTCGATCTTCACTCCGCGCCATCGAGTCCATGGAGCTCATCGGAACCACCGAATCCACCTCCGGCGCTTGTTCCAACTCCCGCACCGAAATCATCGGCTGGTGCACTGAACGCATCGGCGACATTGGTTCCAAACCCCGCTGAGAAAACATCTCCGGCACTATAACACGCACTGGCCGACGCAACCATTCTCCTCTTCAAGATTTCTCTTCTTTCCATATCATGCCATTCTTTGGTGAGGTCGTCCATGTCATTGCGGTTCATTGTCATGACCTTGTTCTCTTCGGCGAGCAACTTGGGCATGGCTTTGTTTTCAGCGGCACGTGCTCTTCTCTCCTCAATGGCCGCTTTGCGCAGCCCCTCTTCCTTGAGCAATTGCCATTTTTCTTGCTTCTCCTTTGCCTTCTTCTCGTCCAACTCTTTCTTGATCTCCAACGTCTTCGCTAACATCAACTCATTTGATTGCACCATGACATCAATCTTCTCCCTCAAGCTCGATGCTTCATGCTCTCTCTTCATCTTCTCCTTAGTCTTCTTGTCGCCATCGGGCTTGTTCAAGTTTCTTGGGCCATCATCATCCTCATCTTCATCCATGTTTGTAAGTGAACCTCTCTTCGGTGGGGATTCTTTGTCAATCAACTTCCACTTCTCGCACTCTTTAAGCAAGTCCCAACAATGCTCTAGTTTGAAGAATTTGCCTTCCGAAGCTTCCATGTCTTTGTATCTTTGTTGGGCAATTTTGTCCTACACAATTTGAACAAAGTCAAATGATGCAATCACTTCATATGATGCAATATGATGTGCACAACTTGAACAAAGTCAAAACGAACTCACATAGTCGGATTCCACAGTTCCACTTGGAGGTGCATTGCATACTTGCTCCAAGCAAGCTGCCCAACGGCTGCAAATAGGCTTGATCACGTCCCAACGCCCTTGGAGCGACCAAAAGGTGCGTGGAGTCCTATTGGGATACTTTGCCATCATGCGGAAGTATTGATCTTCGATCCTTTGCCAATACCTCTTGGCGGTTTGAGAAGTACCCGTGCATGCATCAAGAGACACCGCACTCCATGCCTTGATCAAGATTTGATCTTCCAATATGGTGTAGTTCTTCGATCTCTGGCTTTTTCCACTTTTTGTTTGCGATTGCTCATACGCCCCCTCATCGATCTCCTCCACTTCTTCTTCACCACCATGATCATCCACGCCGCCCTCCGTTTCATTGTAATCGAATGCGGCGAACGGGGCTTGATCGATGTCAACGGCGTTGGTGTCCAACAAGTTCATGAACTCGGTAGTTGCATTGTTCGAACCACCACTATAGTGAACGACAACAAGTCACGAGCTATCGCAAATGGCGAAAAGCAAAGAAAATTGCCATGACCGAAGAGGCATACCTTCCGGGCATTTCGTCAAACACCTCGCTTGCGGTGGGAGCAGCACCGTTGAGCGGCATCACCGGGGAACCTCTTTCCGGGGCGGAGGGAGTGGATGAAGGAGCCGGCTTCTTTGTAGCCGGAATCTTCTTCCGCTTTACGCCCAAGACCTTGCCGACCTTCTCCGCCGCCGGCCGGGATCGCGCAGCGGCGTTGGCGCCCGGAGCGCGGGCCTTCCCGGCGGGGCCAGCCGGATTCCCGCCCTGCACGACCATGTTGCCCTGCCGCTTGCGGGCAGGCGCAGTGGTGCCTTGGGCGACGGCGGGGCCAACATGGCCGGCGACGAGATCTTCCCGAGGGGATTGAGCGTGCGCGACCTCGACGGTGACGGGAGACGGCAGCGAGTCATCCATGGCGGTGAAGGACTGCCGGGGAAGATGCACCGGAGCGGGAGGTGGCGGGGGCAATGGGGAGGGTGGGGGGAGCGGGAATGGCCGCGCGGAAATGTCCCTCCCGCCAAATCTCGCTGCGGATAGGGGTCGAGCTCGGGTCGGCCTCCCACCCCGTGAATCTAGAGGTCGGGGGAGATCTTTTGCCGCGCCCCGCAAAAAAATTTACGGGTCGGACGCGTATGCGGTGTCTAATCGGGCAGGATTTTCCGCGCCGACCCGTATTTTGGCGGTTATTTTGCGGGTCGGGGCGGGATGTGGGGTCTGCTAGAGATGCTCTAACCAATATAAAATCACACATGGCTTGTATGCATTGAATCTATCTGTGTCTCTGCTATGGCGGTGCTACTACTAGGAGTATTTTGAAACATGTCATTCAGCTATTGATTTTTTTTTAAATGGAGATAAAAGATTTGCCTCATCCATTAGGTAAGAAGAAAATAGTTGACTTGTTAATTAAGAAAAACCGTCACAAACCGCTGAGCGACACACACAAAAAAATCCTACACACACCACTATGAAGAAAGCCTCCTCAAGGTAGCATATTAGTGTCATGGTCATTACTTCTCGCCGAGCAGAGTAATCGACATCCCATCTATCTAAGCAAGCGTCTCCGACTGCTGCAGATGACCATTGACCCGGCCCACTCCGTATAGACGACCATTGACGCCACTATCAAATATTAGGAACCGACTTTGTCCTTCAAAAAGTAAATTTGATCCAAAGAAAACTATAAACCCTTAGACGTTCACTATAGATCTTAGCAGGCTTTCCATATGTGGTAACACTCTACAACTAAAATTAACTCTGACATCCTTTCAAAAAAATAATAACTCTGGCATGAAGGACAATTACTCAAGTTTCTTCAGCCGCATGTGTTGTTGCATCTCTTTGGCACCTTCATCTTGCTTGGACATCGCGACGTCACATTGCTGGTGCAACGCATTCTTTTGCCGTACCATGGGTCCAATATGTAAATGGACAAGTATAAGTGATATCCTACTCAATTTTTAACATGAGTTTGTTGGCACTATGGGTTCACAAGATTACACCAATTACGACTAGACCAGCCAGAAGAGTAAGTGGTGACTGAATTCCCGATCCTTCCCAAGCCAAGTGGCAACCCCAGTTGGAGGTCAACTTGGTGCATCTGGTTGCATGGTGTTCCCACTACCTAAACCGCACCAAGTCAATCTTGGATGAAAATGAAGGGCAGGCTCAAATTCAGTACAGGGGTTGGAACAGGAAACAACAGGCTAGACACTAGACAGTGGGCTGAGAAGGGCTAGGAACTAGTAGTAAATTTTCGTTTTTCAATTTCAAAGGGCAGGCTTGAGCCTGTTGAAGCATGCCCAGTAGAATCGCCACACCAAGGCGTTCTCATGAGCGCTTATTTATATACCATCCCAGTTTGATTAGAATGGACAAATTTACATCACTAGTAGAAAACAGTCCATTTATCCCGGTTCCAGAGGCCCTTTAGCCCCGGTTCTGGAACCGGGACTAAAGGTCGGGACTAAAGCCCAAAATCTTTAGTCTCTGTTCGCTTACGAACCGGGACAGAAGGGGCTCCACGTGGCCGCTGCGGGGCGCCCAGACAGGAGGACCTTTAGTCCTGGTTGGTAACACCAACCGGGACCAAAAGGCTGCCACGCGTCAGCAGCTCGCAGGCGCTGGGGTTTTTTTTTTAAAGGGGGGGTTTATTAGGGGTTTTGGATGGTTTAATTAGGGGTTTCATATTGTGTTAGCTATAGCTACTACATATAGAGAGAAGTGACCTATCTTTCTTCGTGCTTGGTCGACGCTAGCTAGTACATATAGAGAGAACTCGACGCTACTAAGCAAATGAAGGAACCATTAATTACACAAGATCGTCATGAACATATACAGAGAGAAGTGACCTCTCTTTCTCCGAGATTGGTCGAACAACAAGTTTTCGTATTTCTATCCGACGCTACTACATATATACAATATAACATATCTTACGATCCCTGACATCATCTAACGATAGTCAGCTTCAATTTCCACATGGTATTCTCCGTCTTTATGTATGACGTGGTCAAGAAAGAATCCCGCTAATTCCTCTTGAATTGCTCGTATGCGATCATGTGGTAGGAATTCATCCCGCATCTGCCACATCTAATTTAAAGAAGGGGGTCAATATATATATATATATATATATATATATATGAATGAAACTCAGCACAATTGATGGTAATAAAATAAAATTGTGAATATTATTGTTTACGTACTTCATATTGCCTGTCAGAGTAGCCCCGCTGAGAGGTCACGCTGTGGATGAACTCGCAAAAGTAGTATCCACATAAATTATTCCCGCCTTCCTGCCACAAACACTTTACGAGAATAGAATTCAATCAAACTGATAATCAATCATGATAAATGGTATTGATGAAACTAGAATCAATGGGAGATGCGCGAAACTAGTTAGTATTACTTACTTTCGGGTGTGTAAATCGCAGCTCCCTCGGCAGTCCCCGAACGATTCTGGTGAACTCTTTCCAAACCCTGCCAGACAAAGAAAATAATTACTTGATATCCGGAAATGAACAAAGTTGCCGATATGATATGGTGCGCACCAATAAGCGATAATGATCGATTGAACTTACTTCTGGAGCATTGCAGTCATGTCCGCATACGTATTGGGATCTTTTCGTCTCGAGTCTAAGACAGTTACTACTCCCCGGTCAAGCTTAATCTCTAGCAGAATAAAGTGGAAGTTGCGCACGCATGCATAACTCATCAATTACATTACTATAACATCGAGTAAGCGAAACCGAATATGCACAGGACAGTAATACTCACTTGAAATTGTAAGGAAAGAGTATTTTCCCTTTGTTTTGATTTCGAAGCAACGATTATAGCAAGTTTTCCTCGGTATCTTCGACTCTGTTTTTAACCAACCATTCATTTATGGTATTTGGGTTAATGAACCCAATGTCATAGATTTGTGTTTTTTTGCATTCGACGATCTTCGGTCTGCATAATATAGTGAGGATAATTATATATACATGCAATGAAAGAGTTGAGCTATAGAGACTTAATTACAGAAGTAATACTTACAGACAGTAGCAAGTCATGAGTTGTTTGTCGAGAGCGTCTTGATTGAATAACTGGAATAACTCCACAAATTCAACAGGCATCACCTCAGTTCCAACGAGGTCGTGCTCCTCTTTAATTGCCAGCATCAAACTATTCTTCCCAGACTTCCTGCAGGTATCCATGTACCATTCATGCAATCTTCGCATCATCGTTGTTAGCAGAAGATGATCAGGTTTGACGAGAGGCTTCCCGTGCTCGTATCTGAAGATATCTACTACCTCTAACATTTCAAATTGTACATCATCGGCCAGGTAATCTGCAGGATTGGTACCGGGCACTAGCCCCGGATGATTAGCGACGATATCGCTAGACACCTTGAGCGGGGGGCACGATTGCTTCGCCTGTTCGTCGAGCTGGGGAATTGTTTTCCCACTTCTTCGTTTTGCTTCTCTTGCAGCACTGCAAGTACTTCCCGACCGCTCCGCTTCCTTATATGTCCTTTCAATAATGCGCTCATAGTTGGATTGCGGCGGAGACGGTGGTGGTCGCTTAAGGGCACGCAGAGTGCGCTTCACTTTCACCTGATCTATTGTTTCCTTAGGAGGTGGAGATTTCCGTGCAAAATGGCCTCCACTTCGGCAGCACTGATTTCCGCGGTTTCCTCGTCGGTCCTCTCATATGGTAACTTTTCCAGAGGCTTGAGGCTTGGACCGTACTTGAAATTCTTCCCGCCTCTTGTACTGCTAGCCGCCGGAGCGGCGTCGTCTCTCTTCCGCCATTGCTGACGCGCGGAGTCCGCTGACACGCCGGAGGAGGCAGAGTGCTCCGACGCGCCGGAGGAGGCGGAGTGCCCTCACGCGCTGGAGGAGGCGGAGTGCCCTGATCACTCGCCGGAGGAGGAGGCTGAGTGCCCTGACTCGTCGGAGAAGGAGGAGGAGGAGGCGTCCAGTTTGGAAGCTTGATGTACTCCTTCCTCCATAGACATTTACTCCTCAAAGCATAAACCAGATGATTCTCCCCTTCACCTGTAGGGTGGTCAAGCTCCAGCTCCTGAAATCCCTCCATTATTTCATCCACCGTCACAACAGCATAGCCATGTGGAATCGGACCGCAGTGAAAAGTTCTGTCAGCTTGAGGAGGTGCAACAGAGCCGACAGCCGCCTTCAAAGTCAGGTTCTGCCATTTCGTCATAAGCTCGCAATGTTGAGCCTCCGTGATAGTATCCACGGGATAGCGAGGAGCCGTGAAATCAGGCTGAACAAGCTCCGTGGAAGCCATGCTGCTTCTCCGCTGAGATGGTGGGGTAGCTTCTGGGGCAGGATCTTCGTGCCGCTGAGATGGTTGGCCGGCAGCTGCAAGTTCCTCTAGCTTCGCTATTCTTGCATTGAGCTTCTGCATTTCACTCAACTCCGCTTTCCTCTTTCTCTCTCGGCTTTTGTAACCGCCTGCGCCAGGAAACCCAACCACCCACGGAACAGAGCCTGGTGTGCCTCGTGTTCGTCCAGGGTGCTCAGGATTCCTGAGGGCCTCAGTCAGCTTGTCCTTCTCTCTGTCGAGAATGAACGTCCCTTTCTGCGCTGCGCTGATATATTTCTAAAGCTTCTTGATGGGTATTGCAAGTTGCTCGTCCGTCCAACGACACTCCCCTGTTTCTGGGTCCAAAGTTCCCCCAACCCCGAAGAACCAAGTCCTTGAATGGTCTGGCCAGTTCAATGTCGCTGGTTGGACCCCTTTAGCAAGCAGGTCTTGCTCAGCTTTGTCCCACAACAGCCGGGCTTTGTAGTAGCCACCTGACACCGTGTGATGGTGATACTTCTTCTTTGCAGCATTTTTCTTGTTTATCTCTGACCTTTGCTTACCCTTCTCTGATGTCTTGTAGGCCACAAATGCAGGCCAGTGATCTCTTATCTTCTCATATCGGCCCTTGAATTCTGGAGTCTTCCCTTGCTCGACAAACTTTGTGTTCAACTCTTTCTTCCAGTTCCTGAATAGATTTGCCATCTTCTTAAGAGCAAACGCCTTGACATTTGGCTCTATAACTGGCTTATTCGGATCCTCCTCTGGCGGTAGGGTGAAATTTGCCATCAGCGCGGTCCAAAGATCAGCTTTCTGTCTATCCTGGACATAAGAAACTTCAGGGTGGTCCTTACTCTTATTCCATTGCTCGACGCTGATCGGGACGCTGCCCCTAACAATAGCTCCACACTGACTAATAAATGTGTCCTTCGTCCGCTTGGGTTCAATCGGTTGGCCATCGTCCGCGATTGCTGTGATCGTGAACCTTTCATCCTGGCGCAACCTTTTCTTCGGGCCTCGTCTCCTTACGGAAGTTTGGCTCGATCCGGAGGCCTGTAAAAGAAGAAAGAAGCGTTAATATATGTACATACCAAAACAATTAATGCATCAAGTCAGCACATGCTTAATTAATATATATACCTCGCCGGACTTTGCAACAGCTCCCTTGTCGTGCACTTAACACGGCAGATGCCCTAGCAAAAGGACTTAGGCGTGGAGCCATCGCAACTAGGTTAGCTTGAAGGGGTTGAACAGGACAAAGGACACAGAGTGTTTACCCAGGTTCGGCCCCTCTCAATGAGGTAAAAGCCTACGTCCTGCTTTCAGTTGTATTGCTGGGGTTTCGATTACCAGGGAGCGAATACACTTGACCTAGCTTTCGATCGATTGTTTTCTGAGTTAAGTCGCCGCCGGGTCACCCCTTTATATACACAGGTTGATGCCCGGCGGCTTACGGACTCTCGGCCGGCTCATACACAATGTGTCCGGCTCGGTATCTAACTAAGCTTGCCTTACAATACAAGTTATACATACGGCGGCTCACACCCGTGGGCCTCAAGCCGTCCCCGGGTCTTGGGCCTTCAATAAGCTTGCTCTGTGAACCACCATCTTCATATCTTCTTGGGCCTCTTCATCTTAAGCCGCCAGTGGCATGAACTGGCCCCTCCTAGGCGGGTCATACCCAGTAGTTATATCCCAACATTAGGCCCCAGGTTGATTTGAATTTGTTCACATCAATCTTCAACACTTGTCTTTAGCAGAATCTTCCATCGTCAACTTTCATGAATTTGTTATAACCCGCCATGACACCAACTCACAGAACCGCGGTAACCCGCCATGACATCAGGTGCATTAATTACGCACAAACCCAGAATATCTCAACAGATTCTTTTAATGAACCTCCGAAAATCGAGGCGCCCTTATAGCCACATAATCATTTTTTTCCTCGATTCAAGCGCATGCCATCTATCCACTGCCTTATAAATAGGGACGGGGGGGTCCTTCTTTTCATTTTTTACCTTGCCCCCTCGTCTTCATCTTCTTCTTCGCGGCGCCTCAGCAAGCTCGAGCTCTGCCGCCGCCGTCTCCGTCCAGCGTCCTCAACTCCGGCCACTGCATCGACCTGATCGGATCAGAGCGCTGCGGCACACCTCCGCTGTTCATTAGCGTCAGTAAGTATTCTCCTTTCCCATAGCAGATCTGCATTAGGGTTTTCACCGTTCGTCGGTGTTCTTCACTGCTCCTTTATCTTCTTCTCTAAATCGTGTAGTTTGACCTGAATATGGTACCAAAGTTTTGCGGTAGCAGTTTAGCATCCCTTTTCAATCAAAGAAAAATCCTCCCTCTGTACAAAAAATCTCATCTTAGCATACGAGTCCTTCTACTGTCACCGCCTTAGGTTTAGAATTTATTTGCCTTTTCTGAACTGCTGTAGATCCAAAACCATATCACCAATCTGTGGAATCTGTTTGTCCATCACTTAGTGAATACTTACTTATAGATATGAAATATGGCAACTGTTCGGGCGGCTTAAATGATAAACCGTAACCCGCCATGTACCATTAGTTCCCTTGTTAAGCTGCCAATACGTGTTCACAATTCGTATGATCGAGCACTGCCTTCCGGTTTAATCATGTCAACCTTTATAACACTTACTTTTCAATCATTGGCCGGCTTAACAACATAATCTTAAACCGGCAATATTTTCCTTTCAGGCCTTCATCCTCAAAATGACCAAAACTATTACCTCATGCAACTGGGTCGCTTCCACTATCACGGAAAAAATCCTTACTGAATTTGTAAACGAAGGCGTCCTTGCTAAAAAGAGTGTGATCCACTGGAGGGTCCCAGGAATCGAGACCACCCCTGAACCAAAAGAGGGTGAAGTTGTAGTTTTCACTGATCACATGCTTCGGGGGTTCACTCCACCCGGCTCAAAATTCTTTCGTGATGTGCTGCACTTCTTTCAACTTCATCCGCAAGATATTGGGCCCAACTCTGTTTCAAACATCTGCAACTTCCAAGTTTTCTGCGAAGTATATCTTCAACAGGAACCCACTGTAGAGCTGTTCAGGGAATTCTATTACTTGAACCGCCAGACTGAGTTCACAGATGGGCCCAGCCTAGAACTAGGCGGCATTTCAATCCAAAGGCGCAAAGAAGATACTTTCCCTGCCGCTGCACTTCCCAGTCATCCCAAGGACTGGAACCAGACTTGGTTTTACTGCCAAGACACATCTCCAGAAGGTGAAAATCCTTTGTCGGGTTATCGTCCGAGCCGGCTTAGCAACAGGCACCCCCTCCCTGACCGGAATAGCACAGCAGAACGAGCCAAATATATGCCCATTTTTGGAAAAATCAGAGCCTTAATGGCCAATGGCTTAACTGGAGTTGACCTAGTTCGATGCTGGGTCGCATGGAGAATTTTACCTTTAAGCCGCCGGACCGGCTTAATGTGCGAGTACACTTGTGACATCAATGATCCACAACGCCACAGCCGAGTGCAATTGGACGATGACAGCGTCAACAAGATGGTCAAGACATTGCTGAGCGAAAGCTTGGCCACTTGCAGCAAGACGGGGCTGAACCCTTTTTGTACCCTCAATAAGCCGCCAGCTGTGAGTATTTGTGAACAGTTTTCATTAACTCATTATCTGTCAATCTGCTTTTTCATTCTTACTTGAATCTCTGCAGGCTGACTCCCCCTTCTGGAAGAAGAAGCTTCAAGATAAACCGGCCAAGAAGACCAGGACCAAAATCTTGGCTAAGAAACCTGCCAAGAAGAAATCAGAAGTAGTTGTTCCGTTTACTCTTGATGAAGAGTCGGAGGTAGAGCTTGATTCTCTTGGCTCCTTTTTTGTTCATCTTATTGACATTGATCACTATCAGGATGATGCGGAAGGCAGCCACGTAGATGGTGAAGAGGTAACTATCCTTTCCTCCGACTCAGAACCTCTGCCAAGACAGAAAATTCGTCAAGCAAGCCGGAAAGTAAGGTTTTCTCACCCTTTAGCTTACTTGGATCCCAACTTTATTTTGAAGAAGCAGCAACATGAAACTCGCCGCACAACCTGGAATAGTGGTGGTGGGATTCTTTCTTCCGGCTTACCAAACACGCCGGCTCCTCACAAGCGTCGTCCAGAGGTTTCACATATCTCCGACTTAGCTTACCCCAAGGCGGGTCTTTTTCGCCAACCTCTTATCCCATCTGATTCAAACTATTAGGGGACCTCTCATTCTTCCTCTGGCGACTCAACTGGGACTCAAATTCCCTTGTTCAAAACTGTTCCTGGGTAAGAAATACTTAAGCCTGTTTACCTTAATACTTTATTCCATTAATAAACTAATCTCATCATGAATTGTTATTGTCAGCGCCATGGCCAAGCCTAGCAAAAAGCTTAAAGTTAACAAGCCGGCTGAAGATCCCAAGGCTACTGACCCGGAGAAGCAGACCGTGTCTGAATCCATGCCTCGAACTTCAGAAACGGCTATGGATGACCCGCCACCAGAAGAGCCCCTTGTTACTATGCACACCATGAATGTTGATGAAGAAATTGCTAAACCGCCCAGCCCCGCTCAGCCGGCTCAAGATACTGAAGATGTCATAGTCACTGGGACGGCTTATGCAGCACCAGGTAATCCCACCGTCTTATCCAAGCACAGCACCAAGGAAGAAATTTCTGTTGTTGACAAGGGCAAGTGGAAAATGGACTTGGAAGGCTATGCCCAGTTCAATGCTCAGGAGATTTATTCAGGCTATCTAAACCTCCTTCACACCAGCCGTGACTTTGAAGCCGGCCTGGTCAACCTTATGAAGGAACGTTTTGAGGTAACCACTATCATCTTTTCCATATATCTCTACCAGCCGCCAAGTCTACTGGATATGATAGAATTGAATATACTGTAGACTTCCAATAACATCTTTAATCTTTCATTACTGTCATAGCGTCTTGGGAGTTGCAGAATCAAAATGAGTAGCCCTCAAGGGCCGGCTTAAGCTGCATAGCTAAAACGAAGACTTCAAATTGTAGTTCTTAACTTCGCATATGTAGCCCCCAAGGGCCGGCTTAAACTGACAAGTTAAGCCGGGACTTCAAATTGTAGTACTCAGTTTCGCATATAGCCCCCAAGGGCCGGCTTTTTCATCATCGATAAGCCGGGACTTATCACCATAATTGTGAATAAAATCCAAGTATGTAGCCCCCATGAGTTGGCTATAGTTATAACAGTGTAGCCGGGTCATCACATAATTGTCTTCAAGAAAAGAGCTATGTGCATTAGCCCCCAAGTGCCAAGTAAAATACTTGTATTATGCTTGGGACTTATAAGATGATCATCAGAACGTCATACTGCCTGCCTTTTTATGTGACAGGTTGAATTGAACACGAAGGAATCTCAAGTCAGTGACCTGAGGCAAAACATTCAGACCCAGCAATCTGAGACTTCCAAGGCCAAATCAGAACTGAAGACCGCTTTGGAAAACATTGAACAACTGAGAAAAGACTTCAGTGTTGAGAGAAACAGTTGGGAAACCGAAAAGGCAGCTCTACAAAAAAGAGCAGAAGATGCTAAGGCTGCCCTTAAGCTGGTTACTGACGAATTATCTGGCTTAAAACATCAAATCAACAGCATGACAGCGGCCATCTTTGGTAAGCGATAATATATTTCAATCTTTATTCATCCATGCCCTGGACAATCATTCAGCCGGCTTATCAATCGCTTTGGCAACGCAGGCTCCAGAATCTCCCACTTTGGCTCAGACATGCGCATGAAGCTGAAAGCTGCCTACACTCTCATAGAGCAATTATACACTGGCGCTCAACGAGCTATCTCTGCCTCCACCCATAAGAAGCAACCGCCTTCCCTCCTCAAGGAAATGTTGGAGAAGCTATCTGTGCTGCCACAAAGAATTGAAGAATTAAAACGATCAGCCGCCAGAGCCGTTGCCATCACGGCTTTGAGCCGGGAAAAGGCATGGCAAGCAGAGCTTGACCTGGCAGAACTAGCCACCGGCTGCCCGAGTTTAAAAGAAGATGGGTCTCCCTTCAGTGCCGAGGACTTCACAAAAATAGTAAGGGAGATGCGTCCCTTTGCAAGCAAATTGGCCCAAGAGACTGATCTCTCCAAATATCATCCGGTTTATGATGCTGAAAATGCCAAAGTGAAGGCGCCGGTGTATGAGGTTGTGGACCTTATCCCGCCAACGCGTAAGCACACCTTCGCTCCTGACATTGACCCATCAACTCTTATAGATGATGAAGCTGTTTTCAAAGCTTTGACTGGGATCTATTGGTCATCGCCTAACTTCCAGACGATAGAGGAGGAAGAAGAATCGGCGCAGGATGACCCGGAAGCCTCAACCCGCCAAGAGCAAACCAACTGATGCAAGAGCCGGTTTACCATCCACATCATTGGATGCTGTGTGCATCAAAAAACACTTGATTCTTTTGGGCCGTCCAATGCCTTGTAATAGATAGTTGAAAAGAATGATCTGCCATGCCATCGTGTATGTTTGTGTATAATACTTTTGAGCCGTCGATCCGATGTTGAAGATCTGCCACTTATGCTCATAATATTGTCAATCATGCAGATTATGTTTATCATATTGCCTGCACATAAACAGATAACATGTGCCCTGGCGGTTTACCCCAGGGCGGGTCATAATACCCCGCAGAAAGTCCATTGGTGACTGTATAGTCCATAACTAGGGCGGGATTATATAAATCTCATATACTCATAACAAGTAAATATCATACATGTGACATTTGTTCATACTGCCGGCTTACCACGCCATATGCAGTAAGGGTAATAGCCCAGCACCCTGTTCCATTTATTCATACCGCCGGCTTACAATGCCGTACGCAGCAAGGGTAACATCCCAAGGGCTTAGAGCGCAGAACACCAAGCGTATAATCAAAACACACTGGCGACTTATCGTCCAGAACCAGGCCGGGTTATCAAAACTCTGGATATACTCAAACATGAGTTATAAGGATCAAGGCTACATGGCCTAAATCAATTTCAAACCATATATCAAAAAGATCAACCCAAAAAATGTTCAAAGCAAAGATAAATCAAATAAAACAAGGCCTTCATAGGCTGCCAAGCCTCAATATCAAGTGCTTTTCAAGGACCGCACAGCCACTGAGTTAGTCCTTCATTCAACCCTGTAAACCGGGCCTCGCATGACCAATCACCGTTTTAACTTTGACAAGTTCAGGGTCTTTTTAAGATTGACTGTCAAGAGTATGGCGAGTCATTCCAAGATTACCTGGTCGGAGTGGCAGGTATGCAAAGGCAGGATAACCCGGATTTTTGGTGAATACACCTGGCGTCCAAGCCTATTACACGGGACAACAAAGCTCTTTCATTAAACAAGAAGCCCCCAAGTAATCTTTCAACCCAGGCGTATAAGCCGGAGCAATAAGGTAGTCACAGCTATGCTCAATGAGCAGGAAGCCCCCATGTTATTTGTAACAAGGCATGCAAGCCGGATCAAGAGGGTAATCATAGCTATGCTCAGTGAGCAGGAAACCCCCAAGTGATCTTATGAATTGACAATAAAGACTCAGATTCTCAGAAATGAAACGACAGAGGCCCTAAATTATCAGGTATGCCGGCTTTATTATACTAATCATAATATATACATTGGTAGAAATATGTACATCACAAGAGCTGGTGGCTCAGGTGTAATAGGGCCGAAGATGAGCAATGTTCCACGGCCGGCGGGTCTCCTCCTCCGACGTGCGTGAGTCCTTGTGGTCTCGAACATCGATAAGGTAGTATGACTCGTTGTTCAGATTTTTGCTGACCACAAAGGGCCCTTCCCAAGGTGGGGATAACTTGTGCATGTCAGTTTGATCCTGGATGAGCCGGAGCACCAAGTCACCTTCTTGAAAGGTCCGGGTTTTAACCCGGCGGCTATGATAACGATGCAGGTCTTGCTGGTAAATCGCTGAACGAGCCGCCGCAAGGTCACGTTCTTCATCCAGAAGGTCAAGATCATCCTGACGTGCTTTTTCATTATCAGCTTCAACATAAGCCACCACACGGGGCGAGTCATGACGGATGTCACTAGGGAGAACCGCCTCTGCTCCGTAAACCATGAAGAAAGGCGTGTAACCCGTAGATCTGTTTGGGGTAGTATTGATACTCCATAGCACCGAAGGCAACTCCGCAACCCAACAACCCGGCATCCTCTGCAAAGGGACCATAAGCCGGGGTTTTATTCCTCTCAAGATTTCTTGATTTGGCTCTTTCAGCTTGACCATTGGACTGGGGGTGGGCCACAGATGAAACATCAAGACTAATATGCTCTTGTTGACAAAATTCTTTCATAGCACCCTTAGACAGATTGGTACCATTATCAGTGATGATACTATGAGGGTATCCAAAACGAAAGATCACCTTTTTGATGAATTGAACCGCCATCGCTGCATCACACTTGCTGACCGGCTCAGCCTCAACCCACTTTGTAAACTTGTCAACTGCCACTAGGAGGTGAGTCTTTTTATCCTTGGATCTTTTAAAAGGTCCAACCATGTCCAGCCCCCAGACTGCAAATGGCCAAGTAATTGGAATCATCCTCAATTCTTGAGCAGGCACGTGAGCTCGTCTTGAAAAAATTTTACAACCGTCGCACTTACTAACCAAATCCTCTGCATCAGCATGAGCCATCAGCCAATAGAACCCATGACGAAAAGCTTTAGCCAGGAGAGACTTAGAGCCGACATGATGGCCACAATCTCCTTCATGAATCTCTCGTAGAATCTCACGGCCTTCCTCAGGAGAAACACAACGCTGAAACACCCCTGTAACACTGCATCGGTGCAACTCACCATTGACAATAATCATTGACTTAGATCGCCGGGTTATTTGCCTGGGCAAAGTTTCATCTTCAGGTAACTCGTCTCGGGTCATGTAAGCCAAATATGGAACTGTCCAATCAGGAATAACATGGAGAGCCGCTACCAACTATGCCTCCGGGTCAGGAATAGCAAGATCTTCCTCTGTAGGCAATTTAACCGAAGGATTATGCAAAATATCAAGGAAGATATTAGGTGGTACCAGTTTACGCTAGGACCCTAGCCGGCTTAACGCATCAGCAGCCTCATTTTTCCTGCGATCAACATGCTCCACTTGATAACCCTTGAAATGACCAGCAATAGCATAAACCTCTCGGCGATAAGCCGCCGTGAGTGGGTCCTTGGAATCCCAAGTGCCTGAAACTTGCTGAGCCACCAAGTCTGAGTCGCCAAAACACCTCACCCGGCTTAGATTCATCTCTTTAGCCATTCGAAGACCATGGAGCAAGGCTTCATACTCAGCTGCATTGTTAGTACAAGGGAACATCAACCTTAGAACATACAAAAAATTATCACCTCGTGGGGAGGTCAAGATAACTCCAGCCCCCGAGCCTTCCAACTGCCTGTATCCATCAAAATGAATAGTCCAATATGTGCTATCCGGCTTTTCCTCAGGCATCTGTAACTCTGTCCAGTCATTAATGAAATCCACAAGTGCTTGAGACTTGATAGCTGTCCGAGGCACATACTTCAAACCATGGGGTCCAAGCTCAATGGCCCACTTGGCTACCCGTCCTGTGGCTTCTCTGTTTTGGATAATATCTCCCAAGGGAGCAGAACTGACCATAGTGATGGGATGACCAAGGAAATACTGGTTCAACTTACGATTAGCCATGAACATGCCATAAACTAGCTTCTGCCAATGTGCGTATCTCTGCTTGGATTCAATGAGTACCTCACTGACATAATAAACCGGTCGCTGAACCGGATATTCCTTGCCTGATTCCTTTCTTTCCACAACAATTGCCACACTGACGGCCCGGCTGTTAGTAGCTACATATAACAACAAGGGCTCCTTATCAATAGGAGCTGCAAGGATTGGCGGCTCAGCCAACTACTTTTTCAATGCCTCAAATGCCTGACAAAATGATCTGTTTTCTTCGTCATCTGATACAGAGGGATAGCCTTTTCGCCCAGACGGCTTATAAACTGGCTTAAAGCCGCAATACGACTTGCCAGACGCTGGACGTCATTAATACACGCTGGCTTAGCCAAAGAAGTGATAGCCTTGATTTTCTCCGGGTTAGCTTCTATGCCTCTTTCAGAAATCAAAAAACCCAACAGCTTGCCTGCTGGCACACCAAAGACACACTTGGCCTGGTTAAGCATCATCTTGTAGACCCGGAGATTGTCAAAGGTCTGTTTTAAATCATCTATCAAAGTCTCTTTCTTCCTGGATTTCACAACAATATCATCCACATAAGCATGAACATTGCGTCCAATCTGGTCATGCAGGCAATTTTGAACACACCGCTGATAAGTTGCCTTGGCACTCTTGAGCCCAAAAGGCATAGACACATAGCAGAAGGCTCCAAAGGGAGTGATAAAAGCTGTCTTCTCCTGGTCCTTAACTGCCATTTTGATCTGATGATAACCAGAGTAAGCATCCAAAAAACTCAAATGCTCATAACCCGCCGTAGCATCAATGATCTGATCAATATGAGGGAGAGCAAAAGGGTCAGCCGGACAGGCCTTGTTAAGGTCTGTGTAATCCACACACATACACCAAGTGCCATTCTTTTTAAGCACCAGCACCGGGTTAGCCAACCACTCAGGATGAAAAACTTCAACAATAAAACCAGCCGCCAAGAGCCGGGCCACTTCCTCACCAATGGCCTTGCGCCTCTCTTCATTAAAACGACGAAGGAATTGCTTGACCGGTTTAAATTTTGGATCAATATTGAGAGTGTGCTCAGCGAGTTCCCTCGGTACACCTGGCATGTCTGAAGGTTTCCATGCAAAGATGTCCCGATTCTCACGGATGAACTCGATGAGCGCGCCTTCCTATTTCGGATCCATATTAGCATTGATACTGAACTGCTTGGATGAGTCGCCAAGAACAAAGTCAACCAGCTTGGTGTCATCTGCCGACTTAAACTTCAACAAGGGATCATGCTCTATGGTTGGTTTCTTCAAAGGTGTCATATCTGCCGGGTCAACATGATCTTTGTAGAACTTCAACTCCTCTGTCGCATAAACACGGCAGATGCCCTAGCAAAAGGACTTAGGCGTGGAGCCATCGCAACTAGGTTAGCTTGAAGGGGTTGAACGGGACAAAGGACACAGAGTGTTTACGCAGGTTCGGCCCCTCTCAATGAGGTAAAAGCCTACGTCCTGCTTTTAGTTGTATTGCTGGGGTTTCGATTACCAGGGAGCGAATACGCTTGACCTAGCTTTCGATCAATTGTTTTCTGAGTTAAGCCGCCGCCGGGTCACCCCTTTATATACACAGGTTGATGCCCGGCGGCTTACAGAGTCCCGGCCGGCTCATACACAATGTGTCCGGCTCGGTATCTCACTAAGCTTGCCTTACAATACAAGTTATACATACGGCGGCTCACACCCGTGGGCCTCAAGCCGTCCCCGGGTCTTGGGCCTTCAATAAGCTTGCTCTGTGAACCGCCATCTTCATATCTTCTTGGGCCTCTTCATCTTAAGCCGCCAGTGGCATGACCCGGCCCCTCCTAGGCGGGTCATACCCAGTAGTTATATCCCCAACATCCCTCCTCCGTTCAGTCACCGGAGCCGTCATCATGGTCTTCTTCCTCCACCATTCGGTCATCGGAGCCGTCATGATCTCCTTCCTCCTCCATTATTGGATCACCGGAGCCGTCATCCTCTCCTTCCTGACCATCGGTGTCGTTGAGAAACGACAAGACATCGCCTCCGTCGCGGATTATATCCCCCAACAACTCTTCTTGTTCTAAGTCTCTATCCATAGTTTCTGCAAATATTACAACATGGCAATATACAAACATGAGAGATGGATATATTAGTGGCAAACATAGACTTAGCTAATTAATCACAACAAGGAATCATATGCATATATGAGCAATGGATTAGTTGCGGACTGCCTCTCTCATGCATGTCTGACGTCCCCCCTCATGTCAAAGTTAGCGGGGTTATACTTTCAGGAGATGACACTTTGCAAAAAATAATCGCTATGCCTCGACAACGCTCTTTAAACTTGGTAAATTTGGGTGGCCTCGACGCTTCTAGTGTTTGGGGTGGCCTCGACAATGCTTCTAGGGTTTGGGGCGGCCTCGACAACGCTTTTTCAGTCCCGGTTTGGCGAGAGGGGGTTGATTGACGTCCCCCCTCATGTTGAAGAGTTACCGGAGTTTTCTATGAACAAAAAAAATACTACCTATCACATCTCAGTCCCGGTTTGGGTGGACTCGAGAGTTTGGTCCGGCGAGAGGGGGTTGATCGACGTCCTCCCTCATGTCGAAGTGCTAGGAGTTTTCTATGAACAAAAAAAATTCCACATGACATGTCCGATGACCGGACCGCCTCTCTCATGAATGTCCGACGTCCCCGCCTCTCTCATGAACAAAAAAAATATTCTATGAATAAAAAAAACATCATATTCTATGAACAAAAAAACATCATATTCCATCCACATCCATGCATACATATGAACAAAAAAACATCATATATATGATCATCTATGAACAAAAAAAACATCATATTCTATGAAAAAATAAATCATCATATATATGAACAAAAAAAATTATGAAAAATCAGGACATATCTTCATATATGCACATACATATCATCATATACACTACATATCATCTATGAAAAAAAATCATCATATATATGAAAACAAACAGGACAGAGAGAGGAGGACAGGGATGAAGGGGGCGCCGGCCGGACCGAACGGGGAGGAGAGGTGCGGCGTGGTCGGGGCAGGCCGGGGGCGCGGGGCAGCGTCGGGGCAGGGGCACGGGGCGGCCGGCGTTGAGGCAGGGGGCACGGGGCGGTGCGTCGGGGCAGGGCAGGGGCGCGGGGCGGCGCGTCGACGTCGGGGCAGGGATGGCGATGGCAACGAGGAGCGGGCGGTGACGGTGACCTCGGGGCGGCTCGGGGAGGCGACGGCGTCGAGGGCAGCAGCAGCAGCCTGGCGGCGTCGTCGAGAGAAGAATGGTGGGTGGGGGGAAATTTCCTAAGTCTTGGGTTATATAGCAACCACCTTTGGTCCCGATTCGTGGCACCAACCGGGACCAATGCCCCCCTTTAGTCCTGGTTGGTGCCACAAACCGGGACCAAAGGTCTCTTTTCGTCAGCCCAAAGGGCGGGAAGCAGAGACCTTTGGTCCCGGTTGGTGGCACGAACCGGGACGAAAGGGTAGCATTGCTCCCGGTTGGTGCCACCAACCGGGACCAAAGGTGGGTATTGGTCCCGGTTGGTGCCACCAACCGGGACGAAAGGGGTGTGCTGCCCGGGGCCAAAAGTTTAGTCCCACCTCGCTAGCTGAGAGGGCTCGAGAGTTGTTTATAAGCGTTGCTGCGCTGACCCTCTCGAGCTCCTCTCAACTACAGGCTTACGGGCCTAATGTCACACTCCTCTGCCTGTGGGCTTACTGGGCCTGCTGCGGGCCTGAATCCTGGCCCAACTAGCTGGTTGGGTTTCTAGTCGTATTCAGGCCGTGGTGGCCCAGTAGGTGGCATTTTTTTTAATTTTTTTTCCAGTTTTTTTGTTTTCTTTTTTGCTTTAGTTATTTTCTTTTGTTTGTACTTACTAAATACTTACAGTTTTTCAGTAATTCTTTTTGCTTTTAGGTCACAAAAATTATAAATTTCTGTTAGTGCCATTAGTTTTCAAACTTGAATAGTTTAAATTTGAATTCTTTTAAATTTGTGTGAATCACTAGTTTGTGAATAACTTTACTATAAAAATATATTTTTGAGTGATTCTTTTTCCTGCTATTTAATATTACTGTGTTTTATCATTATATTCAATTTCGTAATTTTTAGGTTATTTTAATTGTCTAATTTAATCAAAAATAGATTTTGTTATTTTAGTTTGCTATTAAAGTTTCTAACAAAAAATTCTTATGAAATTCTTTTTGCTATTAATGTTTTGAACAAAAAATATTTGATAATTTTAGTTGCATAAATTTTATAAAAATTTAGTTTCAAAAATACTAGAGGTTTATAAAATCTTTTTAGTTGATTCCTTTTGCTATTAGAGTTTTATAAAAGCTTTTTAGTTGATTCTTTTTGCTATTGAAGAATATTATAGTTTTGTTTTAGTTGATCATAACAGAATATTTTAATTGATTATTTTTAGTTCATTTTTTTTGCTATTAGAGTTTCATAAAAGTTTTCTAGTTCATTCTTTTTGCTATTAGTTCATTCTTTGAGCTAAATGACCTTGAAATTGAAAAGCACTTCAAATGAACTCTGAAAAGGTTGAAAGTTGGCAATGTATCATCATTTCACCCACATAGCATGTGCTAAAAAGTTGAGAGGGTTACGGCAAAAGCTGGATGCACTTCGTGTACAAAATGAACAATCTCTTTCGAAGTATCAGGGTTTCATACGAAAACTCATCTGTTACAAAGAGATTTCATTTTTTTAACATATTTGAACTCCAGACTTTTTGTGTGTTCAAAATGCACCATTCAAAGACACATCATCAATTTTCAACCCTTTCTGACTTCATTTGGTATTTTTCATGCATTTACTGATTTTTTGAAGCTAAATGACCCTGAAATTGAAAAGCACTACAAATGAACTCTGAAAAGGTTGAAAGTTGGCATGGTATCATCATTTCACCCACATAGCATGTTCTAAAAAGTTGAGAGGGTTACGGCAAAAACTGGATGCACTTCGTGTACAAAATGGACAATCTCTTTCGAAGTATATCAGGGTTTCGGACGAAAACTCATCTGTTACAAAGGGATTTCATTTATTGACATGTAACTACAGTGATATTCTAGATCAAAGGCATCATCATAATAGTTGTGGAGAGAAATTCTTCACTTTTTCTTCGCTTGTGTCCTTTGCTTATTGTGCCGTAACCATGGATAATCTTCATCGTTTAACAGGGTGCTTGGGTCAGCCTTGACTTTGAAGGGAGGAATTTCATGAAACTTTTCATAATCTTTAGACATGTCTGTCTTGCCCTCCACTCCCACGATGTCTCTTTTTCCCGAAAGAACTATGTGGCGCTTTGGCTCATCGTATGATGTATTTGCTTCCTTATCTTTTCTTTTTCTCGGTTTGGTAGATATGTCCTTCACATAGAAAACCTGCGCCACATCATTGGCTAGGACGAATGGTTCATCTGTGTACCCAAGATTGTTCAGGTCCACTGTTGTCATTCCGTACTGTGTGTCTACCTGTACCCTGCCTCCTGACAGATTGACCCATTTGCACTGAAACAAAGGGACCTTAAAATCATGTCCATAGTCAAGTTCCCATATGTCCACTATGTAACCATAATATGTGTCCATTCCCCTCTTGGTTGCTGCATCAAAGCGGACACCACTGTTTTGGTTGGTGCTCTTTTGATCTTGGGAGATCATGTAAAATGTATTCCCATTTATCTCGTACCCTTTGTAAGTCAATACAGTCGAAGATGGTCCCCTGGCCAACGAGCACAGCTCATCAGAAACAGCTTTGTCACCCATGAGACGTGTTTGCAACCAACTGCCGAAAGTCCTGATGTGTTCACATGTAATCCAGTCGTCACACTGCTCCGGGTGTTTGGAGCGCAGAATATTCTTGTGTTCATTGACATACGGGGTCACCAAGGTAGAATTCTGTAGAACTGTGTAGTGTGCTTGAGATCAAGAATGCCCGTCCCTACATATTATTGAGTCCGCTCCTAGCGTGCCTTTTCCAGTTAGTCTCCCCTCATACCGTGATTGAGGGAGACCAATCTTCTTAAGGTCAGGAATGAAGTCAACACAAAACCCAATGACCTCCTCTGTTTGATGGCCCGTGGAGATGCTTCCTTCTGGCCTAGCACGATTACGAACATATTTCTTTAAGACTCCCATGAACCTCTCAAAGGGGAACATATTGTGTAGAAATAGAGGGCCCAGAATGGCAATCTTGTCGACTAGATGAACTAGGACGTGCGTCATGATATTGAAGAAGGATGGTGGGAACACCAGCTCGAAACTGACAAGACATTGCGCCAGATCAATCCTTAACCTTGGTAGGATTTCTGGATCGATCACCTTCTAAGAGATTGCATTGAGGAATGCACATAGCTTCACAATGGTTAATCGAACGTTTTCCAGTAGAAGCCCCCTCAATGCAACCGGAAGCAGTTGCGTCATAATCACGTGGCAGTAATGAGACTTTAGGTTCTGAAACTTTTTCTCTGCCATATTTATTATTCCCTTTATATTCGACGAGAAGCCAGACGGGACCTTCATACTAAGTAGGCATTCAAAGAAGATTTCCTTCTCTTCTTTGGTAAAAGCGTAGCTGGCAGGACCTTCATAATGCTTTGGAGGCATGACGTGTTTTTCGTGCACACGTTGCTGGTCCTCCCGTGCCTCCGGTGTATCTTTTGTCTTCCCATACACGCCCAAGAAGCCTAGCAGGTTCACGCAAAGATTCTTCTTCACGTGCATCATGTCAATTGCAGAGCGGACCTCTAGGTCTTTCCAGTAGGGTAGGTCCCAAAATATAGATTTCTTCTTCCACATGGGTGCGCGTCCCTAAGCGTCATTCGGAACAGATAGTCCGCCGGGACCCTTTCCAAAGATTACGTGTAAATCATTGAACATAGCAAGTATGTGATCACCAGTACGGACGACAGGCTTCTTTCGGTGATCTGCCTCGCCTTTGAAATGCTTGCCTTTCTTTCGACATTGATGGTTGGTTGGAAGAAATTGATGATGCCCCAGGTACACATTCTTCCTGCATTTGTCCAAATATATACTTTCGGTGTCATCTAAATAGTGCGTGCAAGCATGGTATCCCTTGTTTGTCTGTCCTGAAAGGTTACTAAGAGCAGGCCAATCATTGATGGTTACAAACAGCAACGCATGTAGGTCAAATTCCTGCTCGTCGTGCTCATCCCACACACGTACACCTTTTCCATTCCACAGCTGTAAAAGTTCTTCAACTAATGTCCTTAGGTACACATCAATGTCGTTGCCGGGTTGCTTAGGGCCCTGGATGAGCACTGGCATCATAATGAACTTCCGCTTCATGCACAGCCAAGGAGGAAGGTTATATATACATAGAGTCACGGGCCAGGTGCTATGATTGCTGCTCTGCTCCCCAAAAGCATTAATGTCATCCGCTCTTAAACCAAACCATACGTTCCTTGCGTCACCTGCAAAGTCCCCCCACTTTCTCTTGATTTTTCTCCACTGCGACCCGTCAGCGGGTGCTCTCAACTTCCTGTCTTTCTTACGGTCCTCTTTGTGCCATCGCATCAACTTGGCATGCTCTTTGTTTCTGAACAGACGTTTCAACCGTGGTATTATAGGAGCATACCACATCACCTTGGCAGGAACCCTCTTCCTGGGGCGCTTGCCGTCAACATCACCGGGGTCATCTCGTCTGATCTTTTACCGCAATGCACCACATACCGGGCATGCGTTCAAATCCTCGTACGCACCACGGTAGAGGATGCAGTCATTAGGGCATGCATGTATCTTCTGCCTCTCCAATCCTAAAGGGTATAGAACCTTCTTTGCTCCGTACGTACTGTCGGGCAATTCGTTATCCTTTGGAAACTTCTTCTTCAATATTTTCAGTAGCTTCTCAAATCCGTTGTCAGATACACCATTGTCTGCCTTCCATTGCAGCAATTCCAGTGTGGTACCGACCTTTGTGTTGCCATCTTCGCAATTGGGGTACAACCCTTTTTTGTGATCCTCTAACATGCAATCAAACTTCAACTTCTCCTTTTCACTTTCGCATTGTCTCTTTGCATCAACAATGACCCGGCGAAGATCATCATCTGGCACATCGTCTGGTTCCTTTTGATCTTCAGCTTCCCCCGTTGCAGCATCACCGTATTCAGGGGGCACATAGTTGTCATCATCCTCTTCTTCTTCGTTGTCTTCCATCATAACCCCTCTTTCTCCGTGCTTGGTCCAAACATTATAGTGTGGCATGAAACCCTTCTCAAGCAGGTGGATGTGAAGGGTTTTTGCGTCAGAGTAAGACTTCGTATTCCCACAGATAGGGCATGGACAACACATAAAACCATTCTGCTTGTTTGCCTCAGCCACTTCGAGAAAATTATGCACGCCCTTAATGTACTCGGAGGTGCGTCTGTCACCGTACATCCATTGCCGGTTCATCTGCGTGCATTATATATAATTAAGTGTGGCAAAAACCATTACAGAACATCATGAATAGAGAAGTGACCAAATTAATAGAAGTTCATCATCACATTAAAACCAAAGTACAGTAGTGATCAAATGTTATTACTAAAAAAATAAATACATAAAGTTCATACATAGTTCTCATTGAATAACATATAGCTCTCTAGAGCATCTAATTCAACCATTTCAATGCAACAACAAATGCGATCATAATCGCAACTAAGCTAACAATTGATCCAACGGCATAATGATACCAAGCCTCAGTATGAATGGCATATTTTTTAATCTTTCTAATCTTCAAGCGCATTTTATCCATCTTGATCTTGTGATCATCGACGATATCCGCAACATGCAACTCCAATGCCATCTTCTCCTCCTCAATTCTTTTCAATTTTTTCTTCAAGTAATCATTTTCTTTTTCAACTAAATTTAACCTCTCGACAAGAGGGTCGGTTGGAATTTCCGATTCACATACCTCCTAGATAAAACATCTATGTCACGTTGGTTGGCATAATTGTCATAAACACTAAATGAAACAAATAGTTATAAAAGATAATATATACCACATCCGAATCATAGGCAGGACGAGGGCCGACGGGGGCAGATACCAAAACCATCGCACTATATAATAACAAACAATAATAAAAGTAAGAAAATTATACAAGTATCAATCTAAATCATACAAGTAAGAATTTTTTTCTTTTAGAAAGAAGATAAGAACAAGAGGCTCACCACGGTGGTGCCGGCGATGAGATCGGCGCGGGCGATCGACGGCGGTGAGGACGGGGACAGGACAGGACGGACTGCCAAACCTAGACAAATCTTGAGGAAAATGGAGTTTGGACAAGGAGCTTCGAGAGGAGAAAGCTTAAGTGTGGCTCGGGCATTTCATCGAACACCTCATGTGCATAGGAGGTGAGCTAGAGCACCACAAAGCTCTACCACGGCCGGCCAAAAAAATAGAGCAGTGCACTGCTCTGCTCGCGGGTAGGGAGTATATATAGGCCTCCCTTTAGTCCCGGTTGGTGGCTAAAACCGGGACTAAAGGACCACATTTGGTCCCGGTTCCAGCCACCAACCGGGACTAAAGGTTGTGGGCCAGGAGCGAGGCCCATTGGTCCCGGTTCGTGTCTGGAACCGGGACCAAAGGGGTCAGACGAACCGGGACCAATGGCCCCCGAGGCCCTGCCGGCCCCCTGGCCTCACGAACCGGGACTGATGCCCCCTTTGGTCCCGGTTCGTGAGTGAACCGGGATTAATGCCCTTACCCAGGCCTCAACCAAAGCCCTGTTTTCTACTGGTGCATGCACCTTTAGTATGACGATGGACATTGGTGGCTGCCATCAAAGTAACTTAGAGATGTTGAGTAAAGTGTTTTCGTCCATCTCAACCACGCTTGGGTACTAGGGCACTCCTGATACATTGTCTATTAACATGCCATCCTAGGTGGTGAAGAAAAATAGAGAACTACCCCAATGTGTTGTTTTTAGGTGTTATATCTAAATGATGATGCATTTCTTTCTTTTAGGGATTATATTTGCATGTCAACATTGTGGCCTAGTTATGGATAGAAAGGAAGGAGAGAGAAAACAAGGAGAAGCCGCGCCGAATCAAAGAATTAATTTCACTGGATAGGGAAACATGCTAAGAGTCGTCTCTTACTAACATACAATTCCCCCCTCCCTCTCTTCTTTAATTGTGGTGCCACGTCTGCATTTTTTCTATGAAGCCGTGCTAAGAGCCAAGCATTCAAAGTGCACCCGCAAAAATAGCATTGAAAGTGCCCCTACTTAACTATATTATGTTAATGATCTGGTGTAGACAGTTAGCCAAAATGGCAAAAATTGGATTAAATATCATTAAAATAAGCAAAATTTGATTGGAAATAAGGTTATTTAAATTGTTAATTTGCTATAATTTACAGTCTTCGATTACTCTACCCTCGCATAGCTCTATAGATTTTATAATTAGTGAGGGTATCTAATATTGAAGTTTATTTTACTGGAGTGGCTAGAGACAATCGTGGTAAAGCATTATACGGTTAGTGTGTTGGCACGTCTTTACTAAAAACATGGTGGAGATTTTCTAGAGTTAAGCAGCTACCTGGGGAGTGTAGAGCGTGGAAGAGGAGTAATAGAATATTATTGGACCCCTTGTAAAATTTGTGTTGTGTTTTTAATTAGCGAGATACAAGTTATTCAAGTTTATTTTGTTGAAGTGGCAAGAAACAATCATGGCTAGACGTTGTATGTTTAGGCCAGGCTCCTTTGGTTCAAAGGAAAAGTAGAGGAAAACTTAGAAATAGAAAGAAAGAAAAATCAATGGTGATACTATTCACGCCTTTGGTTGAAAGAAATGTGGCAAAAAAAGAGGACGTTTTCATTTGATCTCACTTTCAAAGGAAAAAAACACAGGGATTCTAACATTTACTTAGACCTCCTTTTCAAATTCTAGAACGAAGAACGAGAGTAAGATTCTTGCATATAGGGCAGTATCTTGCATATGTAAGAACATTAAAGCAGACCCCTCCCTTACGGTTATGCTTGCGCAACCTGAACCTGTTTACTCCACTAAACATATAGGGCAGTCACCTTTTAGGTGTGTGTCAACAAATTACAATTTCATATGTAGAAGTGGGTCAATTCAAGTCGGCAGCAAGTAGTCACATGGCCGATTAAAAAACATAGTTATGTCTAATAGAATCTGTATGGATCAACTATACTCAATCCACCCGCCCAGTCTATGGTATATTTATCCAACGACGGGCCTGCCATAATGCTCACAATCCATATAAATATATCAGCCATCAGTGGAAGTAGTTGACAATAAGCATTAATCCTAGAACTATACTTGGCCAGTACGAGTAAAAGGATGTTTATCAGCGTAAAAGCAGACACATTTGTAGATCAGGAAACAGATCTTTAAGATTTCTTTAGCATCCGCAAGCTCATAATTAGGCCATCCAGGAAATTAAATAGGCAAATGTACAACAATAAACTTGCAAAAAACACAAGTCACCCAGGAATTTCTTTAGGATCTGCAAGCTCATGGGCCTAACTGCACATCACAGAAACCTGGTTCATGCATAGATTAAAAGAAGGCACCTACATGTAAAAAAACACCTCTATGTGATTAAGAACATCCAAGTTTCTTTCTATGTGTGCAAGATATTCATGATTGCATAACTCAAGAAGGTTTAAATCCTGAAACAGAGCAATTCTAGTTTGAGCTTTCTAAAATGCAGGACATTAAATCAATCTCATAATTGAAGAATAGAACTCATTGCCTACCATTTGATCTTACTGCATGCCAATTGAATCTGGCTTTCATCTCTGCTATATGGATCCCACCTCTTTATAGATGAAGCAGAGAATGCCCAAAAAGTGTGCATTGTTATAGCAAAGACCAGAACTATTTCACTAGTGCAGAATTGGCCATTAGTCCCGGTTCGTAAGGGCCTTTAGTCCTGGTTCACCAACCGGGACTAATAAGTCAGGACTAAAGGCCCCCACCCTTTAGTCCCGGTTCGCCACGACCCGGGACAAAAGGCCCACCACGTGGCACGAGCCCGCGCCGGGGGCTGGGGGACCTTTAGTCCCGGTTGGTTACACCAACCGGGACTAGAGGTTTAGGGGTTTATGGTTTTAGGATTTATGATTTATGGTTTATTTTTCTTTTTCATTTTGTGTTTTTCATTTAATTCTTTTTCATTTCAAACATATTTTACGCTACTGCAGTCGTCAAGTGCCACTGCTACTACATACTGTACACGTCATATATAATAGAATTTCTCATACGTTCAATCATATATCATAGAAATTCTCGTACGACCATGCACACACACACACACACACACACACACACACACACACACATATATATATACAATTTGGTACATACAATTTCTCCTACAATTTGCAGATCATTACATGCAGGCATTAGGTGTAATGCTATTCTCCTTCGACCTGGTCAAGCAAAAATCCCGCTATTTTCTCTTGAAGTGCTCGTATGCGGTCCGTTGGTAGGAGCTTATCCCGCATCTCTTGCATCTTTAAGGAAGGAGATCAATATGAATATATTAGTTGTGTGTATATATATTAGATCATGATAAAAAGAATTGTGAATTGTGTTTACGTACCCAAAGATTTCTTCCACTTTTGCTCCTTTCTGTCATAAAGCGAATGTTCTCACAAACGTAGAATGCACATAAATTATTCCGCGACGCCTGCCTCATGCACTTTACGAGAATAAAATTCAATCAGATAATAATTAATCAAGCATGATAATGGTATTGAAACTAGAATTAAAGAGATGCGCGGACGTAGCTAGTACTACTTAATTACCTTGGGTCGCACCCATTTCAGCTGTTGTTTCCATAGGCCTTGAACCTGTTTGATGAACTTTTGCAAAACCCTGCCTGCGGGCAAAGAAAATGAATAAAGGAGTTATTAAATAGTTGATATCAGGAAACGAACTAAAGAGGCCGACATAGTGTGATAATGATTAAAATTACGTGTCGAGCATCTCCTTCACGTTTGAGTATTCTTTTTGTTCTTTAAGTAGTGAGTCCAGTACTTGAACTTTTTCCTCGTCAACTTCAATGATTAGCAGGATCCAGTGGAAACTGCATGCGCACACGTTTGTATAATTAAGCGGGCATGTGCATAACCCATCAACTACACTTATTAACATCTAGTAAGCAAAATAGAATTTGTAGTACAAGATAGTAACACTCACCCGAAGTTGTAAGGAAATAGTATTTCTGGTTGGGTATTTAGTTGCTTCAAAAACTCTAGCAAGCTTCTCTCTGTGTCTTTTTTGCTGATAAACCACACACCTTCATTAACGGTATTTGGGTAAATGAACCCAATGCCATAGCGTCCATCTCTTTTCATTTCATAAATCTTCATTCTGCATAATACCACAAAAAAGAATATAGTGAGGATAATTACAGGCAATGAACAAGCACAGCTAGAGACTTAAATTACAGAAAGAAATCACTTACAGACAATAGCAACTGACGAGAGATTTGTCGAGTGCGTCTAAACATTTCTTTCAACTCAACCCACAAATCTTTTTCATGGAAGTAATGATCTGCCTTGAGTTTCACCATGAGGCTCTCTCGCCCGTTCTGTACTCTTGTCATGCACCAGTCATGCAATCTGTGTATTTTCGTTGATAGAAGAGGGACCTCCTCAGGCCTGACCAGAGGTTGGCCGGGGACATATTTCCATGCTAGTTCCTCCTCTTCAAACCCGGGGAGAACCTCGATGCCTAGGAGTTGTTCAACAGTGACACCGGCCTCTCTAGCCATCTGTCTATGAGCGTCGGTTATTACCGGCTAATCGGCGGTACTCACATGTGATTGTACAATGAGTGGGGGGATCGATTGCACTGCCTATTCTCCCAGCTGGGGAACAGTTTTCCCGCATTTATTACTACCTGCTTGGCTCGAGCTCGACTCCTTATCTGTTTTGCACGATGTGACTTCTTAATAGAGCGCTCATAGTCTGAGTCCACTCTCTTCATAGCCGGTTTAGCCATATCCACAAAGTGTTGTACGTCTTCTCAGGTATTTTCTCCTTTGGCAGCGGGGGCGGTTTCTTCGCAAAAAAGGCATCCACTTCGACGTTGTTTTCCTCAATGGTCATCTCGTAAGCCAACTTCTTTTTGGCAGGAGGAGAGGCTTTCTTGCTTGGTGCCCTCTTCCGCTTTGGAGAAGGCTAACACGCCCGAGATCAATATGGCGGACTCCGTCTTGGGGTGGGGTGGTGGAGTCGGCTGACGCGGTGGCAGACTATCGCCGCGCTCCGTCTCGGGGTGGGGCGGTGGAGTCGGCTGACGCGGTGGCGGACTAGCGCTGCGCTTCGTCTCGTGGTGGGTCGGTGGAGTCAGCTGGCACGGCGGACTTGGAGGAGGAGCCGGCTGACGCGGCGGACTTGGAGGAGGAGTCGGTGGCCTTGGAAAGACGATGCAATCCTTTCTCCATAGAATGATATGACATATGGCGTCTCCCAGTGTGCGCTCCTCCTCACCTCCAGGAATGTCAAGCTCTAGCTTGTCATATCCCGACATCACTTCATCCACCCCGACACGAGCATAGCCAGCTGGAATCGGATTGCCATGGAAGGTTGCTTCAGGGGGATTTGGTAAAGCATAGCTGTCTGCCACCTTCATGGATATGTTCTTCAGTTTCATGTGTAGCTCACAAGGTGTTGAATCTTCGATATCATCCACGGGGTATCTAGCCAGCAGTGCATCATCGGCCGGGGTGGAACCCACGCTGCTTTTCGGCATAGATGGGACGGTGCTATCCAATGTTGGATCTGCTTGCTGCTGCCGCTGAGACGCCCTTTCCTGGCTAAGTGAGTCGATCTGCTCCTGCTGTCGCATGAAAGCGCGTTCCAACTCTACGTGCTTTGATTCTACCTATTGAAGGCGGTCTGCTTCCAGCTTCTTCTGCTCCTCCTCCTGCTTCTTCGTTCTCGCACGGCTTCTGTAAGTGGGGTTCCGATCCGCAAACCCCTCAAACCACGGAACAAGGCCTTTGCCTCATGTTCCTCCCGGGTGTTCAGGATTCTTCAAGGCGCGCGTAAGCTCGTCGTTCTCTCTCTCGGGCTTGAACGCCCCCGTTCGAGCATCTTCTATTGCAACAAGTAAAGCGTCGGAGGCTTCTTTAAGACTTGCCCGCTCCTTAACCAGCCCTGTCTTTGGGTCCAACTTTTCCCCATGTGCATAAAACCAAGTCCTGCACCTGTCGGGCCAACTCAATGTAAATGGAGTGACCCCTGCAGCAATCATATGTTCCTCAGATTGATCCCACTTAGACCAGCCGACCTGGTAGCCACCTGGCCCCAGAACATGGTGAAACTTTTTTTTCGCAGCATTAATCTTGTTTTTCCTAGACCGTTCCTTAGCTGCTTCCGATTCCTTGAACTCCACAAAAGAGTCCCAGTGATCTTTTGCCTTCTCAAGTACTCCAGTGAATTCTGGAGTCTGCTTTCCTGCTTGTTCATAGCCTTTCCATATTCTTTTCTTCTGGTTGCAGAATTGTGTGGCCATCTTCTTAAGAGCACTCTTCTTGACTTTCTCCCGTTCTGCATCTGTCAAATGCTCTGGTAGGGTGAAATGTGACATGAGCGATTCCCAAAGCAGATCTTTTGCTCTTTCGGAGACAAAAATAACTCCTATATCTCCCTTTGGCTTATTCCATTCTTGAACAGAGATCAAGATTTGGTCCCTGACAATAACTCCGCACTGACGCTTAAATTTGTCCGCATTCTTTTTAGGAGCAAGCGGTTCGCCACATGGTTTGATCGCATCGATGTTGTACTTTATACCAGCCTGCAACCTTTTGGCCGGGCCTCGTACTGCCCTGCTTGTAGAAGATTTGCTCGATCCTGGGGGCTAAAAGAAGAAAGATCGATTCGTTAATATATATATATATAAATCAATTAATACATGTAATGATCACCAGAGGCCTTATATATATATACCTCGCCGGTCTTTGTTAATTGAAGATCATTTCCTTCGCCATCATTGTTTGTGTGGCCTTCGTCTCTTCGTTCGTCTTCATCAAATATACCCTCACCGGAATTGTTCAGATATTGCGAGTTGTCATCTTCAGGTTGATTCTCTGGGCTCGGGGAGCGTATGATGTCGAACATGGTCTCTTCTCCGTCTCTGCCGGTATCGTCCATAGCTTATATTAACTAATCCAGAAGAATGATAAAACAATTTAGTATTCAAATTAGAATGCAATCAATAAGAAAAAAGTGAATCATAGTAGATAATATGCATCTCAAATAATATCACTAATACATCTCGAATAATCCAGATAATATGCATCATCGAGTATTATCGAATATAATCTCGAATACATCTTGAATATTATCGAATATAATCTCGAATACATCTCGAAAATTATGGAATATAATCTCGAATACATCTCGAGTATTATCACTAATACATATCGAATATTATCATATAACATCACTACAGCTAATACAGATCGAATATTATCGAATAATCTAGTTCACTCGTGGTTCCCGAGGTGCGGACGGTGGACACCCAAAGAGAAGGAACCATCACAGGATCATAGCTCGGGTGAGATCCCTCAAGAACCTGTCAGGTATTGGAGAACCTGACGTCCAACGCAACCATGTAGCGACGGATGTGATCGTCCTCCTCCCTGACACGGCGACGTACCACCTCCGTGGGGGCCGACTGCCTCCGCACCGAAAGTGGCCCATGCGACCGCCACCAAAGAAGCTCCGGGTCGACGACGGGAGCCCGGTTTGTCACCAAACTGCGCGCCCCTGAAGGTAGCACCTCGCAGTGCCAGCCCGGCGGAGCCCAGTCCCGGACATGGCGCCTCACAAGCAGTTTGTGGCCACCGAGACGACGACGAGGATGCGGGCCGGGCATCGTCGACGTCGAGAACAAAGTCTTATGAAAACAAATTCCTATGTAATAATTATCCTTTTATTATGCTGCTCATATTTATCCATATATGTTCTTATGTAAACAAAGTACATTAAAAAAGAAACCTAACATTTCTATTCATCCATTTAACATCGATCCATTTAACATCCATATATATCTAACATTTCTATTCATCCATCATTCTAACATACATCAATATATAACATCTATCCATCTAATTCATCTACACACAAAAATTACATACTTCCACACTAATTCATCTACACAAAAAACCTAACATTTCTATTCATCCATTTAACATATCTATTCTTATGAAAACACATCCATGCTTCGAATCTAACAGTTCCAAAAAATGAAAAAAAGGGGGGAAAAGAGGGAGCTCAAAGCGAGGAGGAGGAGGGGATCGGGGCGGGCAGGGCGTCGGCGAGGAGCGGGGGCGGTGAGGGCTCGAAGAGGAGGGCTGGCGAGGAGGTCCGTCCGGTGACGAGGATGGGCTCTCGCGGGCGCGGCGATGATCGGGGAGGCATGGGCGGCGTCGGGGCTCGGGGAGGAGGGCGTGCGGGCGGTGTCGGGGCTCGGGAAGGAGTCGCGGGCGACCGACGTCGGGGGCGGCGACGAGCTCCGGCAGCCTGACGACGACGAGGACAGGCTTGGGGGCGGCGGCGAGCTCCGGCAGCCTGGCGGCGTCGTCGGGGGAAACTGGAGATGGTGTGATTGGAAATTTCCAAAGTGCGCGCTTATATACAAACACCTTTAGTCCCGGTTGGTGTCTCCAACTGGGACTAAAGACCCCCCCCCCCCCCTTTAGTCCTGGTGTGAGCCACGAACCGTGACTAAAGGTCAATTTTCACCAGGCGAAGCGGCAGGAAGCCCAGGCCTTTAGTCCCGGTTGGTGGTTCCAACCGGGACTAAAGGTCTGGTCCTGGCACGGCGAGGTGCGGTGCGGTGGAAGTTTAGTCCCACCTCGCCAAGTGAGAGGGGCTTGCACCAGTTTATAAGCCCCACCTCGCCAACCGTTTCGAGCTCCTCTCTAATATAGGCCTATGTGGGCCTAACGAACCTCTCACTGCCCTGTGGGGCCTACTTGCCCTGCGGGCCTACATCCTGGCCCAACTAGTAGTTGGGTCTCTAGTCGTATGCACGCCGTTGTGGCCTAGTAGGTGGGCTTTATTGGTTAATTTTTTTAATTTTTAGTCCCGGTTTGTGGTGGAAACCGGGACTAAAGGTCTTTTTCCAGTTTTTTTGTTTTCTATTTTGCTTTATTTATTTTCTTTTGTTTCAACTTACAGCCAGATATTTAGAGTTTTTTAGTGAATCTTTTTGCTTTAGGTCACAAAAATTATAAACTTTCTGTTAGTGCCAACAGTTTTTGAATTTGAATAGTTTAAATTTGAATTCTTTGAAATTTGTCTGAATCACTAGTTTGTGAATAACTTTACTTTGAAAATAGATTTTTGAGTGATTCTTTTTCCTGCTGTTTAATATTAGTGTGTTTTATCATTATACTCAATTTGGTAATTTTTAGGTTTTTTAAATGGTTTTTTTAATCAAAAACAGATTTTGTTTAGCTCTTTTAGTTTTATAGCTCAAAAAATCATTAAATGCATGAAAAATAGCGAATAAAGTTAGAAAGGGTTAAAAATTGATGATGTGGCTTTGAATGGTGCATGTTGAACGCACAAAAAGTCTGGAGTTGAAATAAGTTTAAAAAAATGAAATGCCTTTGTAATAGATGAGTTTTGGTCCGAAACCCTAATACTTCGAAAGAGATTGCCCAGTTTGTATACGAAGTGCATCCAGTTTTTGCCGTAACCCTCTCAACTTTTTAGCACATGCTATGTGGGTGAAATGATGATACCATGCCAAGTTTCAACCTTTTCAGAGTTCATTTGTAGTGCTTTACAATTTCAGGGTCATTTAGCTCAAAAAAATTCATTAAATGCATGAAAAATAGCGAATGAAGTCAGAAAGGGTTGAAAATTGATGATGTGGCTTTGAATGATGCATGTTGAACGCACAAAAAGTCTGGAGTTGAAATAAGTTTGAAAAAAATGAAATGCCTTTGTAACAGATGAGTTTTCGTCCGAAACCCCGATACTTCGAAAGAGATTGTCCAGTTTGTACACTAAGTGCATCCAGTTTTTGCCATAACCCTCTCAACTTTTTAGCACATGCTATGTGGGTGAAATGATGATACCATGCCAAGTTTCAACCTTTTCAGAGTTCATCTGTAGTGATTTTCAATTTCAGGGTCATTTAGCTCAAAAAATTCATTAAATGCATGAAAAATAGCGAATGAAGTCAGAAAGGGTTGAAAATAAATGATGTGGTTTTGAATGGTGCATGTTGAACGCACAAAAAGTCTGGAGTTGAAATAAGTTTAAAACATGAAATGCCTTTGTAACAGATGAGTTTTCGTGTGAAACCCTCATATTTCGAAAGAGATTGTCCAGTTTGTACATGAAGTGTGTCCAGTTTTTGCCGTAACCCTCTCAACTTTTTAGCACATGTTATGTGGGTGAAATGATGATACCATGCCAAGTTTCAACCTTTTCAGAGTTCATTTGTAGTGCTTTTCAATTTCAGGGTCATTTAACTCAAAAAAATAGCAAATGAAGTCCTACATAATGCATGAAATATTTTGTTTGGACATAATATTTCTTCGCCTTTCAAATGCCAAAACACATATATACCCTAACTATTATAAAGATTCCCTTCGGTTTGTCTGAAGTGGGACTTTCGAGATAAGTCCGGAAACTCACTAGAGAAGAAAGTGATGACGGTGAAGCCGGTCACATCCCGGAGTGGGATCTTGGGGTATAAATTTTTTCTTTGCGTGTATCCCTTTGCGCTATAACGATGGACAATCATCATCATTTAACAGGATGCTTGGATCAATCTTCACTGTGAAGGGAGCAATTTCATGAAACTTTTCATAATCTTCTGACATGTCTGTCTTGTCCTCCACTCCCACGATGTTTTTTTCCCTCAAAGAACTATGTGGCGCTTTGGCTCATCGTATGATGTATTCGCTTCCTTATCTTTTCTTTTTCTCGGCTTGGTAAACATGTCCTTCACATAGAAAACATGCGCCACATCATTAGCTAGGACGAATGGTTCGTCTGCGTACCCAAGATTGTTGAGATCCACTGTTGTCATTCCGTACCGCGGGTCTTCCTTTACGCCGCCTCCTATCAGATTGACCAATTTGCACCTAAACAAAGGGACCTTCAAATCACTTCCATAGTCAAGTTCCCATATCTTCTCTATGTAACCATAATATGTGTCCTTTGGCCTATTAGTGTTTGCTACATCAAAGCGGACACCACTATTTTGGTTGGTGCTCTTTTTATCTTGGGCGATCGTGTAAAATGTATTCCCATTTATCTCGTACCCTTTGAAAGTTAATATAGTCAAAGATGGTAACTTGGCCAGCAAGTACAGCTCATCTGCAACCAACCGCCGAAAGTCCCCGTGTGTTCACGTGTAATCCAGTCGTCAGACTGCTCCGGGTGTTTGGAGCGTAGAATATTCTTGTGTTCGTCGATATACGGAGCCGCCAAGCTGCAATTTTGTAGAACTGTGTAGTGTGCTTGCGCCCAAGAATGCATGTCCATACATATTACTTGGTCCTTTCCTAGTGTGCCTTTTCCATCAAGTCTGCCCTCATGCCGCGATTCAGGAACACCAATCGGCTTAAGGTCAGGACTAAAGTCAACACAAAACCCAATGACCTCCTCTGTTTCATGGCCCTTGGAGATGCTTCCATCTGGCCTAGCACGGTTATGAACATATTTTTTTAAGACTCCCATGAACCTCCCAAAGGGGAACATATTGTGTAGAAATACAGGACCCAGAATGGCAATCTCGTCGACTAGGTGAACTAGGATGTGCGTCATGATATTGAAGAAGGATGGTGGGAACACCAACTCGAAACTGACAAGACATTGCACCAAATCATTCTGTAACCTTAGTAGGATTTCTGGATCGATTACCTTCTGAGAGATTGCATTGAGGAATGCACATAGCTTCACAATGGCTAATCGAACGTTGTCCGGTAGAAGCCCCCTCAATGCAACCGGAAGCAGTTGCGTCATAATCATGTGGCAGTCATGGGACTTTAGGTTCTGGAATTTTTTCTCTGCCATATTTATTATTCCCTTTATATTCAACGAGAAGGCAGACGGGACCTTCATACTAAGCAGGCATTCAAAGAAGATTTCCTTCTCTTCTTTGGTAAGAGCGTAGCTGGCATGACCCTGATACTGCTTTGGATGCATGCCGTCTTTTTCGTGCATACGTTATTGGTCCTCCCGTGCCTCCGGTGTATCTTTTGTCTTCCCATACACGCCCAAGAAGCCTAGCAGGTTCACGCAAAGATTCTTCGTCACGTGCAACACGTCGATTGCAGAGCGGACCTCTAGTTCTTTCCAATAGGGTATGTCCCAAAATATAGATTTATTCTTCCACATGGGTGCGTGCCCGTCAGCGTCATTCGGAACAGATTGTCCGCCAGGACCCTTTCCAAAGATTACTTTTAAATACTTGACCATATCAAGTATATCACGACCAGTACGGTGGCGAGGCTTCTTCCGGTGATCTGCCTCACCTTTGAAATGCTTGCCTTTCTTTCTTAAGAGATGCTTGATCGAAAGAAATCGACGATGTCCCATGTACACATTCTTCTTACATTTATCCAAATATATACTTTCGGTATCATCTAAACAGTGCGTGCATGCATGGTATCCCTTGTTTGTCTGTCCTGAAAGGTTACTAAGAGCAGGCCAATCATTGATGGTTACAAACAACAACACTTGTAGGTCAAATTCCTGCCGTTTGTGCTCATCCCACACACGTACACTTTTTTGGTCCCACAGCTGTAAAAGTTCTTCAACTAACAGCCTTAGGTACACATCAATGTCGTTGCCAGGTTGCTTTGGGCCTTGGATAAGCACTGGCATCATAATGAACTTCCGCTTCATGCACAACCAAGGAGGAAGGTTATAGATACATAGAGTCACAGGCCAGGTGCTATGATTGCTGCTCTGCTCCCCAAAAGGATTAATGTCATCTGCACTTAAACCAAACCATACGTTCCTTGCGTCATTTGCAAAGTCCCCCCATTTTCTCTCGATTTTTCTCCACTGCGACCCGTCGGTGGGTACTCTCAATTTTCCGTCTTTCTTACGGTCTTCTTTGTGCCATCGCATCAACTTGGCATGCTTTTTGTTTTGGAACAAATGTTTCAACCATGGTGTTATAAGAGCATACAATATCACCTTGGCAGGAATCCTCTTCCCGGGGCGCTCGCCCTCAACATCACCAGGGTCATCGCGGCTAATCTTATAGCACAATGCACCGCATACCGGGCATGCATTCAAATTCTCGTACTCACCGCGGTACAGGATGCGGTCATTAGGGCATGCATGTATCTTCTGCACCTCTAATCCTATAGGGCAGACATCCTTCTTTGCTTCGTATGTACTGTCGGGCAATTCGTTGTCCTTTGAAAGCATCTTCTTTAACATTATCAGCAACTTTTCAAATCCCTTGTCAGATACACCATTCTCTGCCTTCCATTGCAGTAATTTCAGTGTGGTACCCAACTTTTTCTTGCCATCTTCGCAATTTGGGTACAACAATTTCTTGTGATCCTCTAACATGCGCTGCAACTTCAACTTCTCCTTTTCAGTTGCGCAGTTTCTCTTTGCATCAGCAATGGCCCGATCAAGATCGTCAGCGGGCTCATCTGATGCCTCTTCTTCAGCTTCTTCCCCCATTGTAGTACCATCGTATTCAGGGAACCCATGGCCAGGATAGCTGTCATCATCCTCTTCTTCTTCATTTTCTTCCATTAGAATCCCTCTTTCTCCGTGCTTGGTCCAACAGTTATAGCGGACATGAAACCGGACATAAACATGTGGATGTGAATGGTTCTTGAGTTAGAGTAATTGTGATCATTCTTACATACACCACATGGACAACACATAAAACCATCTGGCTGCTTGTTTGCCTCAGCCGCAAGCAGAAAAGTACACACGTCATCAATAAACTGGGGAGAGCGTCGGTCATCATACATCCATTGTCGGCTCATCTTCATTACACAACACCGAAAAGACCAAATTAATACAAGTTCATACATAAATTTCATACACTTATTCTCATAAAACAACATACAAACTATCTAGCTAAAGCATATAAATGCAACAACAAATGCTATCAAGATCGCAACTAATGTAACAATTGATCCAACAGCATAGTGATACCAAGCCTCTTGATTAACGTCATATTTTCTAATCTTTCTAATCTTCAAGTGCATTGCATCCATCTTGATCTTGTGATCATCGACGACATCGGCAACATACAACTCCAATTTCATCTTCTCTTCTTCAATTCTTTTCAATTTTTCTTTCAAATACCCATTTTCTTTTTCAACTAAATTTAACTTCTCGACAAGCGGGTCGGTTGCAATTTCCGGTTCACATACCTCCTATATAAAAATATCTATGTCAACTTGATGGGCATAATTGTCATAAACACAAAATGCAATAAATAGTTATAAAAGAGAATATATGTACCACATCCGAATCATAAATAGTTATCAAAACCATGCCACTATGTATAACAAACAACCATACGGGTAAGAAAGTTATACAAGTAACTATCTAAATCATACAAACATGATTTTTTTTATAAAAAGGATAAGAACAAAAGGCTCACGAAGGTGGTGCCAGCGACGGGACGGTGCAGGCGATCAACAGTGGTTAGGACGGGAACGGGAAGGCACAAAGTAAACCACACCTACATATGCAAACTAAGAAGTTAATTTGAGCCCAAATTGCATATAAATCAAATATAACTCCCACATATAATTACTATCCCAAACTAAAACCCACAAATCACTATACTTATAGAGCATTGCACGAGCTAATCTAACAATGAGAGATGAAAGGATAAAGTTGCTAACCTTTGTGAACACTTGGATGGATGGGGTGCCTTCAAATATTGACAAATCTTGGCAAAAATGAAGGATGAGCTCGAGCAAGGGGAAGAACAGAGGAGAGAAAAGGGGAAAACAGAGAGAATAGGCTCGAGCTGGACGAAGGGTTTATATAGGGGCATCTTTAGTCCCGGTTTGTGATACAAACCTGGACTAAAGGTATACCTCTTGTCCCGGTTTGTGTCACAAACCAGGACTAAAGGTGCACGTAGGGCCCAAGCCTGACGCCAGCCTGCCACAACCCCTATAGTCCCGGTTTGTGTCACGAACCGGGTCTAGAGGTACAAAACGAACCGGGACTAATGATGTCCGTGCCCCTAGCCGTTGGAATCGGGACTAATGGTCACATTAGTCCCGGGCCGTAATCAAACCGAGACTAATGATGCGAACGTAAAGTTGTTTTTCTACTAGTGTTTCCAAACAACAATGAGGGTCATAGAAGTTCCAAGGTAGTGCAGCTTATACATGTAAATAGAGAATAACAAAGAATCTCAAGGGAATATATACCATATTCTTGTCTTTCTTAATGACATTTGATCCCGGACATCTCGTTCTTCCAACTAAAATCTGAAACAAATCGCGAAACTTAATATTTCCGATGACGTACTAAATGATCACACATCCTATGCAGTGTTACTTAGAAATCACTAGTTGTCGCTCTGTAGTTGGACAAGCAATTTTAGTACATAAATCACACTGCACATCTCTGATTGAACATAACATCTGGGTATTTTAGAATCAAAAACTCGTGCAAAGATAACCTACAGGTGTGTCCAACTGAACATACTCAATACTCACATTAACAAAAGTGTAAAGGGAAAGATGGGAAATTCCAAGGGCCATAAAGTACCAGGAGATGATGCACCAATAACAAAAACAAAGTAGTTTCAGCAATTAATAGTTGGTGGAGCACACTCTAAAGAAAAAGAAATTATTCTAATGGCAACATGGTATGATCATCTGCATACTTTTTGTGGTGGTTATAGAAAGATATTAAATTACTGTGTTTGACTATCATGAATTAATAAAACAGTGGTAATCTATATGTATCAGCGGTCACAAAATGGAGTGGTGACAACAACAGGTCACCACAAAAGGTAGAAGAAAGGGACCTGTGAAGGAGACGTCCGTCAAAGAAACGATCGAGAACCAAATGAGCGGCGGCAGCAAACCCGAACGATGAACCTAAGAAACCCAACGAAGCTCATAATTATACACAGTGAACAGAACTGAACCTACTATAATATAAGCACATACAACATTTAAAAAATAAACTAAAACATAAGTAAACAGAGTAAACAAAACTAAACAGAATCAGCTTTATCGACGGTAGTAGTTAACATTTTCACTACCCATTCATCCAGAGGAACACACATTCGTTCTCTACACAATAAGAGGCAAGTGTGAAAACCAACACCAATGTATCTGTACATTCACCGGCTCAAAACAGTAGCAGGCAAGAACAAAAACCAGTAATGCATGAGCTGTTAAATCAATAGTAGGACATGCTCATGGTGTAGATTAGCATGTAAGAACAAAAAACAGTAACAATGCATTAACTGTTAAATCGATAGTAGGAAAGGTAGAACAAATCACTTGAGAAGAAGCTGCTGCTCAAAGAAATGACCAATGACAGAAGAAACCGCAACACCAAGAACAAAACACGCCGTCGGTCAACACAAACCGCGGACCAGCAACCACAGCAGCAATGAACCTGGCACCAAACCCTAACCACAGCCCTGTGCATTCGGGGAGAAGAACTGTACATGAGATATGGAAGGTACACCACGCGCAGGAAAAGCAAAGAATGAATGACAGCCCCAAATAATCATGCATATTCAGCCTCTTTGTTCTTGACAAAAATAAGATGAGTCGTAAATATATAGCACTAAAGCTAAACATTGTGCATGAAACCAAAACTGAAATGGAAGGGTGGGTATATATAGCGGAGAGGATGAGGCACCTGAAGGGATGTGGAATCAAATATCAGTCACAAAAACATTTTGTATTAAGCCAGCAAGAAAGGCAAAAATGTACCACACACAAACCAAACAGATGCGTAAGATGAATATGTTGAACCATGCTAAATAGCTACTGAATCTAAATCGGGAAGAGGTACAGGTTTTGATATCATGGAGATTGATAATTGTACAACACGGAAAGGCAGACCCATCGGTGTGGCTATTGTAGAGCTTCAGATCTCTCTCACACCCACCTAGCAGATGAACTGCCACATCTCCCTCCCTCCCTCCCTCTCTCTCTCTCTCTCTCTCTCTCTCTCTCTCTCTCTCAGGCATAAAGCAACCAAATCTTCCAATCTGCAAAATAAGAAGGAATCAAGCTTGACATGAGAGAGAGACCTGTAAGGTCAACTGCAGTACCCCATCAGGTAATCCATAACCTCGTCTGTCTCAGCGACCTGCGAGCCAGGATCAGAGAGAGAGAGGTGAACCCAGTGGTGGAGTGCCCAGCAGGTCGTCGGAGAGGGTCCGCCTGGATCCGCCGGTCAGCAGGCGGCGCCGGCGAGGGCACCTTGGCCCGCCACTCCCCCTGCGCCTGCGCGCACTACTCCTGCAGCAACGTGAGCGGCGGCTGCGCCCCTCTGGAATATGCAAGAGAAGGAGGTAAGGCAGGGAGGGGCGAGAGGAAGCGACGGGGAGGAGAAGAAGAGGGGCGGGGATGGTGGCCGACGGGAGGAGAGGGGGCTGGGGTGCTGGCGGCGGCGCTCGAGAGATTAGAGATGCGTGTCGCCGATTCGGGAAAGAACAATGAATCGGAGGAAGGCAGGCACGTTGCGCAGGGGTAAGCGAAATGTCGAAAGTGCCCTCGGTGGCCATCCAAATTTACAGCGCGGTGGCACGACCCACACGCCTATCCACATCCGCACCAGACAACCACATGCCCAAAGCAGCTGACAGGCGCGGCCCACCCCGCTGGGGTCCCGCGTGTCATGGATAGATAGGAAGGTAGCGCCAGTGTACAACGAAAGACACTATTCATTGATTGTCACATCAACTCGGATCCAACGGCCAGGATCACTCCATCAAAATATCTACCGGCCAGAACTATTTTGGACACTCAATCCAACGGCCCAGAATCCAGGCGCCCTTCGTTTTGCTCTAGAATGTAACAATGGGATGGGATGGGCCTGGGGTGGGTGAGAATCAATGGTGCACTGTTCATGAGCCTGGAGCAACCTAGCTAGCTATCAATACCACTGCATAAGATGCCAGATGGGGAGAGCTGCTCGTTGTTGGTCTCCATTACTTCCTCTGCACCCACGCCTCATCTCTCTCCTTCCTCCCTTATTACCACCACCAAGCTTCTTCAACGCGAATGCAACAGTTCATACCAAGATTCGAGCGCTTCTCTTGCTAGGCGGAGAGGGGAGGTTAGCTTGGTTGTAGGTAGAGATGAGGCGGAACTTCTTTGGCCCGGCCAAAGACACGGTGAGGCAGTGGGTCTCGGCTCCTCGAGATCCGACGGGTGGTGAAGGAAGCAGTGGTGGTGCTGACGACAACATGGACGACGACTTCGTTCACATCGAGGCGCCCGTGGCTGATGAGACCGTGTTGGATGGATCCGCGTCGGCGGCAAAGACGCTACCTCCGTGTCGAGGAAGGGTAATGACCTCGTACTCCCTCGTTTATCTTCTCCGAGCTCAGTGCAACTGGGATGCTCCCCTTGTGGAGATCTTGGGAGGCATGGCCGCCCTCCTGGCGCTAAAACCGGGTGGAAACATCCATCGGGTCTTTTGCTTGTGGTTGCTCTCGAAGATAGATCCAGTTACTATAAGATTGAGTCTTGGTGAGGGGCGTTTTAGGGATGTAAACGCATGAGAAGTACGTAGAATATTTGGTCTAGTTGGAGCGGGTGGCCGCACTCGTGTTTTGCGTAGGATGTGTTTGCGGAATGGCTAGAGGTGCTTGAGAGAGTGCACGATCTGCTTGGGAACGACTACGCCAAGTGTGCGTCCATTTCTATTTTGCGTTTGAAGAAGATTCTTCAAAATGCAAGAACAGAAGTACTAACTCCGAAGGTTAGGATGAAAATAAAGGTCGCATATACGAATATTTACCATGCTAGCCTTCTCTACATTTTTAGCACCTCAAGATCCGTATGCAAAGGTAGCGGACGAGATATTGTATATGGTCCAATACCCTGATGAAATCGACAAGTACGATGTTTTCGAGTACATCGTTGAGAGTCTCAGGCATGGGACTCGACGTGCGCGTCGCAGCCTCCAGCGTGGGCACGCAAGAATCGTGCTTGAAGGGTGCATGCTAATTCCGCAGGTAAAAATGCCATTTAAAAAAAACTATATAATACTTTCCATGGGTTTGTTTGGGAGGGTACTGAGCTTTGCTTCAATCACCTAGCAGATTCTGTTTTGCGAATCTTGTGAGTACTTGCCGAGCGAGATCGCCACGCTAGCAGATCGCTGCGTACGGCCAGTCCAGGCTAAAAAGAATCATCAGGCGTTATGCACCACCTGAGATTTATTCTGGTTTCCGGGTGAGGGCGTATACATGCATGTATGAAGTGTTAGCACCTGAAAAGGAAAAAACGGTGGTAATTAATGAAGCTTTCGTGCATGAACATGGGCATTGTGTGTGTGGGGGGGGTGGGGGGGGGGGGGGGGGGCGACGACACAGTACCACCTGAGATGCATAGCTCTAATGGTGATCATGAGAGCGAGGCAGCAAGTACTGGGGGGGGGGGGGGGGGGGGGCGGTGGGGGGGGCGGACCCCAGCACTGGATATTGCTGCTTTCTCTAAGCTAGTAAAGATGGCAACCGCAGGCGCATGCAGATGCTGACTGGGGAGCTGGTTCCAGGGCCGGTCCATACATATTCGGGCCTGGGGCGAGACGAAAAAAGGGGCCCTTGTGGACAAATAAAAATTCAGAATATATTGTATTTCAAAAGCAATTTAGTACATAGCACAGATTGATGGTCTTTGAACTAAAACCACAATGGAGGTGAAAACAACACATGCCACCAAAATAAAAATGGGGCCCTTGTGGTGAATATGCCACAAGGGAGGTGAATATAATGTATTGAAAAGGAAGTGAAAAAAACACATGCCACAAATTATTTATTTGTAACGGTCCAGAGAACTACTCCCTCTGTCCCATAATATAAGAGCATTTTTAACACTAGTGTAGTGTCAAAAACGCTCTTATATTATGGGACAGAGGGAGTACATCATAATAGTATGCAAGCAATATAATTCTACAAAAGATCGCTCTTGTAAGTGGCACAAAGAGACCATCATCTCGCTCTTCTAAGTATGAAAACCTTGTCAAAATTGATAGCAACTTGAAGCGTTTGTGTTATCATGAGATATAATGTTATTGCATGAGAACTTACATTAGTTTCTATTCTCTCCAATCTGTTCGTCACTCGATGTCTTCACCCGAAGAAAACGTCTCCAAAGCTTCCTGAATATGATGATCAGATCTTGTTGTTTCTCCTAACACTTCTGTAAGAAAAGTCATCAATAACCACATCAGTATTTATTTCATCCAACTTTTCTTTCTCAATACATAAAGTAGCAAGAATATACTGTTTTTTTCACTTCCTTTTCTCACTGATAAACATTTTTTAGAAGACATGTCACCAAACAATTGCAAAAAAAAAAAACAGTCAATACAGGGAACAAAAGCACCTGAATATGGGCATATGGCTTGATGTCGAATTGTCGATGTAGCTTCCCAGATTTGCAAGGGTGCAACACTCATTCCCCGTCCCCCCTTCTCATCCCTAGATCTAATGAAGCTTTGAAAACCAGGCCAACAGAAGAGTAGGAACTAGGAACAGAAGAATTGAAGATGTCAGATGGAGCAATCAGAGGCGAAGCGCCGGGCTATTTAACAGCGACTCAAAATAGTGCTTTTTTTTACATCAAATCAAAAGAGTGCTTGATTAGGGGAAGGAGGCAGGCGTACCATCTCTGATGCGGTGATGCCTCAAACACCTGCTTGATGGGGAACGTTGAGGATGCAAAGAGAGATGATTGGGGAAGGGAATAGCACCGTTGGTCTCCATTAATGGATGCATGGAGCGGCGCCTCGAATTTGGAAGTGCACGGGAGCGACGGCGGTGTTCTCTTGGATTGGAGAATTTGGGGGAGGAGCCGACTGGTGAATATATATGTGTTGCATGTATTTATGTATCACTACCAGAAACGCGAATATTGTGGGCCAAACACCGACAGGAAAATAAGGGAAACCGTCAGGGAAAGAATTTCTTGTCGGTCAACCGACAGGAATAGCTTGACAGGGAAACAGAAAAATGCCTGTGAGCCTCCCGACAGGAAAACTATTCCTGTCGGTTTAACCCATTTCTCTGAGGGTTCATGACCGACAGGAAAAACTGTAACAACCCTGTGAGGGCACAACCGACAGGAAAATAAGAACTGGATCAACAAAAAAAATTGTAAAAATACATTTCCCATAGCTGATCCATTCCACAGCAAATTTAGAACATACACACATCGGTAGGTTACATTGATCAGATGTATCTTCTTCGCATACAAATGCATTTGAAATTAGCATACAAGAATTGAAAGTCATCAAAACACAAGTGTACATTCAAGAACACACAAGTTCAGCAACTGCTTATGCAGAAACCAGGATGTCATTTGTCAGTCAATAGCAGCTTGGACTGCAAACTTCTCTTTCATACTAGCCTGCACTGAATAGTCATTGAAGTTGTAGATTTTAGCAAGTTCCAATAAAAGATTGCAAGAACTAGGACCATTAACTTTGTGATACAGTAAGCATCTATTTGACCTCAGATTCTTACATTAACTTCGCCCAAAACTTGGCTTCATCCCTCTAAAGGTATCACATATTAACCGAGTGATCTATGCCATTGTGCTATCTAAGATATGATACAGGCCATTTACATGGTTTTTTAATTAGTTTGGCAGAACTAATGAATAAAATTGTATAAAAAGTTGACAACAAATGCATGAGTAATGTTATTCTGAGAAAGTAGAATCACCTAACCTCAAGAGGATGCTTATGCCGAATATAATACTGGTTCTGCAATAGAAGAACAAAAATACGAATACATTATTTTTTCTACATGTGGCTAAACAGTAAAACAAATTACATGGGGAATCAATGCAGAACAATAGATAATACAACTTGAGCATATAGATTGATCTAATTTGCAAACTACTCAGCTATAATAGGGAGTTAAGTAGCATTTCAGCTTGTCAAAATCATTTGTATGGATCCATGCTGCATTTGAAACTGGGTGTGCTACTTACAATTTAAGTAGCATGTAGATGCTAGTGAGGGCGCTAGGGCAGGATCGTGACCAACCGAAATATCTGAAATTTCGAAAAATACTTCAGAAATATCACAACGAAACAGATCCCCAAACTCAAATGAAATTTCACCAAAATATAACCAAAATGTGAATGAAATTCACCAAAATTTTGCTAGCAGCAGAGGACAATGAACTGCAGTAATCTACTGAACATATTCCATAATTGACAGTAAAAAACAGAGGATAGTTGTTACTTGATGCTTCAGTTACTACAGAAGTTCAGACCAGCAATGTATTGAACATTCGCAGAGCAAAACACACAAAAGGTTGCTTTACTAAGGAGTGACATCTATTCATCCACGCAATGTACTGAACATTCGCAGAGCAATGCAATATATACAGGTCATCACCCAACTACTTGTGCCCACCTTGTTTCAAATGACATTTATTCATCACCTCATGTACAACTAAGTGCTACACCCAACTAGTACTCGTACTCTAAACCATACTACTTGAATCGATTGTGTGCTACTCAGCAAGATTGCTCACCTTCTCCAGCAAGAACAACCAATTGTGTACATGCACTGCAATTATTCAATGCTTTCTCAGTCTCAGTTTAAGAAAGCAAAACAAATACTATTTATGGGCAAAGGAATTACACGAAGAGCTTAAATATGGGGCATACACAAGAGTTGTTAAGCACTGGATAATAAGAAAATAGAAAGTTCCGAGAAGTAAGTAATAAAAAGATTAACCTTCACACTGAACCAGCATAGCAAGGCTAATAAGATTATCTTGATATTGCACAACCCAACGCGCTACCTAGAGTGAGCAGTTAATTGATGTGCTTGCATACCAAAGAGAAGCAATATATTGACAAGTGATTAAATGGAGAAAAAATATTAACTTCTTCGTGTGAACAATCAAAATGACTTCTGAAACTGAGCTTACACCACTTCTTTTGTATAGGAAAGATTATGTGACATCGCCATGTATGGTCAAACGGATGCATATATGCAAACCACGTTCGGGCCATGCTTTTGTGTTTATTCAAAATAAACATGCTGACTTTGCCAGCCCAAATGCCAAAAATTCTAGAGCAATTTCTTAGCAAATCTGTTAAATCTGACCAAATGGAATTTTCCGTCACGTCCACACTACCTCCTGCTGTCAATCTCAAGGAAAACAGAAGCACTGCTGGATCCTGAACACACTAGATTTGACGATGGCAACATGATGTTTAAACTTTAAACCTCAGCTGAGAACAAGAATAAACAGAAATATAAGTTTAGGTGATATATACTTGGGCCTGAAACACGTGGCTAACGAGAAGAGCTGCCAAGCACAACCATACAAACCAAGCAAGGTATGGCGAAATCTGACTTGAAATAATACTTGGGGAAGCTGAAAATCCCTGAATAGGATTAGGTATTCAAAAGCATCTTGCTACATTGTAAAGTTGGCTAGATAAAGGCACAACAGTAGATTTTTCAGATAACATAGAAGCACTGTCGACCGCATTGATGTGATGCGACAAACTCTGCGAGACCTCCGGTGGCCATTCCTTCACCTTGAGAAATAAATTCATTATCAGCTCGGCGACATAAATAAGAGCTATGTAAACATATATCATATTCCTATCTATATCTCCAGGAATACTGATGACAAAAAAACATCCTTGAACCCTTTTCCTGGAAACAGGCTTTCGCCCCGCTTTATATATAAAAGCAACAACTAAACAAGTACACGGCCGAATGAAACAGATGTAGAGGTAGCCCTCACAAAATGCTGATCACAGGATACCGGATCACGCAGAACGCAAGCGACTGCGCTACCAAAAGAGAATGCAGGAAGATCGAGTACAACGCCACTCTACGCCATATAACACCTAAGCTCATGACAACGCCCTCAAGAGGGAGAACGACGCTGAGCATCACTGTTGCCAAGTCTAGACGGACAAGGGTCTTCACCCGGAGCCCTGCCATGGAAAGAAGCACCACGACGACATCTTCAAGAAGAGAGCGGCGCCCACGAGTGTCATCGTCGTCAGCGACTAAGCACGGAGCTTTCGCTCGGCAACTTCCTCGTGCCACCACGAGGTCTTCAAGACAAGCGCAATGAGACCAGATCCCCAGGTCCGGATCAGGGCGCGCCACTGCCAAAGACAGAGCGCGTGCCCGAGCCACCCTCCGCCCACACGACCAAGAGGGAAAGCCACCACCACCACCATGGTGCCCGCCGAAGAGCCCACCATGCGGACCACCATCCGGAGCTGTCGCCCCGGCATCCAACCGTCACATCACAGTGCCTCAACCACGAAAGGAAGAGTAAAAGGCATCTCCTTTCACTCTTTGCTGGACATTAGTCAGGGAACTCGGGTCGACGCCTCCATGGTAGGAGGCACCCACGCCTGCTTCCCCAGCCAGTCCCAGTGGACCCGGGGAGACGCAATCTCGTGAATACTGACGGCCGCCGCCGAGCAATCTCCCATGAAGCCATGCCCGTGGCAGACAACGCCGATCTGCCCGACAAAAGAGCAATGTCCCGACCACCACCACCAACCACCACAATGAGCTGAGCCCAATCTCACCTACCCGGAGCTACCGCACCGACCCGCCTCTGGTCCAAATCTGGCCCACCCGAGCGCGAGCCCTAGGGCAAAGCCACCGTCATCGTGTGTGCGGCAAGCTCGACACCACGGTCGATACCTTCCCAACCCCACGCGTCGTCGGCTCGGTCCTAGGGAAGGAAGACCGTCGCCGCCGCCCTGCGCCACCTGTCGAAGCACAGCTATTCGCACTGCTGTACCACCCGAGACCCGCACCACCAGCCTCCCGACAACACCGAGCCATCAGCACCCATGCTGCCGTGACCAGACACCGTCAGGCCACCACCGCCTACAGCCACAACCAACTAAGGCCGCAATCGCTGGCCCGTGCCGCCCACAGCCCGCGCTGGCAGATTGAGCGCCAGATCTGGCACCCCACCGGGCCGCCATGGGGGCGCCCCAAGCCGAGCCAAACCGCATGACCCCCGGCCCCGTGACGCACCTGCCCCTCCTCTCCTCCATGCAGCCACCGCAGCCCCGCTGCACCACCGTACGCCGGCAGCCGCCATGCCCCGCGCCAAGCATGGCATCCTCGCTGGCTTCCGCGTCCCGCCCTGTGCCCCGCCACGTGAGGTGGACGAGATCCCTCCGATGCCGACGCTAGCCGGGCTTTGCCCGGCGGCACCTCTCGGTGGCGGCGAGGAGGGGCTGTGGAAAGCGGGCGCGGGAGGATGGCGGCTAGGGTTCGCACGGCCTCTCGCGGGAGAGGCGCGGGTCCAATGGGTCGAGGAGCCACATTCAATACCTCCTTGAACCCTTTTGACAACTTAATTTATTGGGGTGGGGGATTTGTAGCCTTCTAACACTATAATTTAACAGCTTATAGATTATAAAAACAGCTAAGCCAAGGGAGACTCTAGGCATATACAGATAGGGACACCAACACCACATCCAGCATCAGGAGATCATTTACAATCAGAAAATGATTCAGTTCATCTTTCCTCATCACCATCATTTTAATTGTTGTCTTTGTCATTCACATGTGTGAATCCCTATAGGCAAATACACAACAGTATGTGAGTGTGTGCTACCCATGTTCACAACCAGATATTTTCCATACAAAAAAACAAAGTTCAAATCTCCCAATCTATATTCAGAAGATCATCTTACCTGTTGCACCATTTCAGCACATTAGTACATCAAACTACACAGCCATCTTATTTATTGTGCAACATTTCACCTTCATCAGATCCACCAGCAGCGGTTGTGCCTAGAAGCATAAGAAGTCAGGCAATTAACAACAATTGCAAGGAAAGAAAAATCATTGAGAGAAGGCAAGAAAGTGTGAGTTAGACAAACGTGCTGCCGTGCTGGCAAATACAACTTGAGCAAAATAACTCACTTTTGTAAATCACATTTGCAGATAATCCATAGCTCACTTTTGATACTAGGAATAGATAAGCAAAACTACATCTATTGTAAATGCAAAGGAATATTCCTGGAAGCAGTATGCTTTGCTACTTCATACTGCAATATTTAACTGATAAGAAGATCCAAGACATTCTCTAGAATTTATCCCATGTAAACTTGCCCCTTATCATGACAAGCACACAAGATTAAAACATGCCAAACTCATAAATTCTGGCAACAAAAAGTGATTTTTGGCATGCAGATTTAAATAAATGAAGCCTGATTAGAGCCAAGAAGTGCAATTTATTTGTGTGCTGCAGATGTGCTATTCATTTGCAGGAGGGTCTTCAACAAGTGACAAAAAAATCATTTCGGATGGCATGAATCCATCAAATGTTGTTAATGTTAGTTAAGAAAAAAAGCAAGATTAAAAATAATATAATTACTAGATAAAGAATATAAGTAGCTTTGAGGTTTCAAACTTGGCAACTAAGTTAGTAATTGACATCTGATTATACATATTTACTCATTTAACAATTGACTTGGATCTCCCAAGAATGAAAACACAACAACATTGCATGATAACATAGAACACAGTATCACTAATAGAAAAAGGCCCATTTGTCCCGGTTCATAAGGCCCATTTGTCCCGGTTCGGGAACCGGGACTAAAGGGTCGGGACTAAAGCCCAACATCTTTAGTCCCGGTTCTTATACGAACCGGGACAGATGGGGCTCCACGTGGCCGCTGCGGCGAGCCCAGAGAGGAGGGCCTTTAGTCCCGGTTGGTAACACCAACCGGGACCAAAGATCATCCACGTGTCAGCAGCTCAGGAGCTGGGGTTTTTGTTTTTTTTTTTGAAAGGGGGGGGGTTGGTTTGGAGGTTTTAGGGGTTTTGTAGGGTTAATTTAGGGGTTTCATATATTGTGTTAGCTAGCTAATAGCTAGAGAGAAGTGTCCTCTCTTATCTCCGTGCTTGGTCGACTCTACGTACTATACGTATAGAGAGGACTCGACACGCTAGCTAGTAAGCAAAAGAAGGAAACCATTAAGTACACAAGATCGTCATGAACATATACAGAGAGAAGTGATCGACCTCCTCCTTCTCCGAGAGATTGGTCGAACAACAAGTTTTTGTATATCTATCTGACGCTACTAGCTACATATATACAATATAAGATCCCTAACATCTGATGTCAAGTTCCACATGGTATTCTCCGGCTGGATTGATGACGTGGTCAAGAAAGAATCCAGCCAATTCCTCTTGAATTGCCTTTAAGCGATCTTGTGGTAGGAGTTCATCCCGCATCTGCCCAATCTAATTTGAAGAAGGGGGTCAATACATATATATGAATGAAACTCAACACAAATGATGGTAATAAAATAAAATTGTGAATATTATTGCTTACGCTCTTCATATTGTTTTTCAGAGTAGCCCCGCTTAGAGGTCGTTGCGTTGTAGATGTACTCGCAAACGTAGTATCCACAAAAATTATTCCCGCCTTCCTGCCACAACCACTTTACGAGAAATAGAGGTCAATCAAACTGATAATCAAGCATTATAAATGGTATTGATGAAACTAGCTAGAATCAATGGGAGATGCGCGGAACTAGCTAGTAGTACTTACTTTCGGGTGTGTAAATCGCAGATCCGCCGGCAGTCCCGGAACTTCTGCGGTGAACACTTTCCAAACCCTGCGAGACAAAGAAAATAATTACTTGATATCAGGAAATGAACAAAGTTGCCGATATGGTGCGATAATGATCGATTGAACTTACTTCTTGAGCATTTCAGTCATGGCCGCATACTCCTTGGGATCTTTTCGTTTTGAGTCCAAGACGGTTACTAGTCCCTGCTCAAGCTTAATCTCTAGGAGAATAAAGTGGAAGCTGCACACGCATGCATAACTCATCAATTACATTACTATAACCTCGAGTAATAATGGAAACCGAATATGCAGAAGACAGTAACACTCACTTGAAGTTGTAAGGAAAGAGTATTTTATCTTTGTTTTGATTTTTAAGCAACGATTGTAGCAAGTTGGCCTCGGTTTCTTTCGGATTATATTTAACCGTCCATTGTTCTATGAGATTTGTGTTAATAAACCCAATATCATAGATTTGTGCATTTCTGCATTCGACGATCTTCAATCTGCATAATATAGTGAGGATAATTATATATACATGCAACGAAAGAGCTGAGCTATATATAGAGACTTAATTACAGAAGTATAGTACTTACAGACAGTAGCAAGTGATGATTATTTTATCGAGGTCCTTTTGATTGAAAAACTGGAAGAACTCCTCAAATGGAATAGACAACAGATCAATTCCAATGAGGTCGTGCTCCTCTTTAACTCTTAGCGTCAAAATATCCTTCCCAGACTTGCAGGTGTCCATGTACCACTTATGGAATCTTCGCATCATCGTTGTTAGAGGAGGATCACCAGGTCTGACGAGAGGCTTCCCGTACTGGTATTTGTGTCCGTCCACCTCCATTGTATCAAAATGTGCATCGTCGGGCAGGTAATCACCAGGATTGGTACCGGGCAGCATCCCCGGCAGATTTGCGACGATATCGCTAGACACCTTGAGCGGGGGGCACGATTGGTTTGCCTGTTCGCCGAGCTGGGGAATTTTGTTCCCACTTCTTCGTTCTTGTAACCTTTTGTCAGTTGAAGTAGTTCCCGACCGGCGCGCTCCTTCCACTGCCTTTTTAAGAGCGCGGACATGGTTGTCATCCGGCGGAGGCGGTGGTGGTCGCTTCAGGTTCTTCATAGTGCGCTTCAATTTCACCGGATCCATCTTCTCCTCCGGAGGTGGATTTTTCTTTGCAAAAAAGTCCCTCACTTGGGCTTTACAGATCTCCGCGTTTTCCTCGTCGGTCATCTCATATGGTAACTTCTCTAGAGGCGTGAGAGTCAGACCGAATCTGTATTGCCTCCCGCCTCTGGCTGTACTGCTAGACGCCGGAGCAGTCGGAGTGGCTGCGGCTGTCTTCCTTCGTTGCTTACGAGGCGGAGAAGGAGGCGGAGTGCTACGACGCGCCGGAGCAGCCGGAGCGGCGGCGGCTGTCTTTCGCTGTTGCTGACGAGGCGGAGAAGGAGGCGGGCTGCTCGGACGCGCCGGCGCAGGCGGAGAAGGAGGCGGAGTGCCGCCATGCGCCGAAGCAGCCGGAGAAGGAGGCGGAGTGCCCTGATCACTCGCCAGAGGAGGAGGAGGCGGAGTGCCTTGACTCGCCGGAGGAGGAGGCGGAGGCGTCCAGTTCGGAAGGTTGATGAGCTCCTTCCGCCATAGACATGGAGTCTTCAGAGCAAGACCCAGCTGAGTCTCCCCTTCACCGGTAGGGTGGTCAAGCTGGAGCTCCTCAAATCCCTCCGTTATTTCATCGACCATCACAACAGCATAGCCTTGTGGAATCGGAAGGCAGTGAAAAGTTGCGCCGGGTTGAGGAGGTGTAACAGAGCAGACAGCCGCCTTGACTTTGAGGTGCTGCCATTGCGTCATAAGGTGGCAATCTTGAGCCTCCGTGATAGCATCCACGGGGTAGCTGAGAGCCGTGAAGTCAGGCTGCTGAAGGACCTCGGTGGAAGCCACGCTGCTTCTCCGTTGAGATGGAGGGGTAGCTCCGGCAGGTCGCTGGCTCTGAACTAGTAGTGCTTGTTCCTCTAGCGCTCGTACCCTTGCATTCAGCGACTGCAGTTCCGTCTGCTCCACTTTCCTCCTCCTCTCCCGGGTTTTGTAACCGCCTGCGCTGGGAAACCCAACCTTCCATGAAACGGAGCCTGCCGTGCCTCGTGTTCGTCCTTGGTGCTTAGGATTCCCGAGGGCCTGTGTGAGCTCGTCGTTCTCTCTGTCGGGAACGAACGTCCCTTCCTGCGCTGCGGCGATATACTTCTGAAGCTTCTTGATGGGTATTTCAAGTTGCTCCTTCGTCCAATGGCACTTCCCTGTTTCAGGGTCCAAGGTTCCCCCAACCCCGAAGAACCAAGTCCTTGAACGGTCTGGCCAGTTCAATGTCTCTGGTTCGACCCCTTTATCAAGCAGGTCCTTCTCAGCCTTGTCCCACAACGGCCGGGCTTTGAGGTAGCCACCTGACCCCGTGCGATGGTGATACTCCTTCTTTGCAGCATTTTTCTTGTTTGTCGCTGACATCTTCTTACTCTTCTCCGATGTCTTGTGGGCCACAAATGCGGGCCAGTGATCTCTTATCTTCTCAAATCGGCCGGTGAATTCTGGAGTCTTCCCTTTGTCGACAAACGTGATTTCAACTCATTCTTCCACCTCCTGAATAGATCTGCCATCTTCTTAAGAGCATGAGCCTTGACCAATGGCTCTATAACTGGCTTATCCGGATCCTCCTCTGGCGGTAGGGTGAAATTTGCCTTCAGCGCGGTCCAAAGATCATCTTTCTGTCTATCATTGACAAAAGACACTTGAGGGTCTTCGCTCTTAGGCTTATTCCATTGGTGGATGTTGATCGGGATCATGTCCCTAACAAGAACCCCGCACTGAGCAGAAAATGCTTCCTTGGTCCGGCTGGGTTCAATCGGTTGGCCATCGCCCTTGATTGCTGTGATTGTGAACCTTTCAAAGTTTGGCTCGATCCGGAGGGCTAGAAAAGAAGAAAGAAGAGAGTTAATATGTGTACATACCAAAACAATTAATGCATCAATTAGCTAGTCAGCACAGGCTTAATTAATATATATACCTCGCTGGACTTTGCAACAGCTCCTTCCTCCGTTTGCTCATCGGAGCCATCATAATCATGTCCTTCCACCTCCATTGTTCGATCACCGGAGCCTGCTTCACCCTCTCCTTCCAGACCATCGGTGTCGTTGAGATACGACAAGATATCACCTCCGCCGAGGATTATGTCCCCCAACAACTGTTCTGCTTTGATGTCTCGGTGCTCCATAGTTTCTGCAAATATTACAACATGGCAATTAATATACAAACATGACAGATGGATATATTAGTGCAAACGTAGACCTAGCTAGCTCGACGCTTCTACGGTTTGGGGTGGCCTCGACAACTCTTCTAGGGTTTGGGGTGGCCTAGGCAACGCTTCTAGGGTTTGGGGTGGCCTCGACAATGCTTCTAGGGTTTGGGCCGGACCGCCTCTCTCATGAATGTCCGACGTCCGGACCGACAAGGGATTTAACAAAATGACGCCATTCTGGATGTGCAGAAAATGGTCCATATTTTTCCTGATCTCATCTACCCTTCTATATGTCACGTTGTCTAGTGTCAAAGAATTCAAGAAAACCATGACTTCATCATTAGCCGGAAATGACAGGCGTATAATGGTACGAAGCTCTTCAAAGTTGTTTTGGAACAGAGTTCCCGATAGAATAATTCGCTTTTTGGTACAAAGTTCAGCAAAGAGCCTTCCGAATATCGCTATTTGGAAGGCCTTTGCTGAAATTCATACCAAAAGGCGAATTATTCTATCCGGAACTCCGTTCCAAAACAACTTTGAAGAGCTTCATAGCATCATACGCCTGTTACTTCCGAATAATGATGAAGCCATGGATTTCTTCAATACTTTGACAGACAACATGACATATAGAATTATATATATATATAGATGAGATCAGAAAAAAATTGGATCAACTTGTGCACATCCATAATGGGGGCATTCTTGATAAATCTATATATGTCAAAATTCAAACTTTGACATATGATCAAATGTTGCATATGTCAAAATTCAAACTTTGACATATGATCAAACTTTGATATATGATCAAATGTTGCATATGTCAAAATTCAAACTTTGACATATGATCAAACTTTGATATATGTCCACCGCGATATAAAATAATACATAGACTTGTTCGGGCGAGAGGGGGTTGATCGACGTCCCCCCTCATGTCGAAGTTACCGGAGTTATCTTCTAGTGGTTTGGGTGGCCTCGAGAGTTTGTCGGGTAGGGGCGGGAGGGGGTAGGAGATCGACAACGCTTTTTTTCTAGGGTTTGGGTGGCCTCGAGAGAAGTGGTAGCCGTTATATCGAGGAGGGGGTGACATTTTACCTTAATAACTTAGAAAAAAAATGTTATCGGGGAGGGGGTATATCGACCCCCCCCCCCTCATGTCAAAGTTATCGGGGAGGGGCTATATCGCAAACGACATACATATAGCCACAAACATATAAAAAAATGTTATCGGGGAAGGGATATATCAACCCCCCCCCCCTCAGTTGAAGTTATCGGGGGGGGGTATATCGAGAGGGGGGTGAACATTTTACCTTAGTAACTTAGAAAAAAAATGTATCGGGGAGGGGGTATATCGACCCCCCCCCCCCTCATGTCAAAGTTATCGGGGAGGGGCTATATCGACAACGACATACATATAGCCACATACATATAAAAAAAATGTTATCGGGGAAGGGGTATATCGACCCCCCCCCTCATGTTGAAGTTACGGGGAGGGGGTATATCGATGAGGGGGGTGAACATTTTACCTTAGTAACTTAGAAAAAAATGTTATCGGGGAGGGGGTAATCGACCCCCCCCCTCATGTCAAAGTTATCGGGGAGGGGCTATATCGACAACGACATACATAGCCACAACATATAAAAAAACTGTTATGGGGAAGGGGTTTATCGACCCCCCCCCCCTCATGTGAAGTTATCGGGGAGGGGTATATCGAGAGGGGGGTGAACATTTTACCTTAGTAACTTAGAAAAAAAATGTTATCGGGGAGGGGATATCGACCCCCCCCCCCCTCATGTCAAAGTTATCGGGGAGGGGCTATATCGACAACGACATACATATAGCCACATACATATAAAAAATGTTAGGGGAAGGGGTATATCGACCCTCCCCCCTCATGTTGAAGTTATCGGGGAGGGGGTATATCGACAACGACATACATACAAGGAAAAAAATGTTATCGGGGAGGGGGTTATATCGCAACGACATACATACATAATGGAAAAAAATGATATCCATCTATACATACATAGCCACATACATATATACATGGAAAAAAAGCTATGAAAAAAATACATATATGAACAAAAAATCAATACACATATGAACAAAAAATAAGTATATGAACAAAAGAATGCTCTGAACAAAAAAATTAATACATATATGAACATCCAAAAGAAAACATAACAAACATAATCAAAGATATAAAAAAGAAAAAAAAATATCAATAAAATATAAAAAAAACAAAAAAAAAGCAGTAGAAGGCGGGGACGAAAGCGGGGGGCTAGAGGTATCGGAGGGAGGAGGCGGGCGGCGGGAGAGAGGGGAGGGAGGGGGGGGGGGCGAGGCGGGCTGGGAGGCGGAGACAGACGGGCGGAGGGCGAGGCGGCGAGAGTCGGGCCCTCGGGGTGCGGAACGGCGAGGAGACGGGCGTGGGAGGGACGGAAGCAGGGCGAGAGAGCGATACGGAGGCAAAGAAGGGGGGGGAGGCGGACGAGGAGTGGAGGCGGGGCAGGGGCACGGGCCGACGCGCGGGCAGCCGCTGGCGGGGAACTGCGAGATGAACTGAAAATTTTCACAAGTCTGTTAATACACGAAGCATTGGTCCCGGTTCGTGACACCAACCGGGACTAATGACCCCTTTAGCCCGGTGGTGCCACCAACCGGGACCAAAGGTCTCTTTTCAGCAGCCCAAAGGGCGGGAAGCAGGGACCTTTGGTCCCGGTTGGGGCACCAACCGGGACAAAGGGCGTGCATTGGTCCCGGTGGTGCCACGAACCGGTACCAATGCACCCCTTTAGTCCCGGTTGGTGCCACCAACCGGGACAAAAAGCCTTGTGCTGCCTGCGTCGCGGCCAAAAGTTTAGTCCCACCTCGCTAGTTGAGAGAGCTCGAGAGTGGTTTATAAGCGCTGCTGCTCCCACTCTCTCGAGCTCCTCTCAACTGCAGGCTTTCGGGCCTAAACTCGCACTATGTGCCTGTGGGCCTACTGGGCCTGCTGCGGGCCTGAATCCTGGCCCATGGTTGGGTTTCTAGTCGTATTCAGGCCGTGGTGGCCCAGTAGGCGGCACTTTTTTTTATTTTTATTTTGTTTTCTTTGTTGTTTTATTTATTTTATTTTGTTTCTACTTACAACAAAATACTTACTGTTGCTATTTTTATTTATTTTATTAAATTTTATTTTATTTTATTTTGTTTCTACTTATTTATTAAAGTTTATTTTGTTTCTACTTATTTATTTTATTTTGTTTCTACTTATTTATTTTATTTTCTTTTTTGCTTTTTTTATTTATTTTATGAAAATTCTTTTTCTTTTAATGTTTTGAAGAGAAAATACTTTGATAATTTTAGTTGCATAAATTTTATATAATTTTAGTTTCAGTAATACAAGAGGTTTAAAAAGTTGAAAAGCACTTCAAATGAACTCTGAAGAGGTTGAAAATGAGCATGATATCATCATTTCACCCACATAGCATGTGCTAAAAAATTGAGAGGGTTACGGCAAAAACTGGATGCACTTCGTGTACAAAATGGACAATCTCTTTCGAAGTATCAGGGTTTCGGACAAAAACTCACCTGTTACAAAGGGATTTCATTTTTTTGAACTAATTTGAACTCCAGACTTTTTGTGTGCTCAAAATGAACCATTCAAAGCCACATCATCAATTTTCAACCCTTTCTGACTTCATCTGTCTTCACTTTTTCTTCGCTTGTGTCCTTTGCTTATTGCGCCGTAACCATGGATATTCTTCATCGCTTAACAGGGTGCTTGGGTCAGCCTTGACTTTGAAGGGAGGAATTTCATGAAACTTTTCATAATCTTCAGACATGTCTGTCTTACCCTCCACTCCCATGATGTCTCTTTTCCCTGAAAGAACTATGTGGCGCTTTGGCTCATCGTATGATGTATTCGCTTTCTTATTTTTTCTTTTTCTCGGTTTGGTAGACATGTCCTTCACATAGAAAACCTGCGCCACATCATTGGCTAGGACGAATGGTTCGTCTGTGTACCCAAGATTGTTCAGATCCATTGTTGTCATTTCGTAATATGGCTCTACCTGTACCCCGCCTCCTGACAGATTGACCCATTTGCACTTAAACAAAGGGACCTTAAAATCATGTCCGTAGTCAAGTTCCCATATGTCCACTATGTAACCATAATATGTGTCATTTCCCCTCTTGGTTGCTGCATCAAAGCGGACACCACTGTTTTGGTTAGTGCTCTTTTGATCTTGGGCGATCGTGTAAAATGTATTCCCATTTATCTTGTATCCTTTGTAAGTCAATACAGTCGAAGATGGTCCCCTGGACAACGAGTACAGCTCATCAGAAACAGTGTTGTCACCTCTGAAATGTGATTCCAACCAACTGCCGAAAGTCCTGATGTGTTCACATGTAATCCAGTCGTCACACTGCTCCGGGTGTTTGGAGCGCAGAATGTTCTTGTGTTCATCGACATACGGGGTCACCAAGGTAGAGTTCTGTAGAACTGTGTAGTGTGCTTGAGACCAAGAATGCCCGTCCCTGCATATTATTGAGTCCCCTCCTAGCGTGCCTTTTCCAGTCAGTCTCCCCTCATACCGCGATTGAGGGAGACCAATCTTCTTAAGGTCAGGAATGAAGTCAACACAAAACCCAATGACATCCTCTGTTTGATGGCCCATGGAGATGCTTCCTTCTGGCCTAGCGCGGTTACGGACATATTTCTTTAGGACTCCCATGAACCTCTCAAAGGGAAACATATTGTGTAGAAATACGGGGCCCAGAACGACAATCTCGCCGACTAGATGAACTAGGACGTGCGTCATGATATTGAAGAAGGATGGTGGGAACACCAGCTCGAAACTGACAAGACATTGCGCCACATCACTCCTTAGCCTTGGTATGATTTCTGGATCGATCACCTTCTGAGAGATTGCATTGAGGAATGCACATAGCTTCACAATGGCTAATCGAACGTTTTCCGGTAGAAGCCCCCTCAATGCAACCGGAAGCAGTTGCGTCATAATCACGTGGCAGTCATGAGACTTTAGGTTCTGAAACTTTTTCTCTGCCATATTTATTATTCCCTTTATATTCGACGAGAAGCCAGACGGGACCTTCATACTGAGCAGGCATTCAAAGAAGATTTCCTTCTCTTCTTTGGTAAGAGCGTAGCTGGCAGGACCTTCATACTGCTTTGGAGGCATGCCGTCTTTTTCGTGCCAACGTTGCAGGTCCTCCCGTGCTTTCGGTGTATCTTTTGTCTTTCCATACACGCCCAAGAAGCCTAGCAGGTTCACGCAAAGGTTCTTTGTCACGTGCATCATGTCGATTGAAGAGCGGACCTCTAGGTCTTTCCAGTAGGGTAGGTCCCAAAATATATATTTCTTCTACCACATGGGAGCGCGTCCCTCAGCGTCATTCGGAACAGATAGTCCGCCGGGACCCTTTCCAAAGATTACGTGTAAATCATTGACCATAGCAAGTACGTGATCACCGGTACGCATGGCGGGCTTCTTTCGGTGATCTCGCCTTTGAAATGCTTGCCTTTCTTTCGACATTGATGGTTGGTCGGAAGAAATCGACGATGCCCCAGGTACACATTCTTCCTGCATTTGTCCAGGTATATACTTTCGGTGTCAGCTAAACAGTGCGTGCATGCGTGGTATCCCTTGTTTGTCTGTCCTAAAAGGTTACTGAGAGCAGGCCAATCATTGATGGTTACAAACAGCAACGCATGCAGGTCAAATTCCTCCTGTCTGTGCTCATCCCACACACGTACACCGTTTCCATTCCACAGCTGTAAAAGTTCTTCAACTAATAGCCTTAGGTACACATCAATGTCGTTGCCGAGTTGCTTAGGGCCTTGGATGAGTACTGGCATCATAATGAACTTCCGCTTCATGCACAGCCAAGGAGGAAGGTTATAGATACATAGAGTCACGGGCCAGGTGCTGTGATTGCTGCTCTGCTCCCCGAAAGGATTAATGCCATCCGCGCTTAAACCAAACCATACGTTCCTTGGGTCACCTGCAAACTCAGCCCGGTACTTTCTCTTGATTTTTCTCCACTGCGACCCGTCAGCGGGTGCTCTCAACTTCCCGTCTTTCTTACGGTCCTCTCTGTGCCATCGCATCAACTTGGCATGCTCTTTGTTTCTGAACAGACGTTTCAACCGTGGTATTATAGGAGCATACCACATCACCTTGGCAGGAACCCTCTTCCTGAGGGGCTCGCCGTCAACATCACCAGGGTCATCTCGTCTGATCTTATACCGCAATGCACCGCATACCGGGCATGCGTTCAAATCCTCGTACGCACCGCGGTACATGATGCAGTCATTAGGGCATGCATGTATCTTCTGCACCTCCAATCCTAGAGGGCATACGACCTTCTTTGCTGCGTACGTACTGTCGGGCAATTCGTTATCCTTTGGAAGCTTCTTCTTCAATATTTTCATTAGCTTCTCAAATCCTTTGTCAAGCACAGCATTCTCTGCCTTCCACTGCAGCAATTCTAGTACGGTACCGAGCTTTGTGTTGCCATCTTCGTAATTGGGGTACAACCCTTTTTGGTGATCCTCTAACATGCGATCGAATTTCAGCTTCTCCTTTTCACTTTCGCACTGTCTCCTTGCATCAACAATGACCCGGCGGAGATCATCATCGGGCACATCGTCTGGTTCCTCTTGATCTTCAGCTTCCCCCGTTGTAGCATCATCGTATTCAGGGGGCACATAGTTGTCATCGTCCTCTTCTTCTTCGCTGTCTTCCATCATAACCCCTATTTCTCCGTGCCTGGTCCAAACATTATAGTGTGGCATGAAACCCTTATAAAGCAGGTGGGTGTGAAGGATTTTCCGGTCAGAGTAAGACTTCGTATTCCCACATATAGAGCATGGACAACACATAAAACCATTCTGCTTGTTTGCCTCAGCCACTTCGAGAAAATTATGCACGCCCTTAATGTACTCGGAGGTGCGTCTGTCACCGTACATCCATTGCCGGTTCATCTGCGTGCATTATATATAATTAAGTGTGTCAAAAACCATTACAAAACATCATGAACAGATAAGTGACCAAATTAATAGAAGTTCATCATCACATTAAAACCAAAGTACATACATAGTTCTTATTGAACAACATATAGCTCTTCAGAGCATCTAATTAAACCATACATTATTGAAACTATGTAAAACATTTCAATGCAACAACAAATGCGATCATAATCGCAACCAAGGTAACAATTGATCCAACGGCACAATGATACCAAGCCTCGGTATGAATGGCATATTTTCTATACTTTCTAATCTTGAAGCGCATTGCATCCATCTTGATCTTGTGATCATCGACGACATCCGCAACATGCAACTCCAATATCATCTTCTCCTCCTCAATTTTTTTCAATTTTTCCTTCAAGTAATTGTTTTCTTCTTCAACTAAATTTAACCTCTCGACAATAGGGTCGGTTGGAATTTCCGGTTCACATACCTCCTAGATAAAAAAAATCTATGTCACGTTGGTCGGCATAATTGTCATAAACAACAAATGAACCAAATAGTTATAAAATATAATATATACCACATCCGAATCATAGACAGGACGAGGGCCGACGGGGGCGGATACCAAAACCATCGCACTATATAATAACAAACAATAATAAAAGTAAGAAAATTATACAAGTATCTATGTAAATCATACAAGTAAGAATTTTTTTCTTTTAGAAAGAAGATAAGAACAAGAGGCTCACCACGGTTATGCCGGCGACGAGATCGGCGCGGGCGATCGACGGCGGTGAAGACGGGGACGGGACGTGATGGACCGCTAAACCTAGACAAATCTTGAGGAAAATGGAGCTTGAAGGTCGAGTTTGGAGAGGAGAAAGCTTAAGTAGTGTTGCTCGGGCATTTCATCGAACACCTCATATGCATAGGAGGTGAGCTAGAGCACCACAAACACCTCCCCTCGCCGGCCAGAAAAAACAAAGTAGTGGAGTGCTCTGCTCGCGGGCGAGGGGTATATATAGACACAACATTGGTCCCGGTTCGTGGCTGGAACCGGGACCAAAGGTGGTCCCTTTGGTCTCGGTTCCAGCCACGAACCGGGACCAATGGATGTGGGCCAGGAGCGAGGCCCATTGGTCCCGGTTCGTGTCTGGAACCGGGACCAAAGGGTCCAGACGAACCGGGACCAATGCCCCACGAGCCCCGGCCGGCCCCCTGGGCGCACGAACCGGGACGTATGCCCCCATGTGTCCCAGTTCCTGACTGAACCGGGACTAATGGGCTAGGCTGGCCTGGACCAAAGCCCTGTTTTCTACTAGTGTATGGCCGTAAATTAAGTTTGACTATCAAACAAAGGTAAAATTGCTAACTAAGATAAAGCTGTCAGTTGCTTAAGATGCACAATGAAGAATCTGAGAAACCATGTATCAAATACATACAACTGGATTGGATTACTCCTGTCACCTGGTGCATAGAAACTTGTGAAAGGATGGAAGGCGGAGATAGGCCGGGCTTCATAAAATCTCCTGGATTGCATTGACTTGAGGTAAACCATGTAGACATTGGCGTCCACATCTATAAATAGTACATTGTCATCCTCAGCATAGCCCACTATAATTTCCATCCGCCTTCTCCTAGACTCAATCTGAGGAGGGAGCCCAAGAATATTATGCATTTCAACAGTCTTCCACAGGACCCATGTAGCAACATCATGACAATTGGAGCTCCTCTGCCACATTTGGATGCGAGAGCATTACAATATGGCCATGCCAAGAGCACATCTTCACCTTGGATGATATGAGGGCTGCCATGACAGAAATCATTCGTCACGGGAGGCCCTCTGATCACAGCTAGGCTCTCCTCACCCAAATCATCATTGATATCATAAAGCAAAAAGTAAAGTGCATTGCCAACAAGGATCCCATAAGGACCATCCTCCCAAAGGGCAGCCGGTGTCGAGATGAGGTTACCCCATGCACCAGTCTCCGAGGAGTAAACACAGGCGATGGTTCGGTTATCCTCTTTGTGTAGGGACACTAGGACCACCTTAAAGGGGCTCGAGCTGCAGCTGTCGTGCACATGGTCATGGTCGGTGGCAGTGCAGAGCACCGCCCCGCTGAAGTCGTCTTCATTGAAAGCCGGCAGAAGGGCCATGCGGTGCTGGCCACCGGTGACGGGGTCGCACACAATGAGCTCATCCCGCACCTGGTCCATGAGGAGGGCGCGGCCATGGCGGCACGCGAGCAAGTAGGTGCTCGAGCAGCCGCCGGTTTGACGTTGCAGGTCGAAGCGCTCAGGAGGGATGCGGTCAGGAGGATCTAGGATGGACCTGAACACCAATGCGTCGCTGTGCTCGAAGACGCCGATGAGAGGCGGCTTCCGGTGGTGGGCGCGGAAGCGGATGAGGAACTTGGGGTCGGTGACGAGGCTCCGCCTGTGCTTGCAGACGGCGGAGGCGTGGAGGAGGGAGGACGGCAGCGGCGGGAGAAGGAGGAGGATCTCACGGAGGAGATCTTCGTCTTCCAGCGGGGAGGCCGGCACCGCCGACGAGCTGCCGCCGCGGCGTGCCATTTCGGCGCCCTCGCTCTGACTCATGTTGTGGATCGGGGATCGAAGACTGGAGTGTTTTTTTTTTCTTTGCCTTCTTTCCATTCACAGGAAAAAGACATGGCGTTGGGCTCTTGCTGGGCTATAGAATAGGCCGGGCAACTTTTATTACATAGCCCATCTTGGAAATTCGCTGGGTTGTCGTATTGCTTCCTTCTTTCCTCCGTTGAACTACCACACTAGTTGTTTGTTTCTCAAAAAATAGTTGTTTGATTCTCAAAAAAAGACCACACTAGTTGTTTCGACGATCTCCAAAAGAAAAGAAAAGAAAAACTACGTTTTGACTGAGTAAAATACTTGTAGTGGAGTATTTCGAGTGTATCTATTCTTCTCTATCCGCAACGAAGGGCGTGACTCCTTCCCTTCCGCCGCCCCTGTGACAGTCTTCGGAGATGACCAGCCGCCACACTCCACACCTGCCCTAACAACATGTTTGGTAAGGACAGGGAGGTGGAATGGGAGTTTAGGGATGGTAGTTTGCCACGAGATTAAACATGGAAAATTGATTTTAAATCTCAATTCTATGTTTGGCATGTGAAGGCAATTAAAGGTGGGAATTTAAGAGAGAATTAACCGGCCCTATTTGATTGGTGGGATTACGCAGAGGAATAAACAGCTTTCAACGCCAAACGCCTCCCCTCACGGACATACCCAACTAACGAAATGTTTTTCCCTGTCAATTCCCTTTTTTCGAGGGGTATCCTTGTCAATTCCCAATCCCCAGTTAAATTACCAGGGCCCTCTAGGGAAGATATTTGAAGGAGTTGGGCCTCCTAATTCCCCTTCCTCTTCCCTCCTTAATTCCCATGTCCCTGAGTCAGTCAAAGAATTTAAAGTCTCACTTACCTTAAACTCCCATTCCTTGTCTCCAACTACCCCACCAAACACGCTGTAAACCCCAGATCCACACTAGTCAATAGGGCGCTGGACTGACCAGCCAACGCCGCACGATGCTTCGCCCCCAAATCCACGTGACCGAGGAGGGATCCGCAATGACCTGCCTGCCCGGTGACAACGATCTCCTCCGGGAGATCCTCCTCCACCTCCCATCGTGTACGTCCTACCGCGTGCATCTGCCGTCTGCAGGAGCTGGTGGGCCTCGTCACCGACCCCAATTTCCTCAGCCGCTTCTATGCCCACCACCGGAAGCTGCCCCTCATCGATGTCTTTGATGTCCGCGGCCACGATAGGGTCGTTTTCAGGGCCCTCGTGTGTCGTTTAACCGCATCCCCTCTCGGCGCTTCGACTTGCGACGTCACGGCGTTGAAACTTACACCCACTCCAGGCCCCAACTTCTCGGGTGCCGCCATGGCCGCGTCCTCCTCATGAACTATGAGTGCACAAAACCCGTTGTATGCGCACCTATGGTTGGCGAGGAGCTCCACATCCTATTCTCGGACTTCATGAGGGGCTTCCTCAACGGTGCGGTGATCTGCGCTGCAGGCGACCTTGGCCACGTGCACGGTGACTACCGCTCAAGCCCTTTCAAGGTGGTCTGGGTGTCGAGAAAGGATAATCAACCAACCTCCCGAGTTTACTCATCGGAGACTGCCACATATGGGGAATCATATCTCTACAACAGCTCCATGTGAGCTTGTTTATGCTAATCCCAGGGTCCTTGTTGATGATGTCGTTTACTGGTCACCTAGGTTTGTAGATTCCGGCTTTCCCTTCTTAAATATGGATGGGGTCATAGACGACATAACTGAGTTTGGTTTGGATAGACATAGTCTAGCTGTTATCAAGGGGCTTCCTTGTTTGAATGAATCCCTCAGCCATCAGATCATCCAGGCAAAGTATGGTGTTGTCGGTCTTGCAACATTTTCTCAGGGTAGAGTCGAAATGTGGCAGAGGAAGGTTAGTTGTCATGGTGGTGCCACATGGTTGCTGCAGAAGACTGTTGGAATGCATACTATTCGTGGGATAACTCGGAATGAAAGTTTGATAAAGCTAGGGGGGTGTGATGAGGATAATGGTGTGATGTTTTTATATGTGGCTGGCTATGTCTACATGGTTCCACTGATGTCAATACAACGGGCCAGGAAACTTTATCGAAGCCATTCTACCAATAAGTGTCATCCTTTCACAAGTTTCTGTGCACCAGGTGATTGCTCTTCTTTAGTCCTTGTATGGCGCTAATAAACAAATTTGGTAATATTTTATATATGGTTGATGGACCAGCTACATTGGAAGCCTTGGCTGTGAGAGAGGCACTTTCCCTGGCGGATGATCTCTATATTCAGAGAATAACAATGGCCTCGGATTGCAAGGTGGTGATTGATGCGATCAGGCGAGGGAGTGCATCTTCTTATGGTGCAGTGATACATGAAATAACGTTGCGTTCTTCAGTTTTCGTTTCTTGTAATTTTCGTCATGAGTTTAGGATCTCGAATGTTGAGGCCCATAGTCTTGGAAAACATGCACTATCTTTAGTAGTTGGCCGCCATGTTTGGTTAGGTCATCCCGGAAACCTTGTCTTCGTCCCGGAAGCGGTGATAATAAAGCTTTGCATGTTTGCCCTATCAAAAAACCTCTGCCACCAAGAACATCTGGAGAATAGCATAAACTACAGAGTTGTACAATGGTTTGAACTGAAAGTTATATCATTTGTTGCATTCCAAATACTCCAAGAGAATTAGCCAGGCGAGGGGAAAAGAGTTCTGTGCATCATAACTAGTGGTTATCTCTGTAACGGTGGCCTGGAGTTGACTGAGGAGAAAGTCAGTTCTACTAGGTAAGGGTGAGGCAAACCAATCTGAACAAGAGAAGTCACAGGCAAAAATAAAATAGTGAACATCATCTTCCAAATGGCCGCACCTTCTACAAACAGACTCAGAATGGTTTGAGTTTAGAGGAAACTCTTACGAGCAGAAGGTAGGGCATAATGTTGAAGTAGCCTCCAAGCAAAAGCTTGCACTCTGAAGTACAACCATTGATTGCTGACCAGTTTAAAACTGCGATACACACTCTTAATAGTGCAAACACCCCTGTAGGTGTGTGCTTCCAAGTAAAGAGCTGCCTAGCACAGCCATATAAAGGAAGATATGTCTTAGGGAAGCTCAACTACTTCCCTCGCTTAGGTATTAAAATGCATCTTGTCACATTACAAACTTACTCAATGAAGGCACATGTTCAGCAATTTCTTCCATATAACTTATATCATACTCGGTAGGGACTAGGGACAACAGCAACCCTTGACTACTTGACCTGCAGAAAACAAAATTGCTAATCTGTTACCGTTAGTAAATATAGATACATGCAGAACATGATATGCCTATGCAGCATACATGGTTATAAAAAGCCTATGAGCAAGGTGTGTGTGCAAGCTCGTAAAACATAACTTATATCATACTCTTCACTATATCTCCTAGGTTTACAAATGACAGCGAAGTACACCAAAGCCTTTTGACAATGTAAATTACTGAGGCGGGATAGTTGAATGCTGCTAATGTTGTGGTTTCAGCTAGCTGACTCTGAAACAACTAAACCAAGGGACAACTCTAGGCATGGCCAAACAGGCACAAGCAGGTAACATTAACTAACAGCAACACCACCATATACAACATGTGGATATCATTTGCGACCCAAAAGGGACGGTCATTTTGCCTTTGGCATCGCCGTCGTTTTTAATTTGTTTGTGTGCCATTCACATGCCTGAATCCCCATAGCCGAATGGAAATAGTTCATGAGATGAAGGTTGCATGCGCTGGCAGCCAGATATTCTTATGCTCTGTTAGAGAGAAGATATTGACAGTCCCCAGGAAGAAGACTCAGCGTGATCTCCGAAGACTAGAGAAAGCTGGAAAGGCTGCTCAGTTAGAGAAGGTTATTTTTCTTCTTCTGATAATCTCTATCACTTGTCTACTATACATTCCTATGTTCTAGCATCTTCCTGGTGACTACTAAAAGTGAACTAAAGGAACATCCGAGGAAAGGTGTCTATGGCGACATCTATAATTACCCCCTCAATCAGTTTGAAACTATCCTAGACATGGAAAAAGATGATGTGGCTCCTGAGACAGAAGAGGAAGAAGTAAGCAGAATGCTGAGTATGAGACTTAAGCTAAGTTTGTTATGTTCTCACTGCTCACAGGCTTTCCCATATATGGTGGGGATTCACATGCCAATACAGGAAGGTGAGGTAAGATACGCTGAAGGTGCTGGTATCAAGATGGGTGAAATGGAATACTTTATATGTTCATGATGCACAAATATGTATTTGGACAAAATGGTTATTCGGCACAGTAGTGCCATCTGCAAATCTAACCTGCATAAAAATATAAAATGATTGCAGATGACAGACATGAATTTGGAATGAACCAGTAACAAACAAACCAAGGGACCAGGCTCTGATTTAAGGTCAAAGATTGGGCGGAAGTCTACGGAAGTTATCACTGGGGTAAATCACTTGTTTCAGCAGAATGTTCTTGATGTCATGATACACCGTGTTGCCTAAAAACATAGATAAAAATCAAACACATCTTATTAGCTTTCACCAACTAGTAGTGGGGAATCAGTATTATGCTTTTCTTTTTATCTACATTGTTCTCCAATGGAGAAGCTTCCCCAAAGCATGCATTTGGGGCATAATATTAGCTTTTCTTTTCAAAATGTTACTATTGTCTTGCTTTCAGCTAGCTGACTCTGAAACAGCAAAACCAAGGGAGAACTCTAGGCATGACCACAGGCACAAGCAGGTAATATTAACAGCAACGACACTATGTGCAACATCTGGATATCATTTACGACCCAAAAGGGATAGTCATTTTTCCTTGGCGTCACCATCCTTTAAAATTTGTGTATGTGCTATTGGCATGCAGGAATACCTATAGCTGAATGGGCAATATTTTGTGGGATGCAGGCTGCCTGTATAAGCAGCCAGATATTTTCCATCCAAAAAAACCAAACAGTCCAGATCTCACAAACTATATCCTGAAGATGTTGTTACCTTTAATACCATTCCAGCATATTACCACATGAGACCAGACAGCCATCCTACGAATCTTGCAGCATTTCAGCTCCATCGCATCCACCAGGAATGGCTACACCCAGAAGCATAACAAGTCAGGCAATAAATAAAAGCTACAAGGAAAAGACATATGGATAGGAGAGGCAGTAGTGAGTCAATTACATAGATAAACCAACAAACATAACTTCAGAAAAACAAATCGTTTTAGCTCTCAGTTTTTTATAGATATTTTATCCCACATTTGATGCTAACAACATATAAACAAAATCGCATCTTTAAAAAAAATGTTAAGACCCTTCCTAAAAACAGTAATATTTAGTTACATCATAATGAAAGCTTTAGCTCATAAGAAAAAATGCCTAGAATTTATCCAACATATCAAGCATACAAAAATCAAAACATGCCAAAACTAATAAATTCTAGAAACAACAGTGATTTTGGTGTTCAGCTGTAAATGAATCTAGCCTACTAGAGACAAGGGATCCAATTTATTTGTGTGTGGTACAAGTGTACTGGTCACTTACAGCAGGGGCCTTCAACAAGTGACCAAAAACCAATTATTTCAGGAAGTATAGATTCAAGAAAAGTTATTGTTATGGAGATAACATTTATAGCAAGATCAGAACAGATAGTACTGAGACAAAAAGAGGATAACTAGCTTAGAGGACCCAAACACACCAAGTCACCAACTGAGTTACTCATTTGACATTTGATTTGGTATCTCTGAAGAGCAAAGCCATAAAAATACAGTACAGCTACAAGTTTGTCTAACTAGCAAAGGAATTAATGGACAATGGGGAAGCACAACGAAGGTATTCCACCAACCATGTATATAGAACATTATTAGATTTGTTTACTACCACAACACAAGGACTAAGGATGAGCAGTCACCTGGTGCATAGAAACTTGTGAAAGGATGAATTTCATCGGCATAACTTCCATAATTGCTTTGATAAAAACATTACACCATTATCCTCATCATACCCAAGTATTTTGACCCCTGTCACCGATCCTTCAACCTGAGGAGGGATCCCAAGAACGGTGTGCATTTCAACGGTCTTCTGCAGTAACCATGTGACACCACCATAACAACTGACCCTCCTCTGCCACATTTCAAATCTACCATGAGAGAATATGGCAAGACCAACATCACCATCCTCTGCTTGGATTATCTGATGCGTGGTGGAATAATTAAGATCTGGAGGCCCCTTGATCACAGCAAGACTCTGCCTATCCAAATCAAATTCAATTATGTCGTCTGCGAGCTCATCCAAATTCAAATAATTTGATTCAGCACTGACACTCTGAGACGACCAGTAAATGGCATTGCCAACAAGGATCTCAGGATTACAATGAACAAACGCACATCGATCTGTTGTTGAGATGTGATTTCCCCATAGGCCAGTCTCCGAGGAGTATACACAAGCGATGGGTGGAGTATCGTCTTGGTAGCCCTGGCACGGGGACATCAAGACCAGAGTAAAGGGGCTCGAGTCGCAGCTGCCGTGCGTGTGGCGAGGGTCGGCAGCAGCGCAGAGCACAGCCCCATAGGCGAAGTTTAAGCTTGTGAACACCGGTGGAACTTCGACGCGGTGATGCTCGGTGGTGATGGGGTCGCACACAATGACGGTCCTCATGGACTTGAGGAGGACGCGACCGTGGCGGCACCCGAGCAGGTCGAACTTTCGGAAACCACGGACCTGATGTCGTATGTCGAGGCGCTCTGAAGGGATGCGGTCGGGAGGGTCCAGGATGGGAGTGAACACGATGTCGTAGCCATCTCTCTCAAAGACGCCGAGGATGGGCGGCTTGCGGTGGTGGGCAGAGAAGCTGCGGAGGAAGCGGTGGTGACGCGTTGCCAGCGTTTGCAGACGGCGTAGGCGCGCGGGAGGGAGGACGGTTGAGGCGGGAGGCGCAGGAGGATCTCCCGGAGCATATCGTCGTCGTCCGGCAGGGAGGCAGGCGTCCCAGGCGAGGTGCCGCGGCGGCGGCGACGGCGGCTGTGGCGGATCACACCGGCGCCCTCCTCGCTCGCGTGGACTTGGGGATAGAGCCGCGTGCTGCGGCGGCCAGTCGCTCCGGCGCCGTCCTAACCCACGCGGATTTGGGGGTTGAGCCGCGAGCTGCGTCGGCGGGTCACACCGGCGCCCTCCTCGCTCCCGGGGATTTGGGGATGGAGCCGCGGGCTGCGGCGGACGGCCATTCCGGTGGCCTCCTCGCTGGTGTGGGTTTGGGAGTGGAGCCGCGGGCTGCGGCGGTGGGTTGCGGCGGCGGGTCGGAATGGGATGGAGGCGCCGTCGGGACCTAGAGTTAGAAGACACAGGGGTAATTCCGGAAATAAGAATCATATAAATAAACCAAGGTAAAGGGATTTATTTAAGAAAGGAAAATTGTTATTTGGGTCATTCTCGCATGGAGTTTTTGACTGAAAATTGTTTTAAAATGTGTTATAGATAAATAGGGTAAATAACAAAGAAACAAACTAATATGGGGCAGATACTCAAAGACAACCCAATGTGAAGCAAATGATCACATTTCCCAATTTAACACTTAAAAGCTTTATGAAAACTAATATGGGGCCGGAGGCGCATGAGGATCTCCCGGAGCATATCGTCGTCGTTCGTCAGGGAGGCATGCGCAGCCAGCGAGGCGCCGCGGCGGCGGCGGCGACGGCGTGTAATTCCGGAGCCCTCCTCAGTCGCGTGGACTTGGGGGTGGAGTCGCGTGGTGCGGCAGCCGGCGCCCGCCTAGCTCGTGTGCACTTGGGGGTTGAGCCGTGGGCTGCAACGGTGGGCCACTCCTGAGCCCTCCTCACCCACGCGGATTTCGGGGTTGAGCCGCGAGCTGCGTCGGCGGGTGGCTTCGGCGCCCTTGCCGCTCACGGGGATTTAAGGGTGGAGCCGCGGGCTGCGGCGGAGGGCTATGCCGGAGACATCCTCACTGGTGTAGATTGGGGAGAGGAGACTCGGGCTGTGGCGGAGGGCCATTCTGGCGGCCTGCTCATTGGCCTGGATCTGGGGATGGATGCATGGGCTCCGCCGGCGGGCCATCTCCGCACCCTGGAACTGGAATGGAGGCGCCGCCTGGACCTAGACCTAGAGTTAGAGAACACAGGGGTAATTTGAGATAATTTTGCAACTTTTTTCCTTTAGACGAGTCAGAATTTTGCAAGTTTGTCATAGGTTTATTTGGATCACTTCGCATGGAGTTTTTGGGTAGAAAATTGTTTAAGAAATGCTTTAGAAGATAAATACGGCAAATATAAAGAAACAAACTGATATGGGGCAGATAATCAAAGACAAACCAATGTGAAGCAATTTAACACTTGCAAGCTTCAGAAAACTTTGATTTAAGACACTTCAATAAAAGCATTTATTTTTGCAGGGTCATATGAATAATATTTTCTCGTTACATATGGGCAACCACCATTTATCTTTGAAGCCAGAATTATTCTACATAATGCTCAATAAGTAAAGAAAAATAACTAAAAAAAATGCTCAACAAAGTAACTATGTGAAGGCTAGGAAGAAAAATGTAGGTATCAAAAGGGGAGGATGGACCAAGCCGATGGAGGGACAAGTAAACTCAATGTAGACGTGTCATTTTGTTCAGAGACGCTCCGATGTTGTTGGCGCGGTCTTAGAGATGAGAAAGGAGGTCCATTGTAGTGTCAAATGAGAAGATTGATCATGTATTAGATGCAACAACTGCTGAAGCTTATGCATTACGAGACGGCCTACTACTAGCGCAACAACTTGGTGGAGTCAGATTGCATGGAGGATTTACGGCGTCGGGTGTTGCGGCTATTTTCTATTTATGCGGATAGTAATTAAGCTTCTACTTATTGGTTATACTTTGGTTTCTTTTTTCACTGCCCTAGGGAGGCAAATTGTGTCTCTCATGAATTAGGTAGGTCTGCGGTCTCGATCTCACCTTCGATGTGGGAACGATGTAACTGTTTTTTGATTTTATGAAGTTACTGAAGTTTTAAAAAATGTTAATAGAGTGGCACATAATTAATCGAGAAACCTGTACAAATATGGTATCTATCGGACGGTCAGGTGGTGGCGATAGCGATGTCTGCAACATGCTCGAGCTCTAGTGGTACTTGCCCTCCCCTAACTCTATATCATGGATGCCTCCGCCCCCACACCTGGCGATGCTTTCGTCTCATCTCTGTCATCGGGATAACAAACGCCACCACCGGGATTCATTGACGCCATGTAAACAATCGACCGAGCATGGAGAGAGAGAGAGAGAGAGAGAGATGTCTGTTTCAGTCGTGACTCGATATGTGTAACCAGCCCGACTGGTTTAGCTAACATCAATCTCCTCCTACCTCCTACCATTACCGTCGAGCCATGTTAGCATGACAACCATGCCCCACCGGTTAGAAAATGGCATGAACTCGGGGTAAAATCCTCCAACCCCAATAGTAGTATTGAAATTCCGAGCTGATATTCCCATAGGATTTAAGAGTGCTCGATAGATATGCGACGTGATTTGCATAGTTGGTCTTGGTCAGTTTCATAGCTAGGGTTTGGTCGGACGTCATATATTCTCCGACGGTGATGGCGCCAGCAGCCAATAAGAGTGTGGTTCTCTCCCCGACGTGATGGTCTCCATGGCAATGGGCGACATATATGGAAGCTACGGTCTACTCGCGGGTCATGCCCAACCGGCGAGATCTGGGTGGTGGGGAAGAGGGGCGAGGCGGCAACAATGACTGAGCTCATGTCTTTTGTCCTCTGGGTCCGCATGTCTCGACGGTGTCTCCTCTAGCGTAGCTCGAGGACCCTAAAGGTTGCTTTTGGGGTTAATCGTCTGGTGCTGGCTACCTCCTCGGATGGTGGTGGCATCGGCGACCTACGGAGCATGGTGACTTCAAACAAGGGTTTTGTGGAAGATGGAGAGCAACGTCGGGGGATCTGCAGTTCTGCACCAACAAGCAAGGGGGATTGTTCTCCAGCCCACGAGCCACAAAGTTTCGGCCCCGTCGTCCTACGGTGGGTCGCCCAATTGGCTCACAATGCTACTTCAGCTATGGTATACTTCACCAGATCTGGTTTATTGGGTTGCTTATCTTTCGTACCTCTGGCGGTGCTTCAGCGGCGACGGTGGTCAGCAAGGAGCATCAAAGACGATGAGTGCAAGGGCCTCCTGGGACTGAGTTGTTACATTTCTTTAGGTCTTTGGTGTAAGGTTTCGAGGACACCTATATTTCTGGGTCCTTCGGGGCGTGTCACAGTGTGTGCACTTTATATAAATTTTGCGATGAACACACATATATTTCTCAAAAAGGAAAAAAGGATTCAAGCTCGCGTAGGCTGTTGAAGGACTCAAGCTCGCCTGGATGTGGGTGTACGTATGCAAAATGCACTAGCCGGAGGAACTGAAGGCAAGACCCTCATGCCCTCTAGTTTTTTCTACAGCTATTTCTTGGTTTGCCGATAATACACTGAAGTTCCTAGACCTTTGGGAGGCGCTGAGCCACTACCAGTTCTCGGCCACCCCGGATTCTTTCACTTGGAGGTTGGCGGCCAAAGGATCCTACTCATCTCGCCATACATACCGGGCCTTCTTCTTTGGGCGTGAGTCCGCCCCTTGCGTGATGGAAATCTGGCATTCGTGGGCTCCCCTCGAGGTGAAGATCTTCACTTGGCTTGCCGTTAGGAAACGCCTATGGACTGCGGATCGTCTGGTGCGTCGTGACACCACGCGATGCCAGTTATGCTACCAGGTCGGCGAGGACTCCACCCACATGCTCCTAGGCTGCTCGTTCTCACGTGAGGTGTGGTACCACTCCCTCCTGCCTTTGCGTCTACAACGCTTCACACCGACGGGACTGCAGGATCTTCAGGATTGGTGGCCGTCTGTCGCATCGTCGGTCAGCTCAGCGAACCGCAAGGAAGTTAACACTGTAATCACCGCCACGCTTCGCTTCATCTGGCTAGAGCGAAATAGTAGGGTCTTTGAGCACACATCCTCGACCGCCGCTAGCGTCATCACGCGTTTAAAAGCAGAACTAGAGCTATGGAAGTCTGCTAGGGTAGATCGTGGGCACTCTTTCCAAGTGCACTAATTCGCCTGTAATTGTGTGGGAGGTTGGCGTGCTCTTGTGAGCAGACAATGGTTGTAATCTCTATTCCCCTATTCTTAATAGAAAAGACATGCAATGCTCTTGCATGTTCTTGAAAAAAATATACACTGAAGAAACATAGCGGTCAATTACTGCATGTCCATAAAATCAGAACAGGTGTAGTATTTTTCCTGAAGGGGAATAGAGATTAGTATTTTCCCTGAAGGGCATATGTAATTTGTAGCAGCAGATGGATTTTGTGGATATAGGACACAGTCTGCACGAGAAAATGAGCTTGTTTTTTTCTCAATGTTTAGTGATGGTTGACCAAGTAAGAAATGCACTCCAAAACTTTCTTGGCTTAAGAGAAGATCTGTCAGGCACAACCATGTAAAAAAAACTAGATGACACCCCGCACGTTGTTGCGGGACTTCTTGCCTTTCATGCGTAGATAAGATGAAAAGCCTATATTGGATAAGTGAGAAGAAAATATGGCTTCAAATGTTGAACTACATTTACATGTATACTTTTACTAAACTTCAATCTTGACTTAAAATTAACTACTGAAGTGATCCAAGAAATAAAACGATTGATCTATGTTTACCAAACTATTTATCAGAAAGGGTACTACTCGTAAGATGCAAAATTTCCAACACCTACAACAATCAAGAGAACTTATTGAAGATTATTGCAATGCTGGCAAAGAGGGAGCTGCTGAACCCTTCATGTAGGCCAACAGGGGACGGCGAGCGCGGCGAAGGTAGCCGAATACAACGACGACATCCACTGGAACCGCACCAGCTGATTCACTTCCACCGGTTTACTTGTGTACCTACGCGCATAGGGACCCTGTGATAGAGAGCTCGGATCACCAAGGAGTGATGCCGATTGACACACTTTGTGCCTCTTTCAGGTTTACCAGGCGTCAGGCAAGCCCAACAGAAGTGACATCAATCTGAGCAATGATCTACAGCCAACATAGATGCATGTGATTTCCACCGGCAAAGGAGAAACCAGCCCATTAAAATTATTAAGGATGTATATGTATCCTTCTCATTTATTATTGGGATTCTTGTCAGGTTGTACTTATCAAACATGTTCGCTTTAGAAACCTGTGTTACATAAGTGAAGTACAGGAAATAAATCAGAAGTTGCTGTACGTAGAGAGATACGCAGCAAGTACACAACTACACATACACCAGGAAACACGAAGGATACACACCTAAATAGGATTAAGTGATTTTTCTCCAATGAATCAACACCTGCAAGTGCACTGAAATTTTCATTGACGCTACCAGTAACCGCAAAGAGAGGGGTCAGCCAGAGGCGTTGCAGACGGTGGCTGCCGCGAGCAGCGCACAGACGATCGAGGCGAGCTTCCCAGCGAAGTGCCAGCGCCGCTTGGCCGGCTTGGTGCAGATGCCGAGGTAGGGCGGGTGTGGTGCGACAAGAGACATATCATGTGGTGAAGACCCTGATGGACTGGGCGATGGCGAACACGAGAATGACGACGAGGAGCGGGGGCCAGCGGGGAGTTGCCAAATACAACCATGTAGGAGAAGAGAGAGACGCTGTAGGCGGTGGCTGTACAACGGTGGCAGCGTCTCCCACCGACGGCCTGCTGATTCTAGAAGCTTCCAGCCTCCGCCTCCTCTTCTAGACCTGTACCAGAAGCGACGGGCATCCACGGCGGGGCTTGAATATGACTAATCCTCTCGAGCAGAAGCGGTACTTGTTGTGGGGGAGAACAAATGCATCTTACTCCTCCATTTATTCGGCGGAGAAGAAAAGACGCTGGTGTGTAGAAGATGAAGTGATGGATGGAAAATCAATAGGTGGGGGAGTTAATTGGGAGATGATAGGGCCGTATCGCCACAGACGGTCACGGAGCTCCATTTTTTCTCAGGAAAAAAACATTGATGTGAGCTGATGACATGGCAGTTGGGTGAGTGGGTGACGTGGACGCCTTGCATGTGGAGAAAAATACAATAGTGGGGATGAACTTCTTAGGTATATAGGATACACAATGGAACCTGTCTCCAGTTGTAACTTGGTTAACCAAGGCACACATTCAGTAAGTTCATCCACATAACAGATATATAAACTGGCCACATTGATGCAATGCGGCAAAGTCCTGAGAACTGCAGCAGTCATTTCCACCTAAAGATACAAAATGCCAATCCGTTAGTAAACAGAAATACAGGCAAAACCTCATAGTAGCAACCATGCAACATAGTACATGGTTAATACAAGTATGCGAACAAGTTGTGCGTGCAAACTCGTAAAATGTAACGCGTGCAATATTCCCAGCTATATTTCCTAGGATTACAAATGACAACAAGGTAAAACTGTTGAAGCCTTTTGACAGACTTAATTTATTGGGGGTGGGATAGTTGAATGCTACTAATGTCTTGCTTTCAGCAAGTCATGCTCTGAAACAACTAAACCAAGCTAGGGAGAACTCTAGGCATGGTCAAGTAGGCACAATCAGGTAATATCAACAGCAACACAACACCATATGCAACATCTGGATATCATTACGACCCAAAAGGGACAGACATGCATGAATCCCTATAGCCGAATGGGCGATACTTTTATAGGTGCAATGCATGCTTCCCACGTTGGCAGCCAAATGTTTTCCATGCAGAAAATCCAACCATTCAGGGCTTACAAACTAAATCCAGAAGATGTCGTTACCTGTTGAACAATTCCAGCACATTAGCACATGAAACAAGATAGCCATCCTACTTCTTGTGCAACATTTGGGTTCCATTGCATCCACCAGGAATGGCTATGCCTAGAACCATAACAAGTCAGGAAAGTAGTAAAAGATACGAGGAAAATATATGGACAGGGGAAGGAAAAGTGAGTCAATACATAGATGAACCGACAAATATAATTTAAAAACAACTCGCTACTTATAGATATTTTATAACCCATTTTTATGCTAACAATAAATAGAAAAAATCACATCTGTTTTTATATGCCAAAACCATTCCTGAAAAAGAAAATCTACCTCTCATAAGAAAAAAAAGACTGACTAGAATTTATCCCACATATCAAGCAGACAAAAAATAAAAACTGGCCCAAACTAATAAATTTGAGCAACATCGGTGTTTTGGTGTTTAGATTTAATAAATCTAGCCTATTAGAGATAAGAAATTGAACTTATTTTTGTGTGGTATACAAGTGTACTAGTCGTTCCAGAGCGCTTCTCGCTCCCGTGGCCATGGCTATGGGGATCGTGACGTGGGCTGCAGTAGCGGGTCAACCCGCCGCCCTCATCGCTGGTGTGGGTTCGGGGATTGAGGCGCGCGCTGCAGCGCCGAGTCATTCCGTCGGCCTGGTCGCACATCTGAATTTGGGGACGGAGGCGCCGCCTAGCCGAGACCTAGAGGACACACACAGCGGCGGCCAATGGTGGGCGACGGTTGGGTTTCGGTGTGTAGTCCATGGGCATTGGCGATTTCTTATTCAGTTTTTTTTTTCTACCACGGGAATAAAGGTACCTGTCAGTTAGAAGCTAGCTTACCGATATATGTGTACCATCATCTTAAAGTTTGCTAGTAACTTAATTTGTACTACCAAGATTTTAGAATCTGATACATGTGCAGCAATCATACTTTTAAGATTTTTTTTTAAATACGAAAACATTTACCCATGCAAATGCAAGTATTGGATAGGAAATTATCAGTGTAAATTTCCACAAAAAGTTATGACAATTTATAACCTGCACAAAAATCAGAAAACTACAGTAAAATGAAATTGGTAATGTATATCCTATCGTTGATATTACTAGCTACTGGACATGTAAGAGAAAAATACAGATGAATGAACGCAAAATACTCTAGCGCTCCTCATTGAAAAGAATCAAGATGGTAATTGAAGACATCTACTTCATCACCATATAAATCCCACCTTCGCTCAAAAGAGTGGGCTAGATAGCAGTCCGGGCCTTGGTTGAATGCTACTAGCGGTTGGTGCTTCAGGCCAACTTGACTTGCCTATAAAGGGAGCTCGCTCCAAGCAGTTTTGGATCATTTACTATACACGACCCTACGAAGGGGTTAGGAGCGTTTTCAAGATGATTCTTACATTACGGGCATATTTTGTTGCGAATGTGTGGTTCATCTTCCTTGCACGTTTGTGGATTTAAGAACATGTATGGCACACCTTCGTGAAGGTCAATGCGACAAGATGCCCTGAGTTCAAGGTGTCTAGACATGTTCACCTTCCAAGTGAGGCCAGTTAGCATTGTTCACACGACAGTGCATGTCGCTCTTTCATACTTTCCACGGTGACTACAACTTGCTCACGAAACTAATGCTACAAAATCTTGAGTTCATGGCGTCTGCTTGCTCAAGAAGCTGACACTGCAGAACCTCTCGTTCCATGACTCAGATGTCCCCAACATCCTCAACACCCGCAACAAGCTTCAGATTCTTTCCTTGAGATCCTCTCAGATGGGCCAAGAACTTGTGCTAAAGATAGATGCCCCGTGCTCGAACCTCACGACACTCAAACCCATCTGGTTTGGGTATGCACAAGTTGAGATGATTTGTGTTCTGAAACTTGGTCTACCACACATGGTATAGTGAACCCTCCCCCTTTTCGGTGTCTTTCCTCTATGTTCCTCAGGTTGTCAAAGTATGCTTCACTTCTCCTGTCCTCACTTGATAGGCGCTGTTCACATTGAGCAGGTGCTTATATAGTAACCGAAACCTAGTATTCTACAACTGAAATTTTGTTAGAATTTGGGTACTACAATGATTTTGTTTAACCATATTGCAAACAACTCACGTGTGGTCATACTTGCCACCACCAACGCCGTGATAAACATCATCACAAAATCGTATAAACCTAAATAGTTCATCCCCACTATCTCTATTATTTTAACATGCACACATGTCACCTCATCAAAGACCCACCACAACATGCACGAGAAAGAATTTGTCCTTATTAGTTGATTCATGCACACATCCCATCTCACCACACATGCCACCTCATTAAAGGTCCACTCAACATGCATGGGAAAAAGTTTTCCATTATATTATGTCAGTTATATTCAAAATATTTTCTAGTGGATAATAATAAAAAAATACAATATTTAACATATAGTTTTAGATTTCGTTCATAATTATTAATTAAACTATGCATTTTTCATACACCAGATCACTGAAATATATCACAATCGATTCTCTCATCATTGTGTGGGGTATATTCTAGTAATTAATATGTACCGGTGAATTTTCTACTATTTAATTATAGCAGCTAGTCTATTCTCATCCATTGCAATGCATTCATATTTAGCTGCATATCGGGGGTTTTCAAAGTCAACTTTGACCGATTTTATAGAATTATTTATAAACATCTAAAATATTAAATCAATGCCACCATATTTATCATGAGCTATATTTCATATAGCATATATCGGGTATTGTACATATAGATAATTTTCTCTATAAACTTGGTCAAAGTTTATGAAGCTTGACTTTTGAGAAACTAATGCACACTGTATTATGAAACGGAGGGAGTAATACTGATAGAATTTTTTAATTCAAAATGATAATAATACCATTTGGAAATTTTGAGTGAATAATTTTTAGCAAGACGTTGAACTTTCAAGCAAAATATACTAGATCAAGTAAATTGAAAAAGACACGGGCTCCATTATGAGAGGTTACATCACAATTTTTCAAAGTTTCTCTAGCTCCAAATTTTGCATCTCATGTTTTTTTAATAATAATATTTCTTCACATTGCAGGGGATTATTTGACATGTATGCTATGTTTTGTTTTTATCCTTTTTAGAGATATTTGCTGGTAACAGGATTTTGTTTTTCTCTATTACGGATCCTCTCGCTCATTCTCCGGCGAGCTGTGGCCCATTGTGGGAGTGCACCGGGCAGCTAATCCTGCACTGGGGGCCCACTACAAGCCCGTGACGAGGGCTATTACTTTTCGATTGCGAATGGCCCCCCTTCATGCGTCTCCTCACCACCGCCGACGGGAGCTCAGGCGCATCCTGCGGCGGCGGCGATGTCGACCCTCTCCCGAAACCTTCCGTTCGCGCAATTGCCCCCGCAGCGGCTGCCGCTCCCGTCCAGATTCCAGATTCCAGAAGGTGAATTTTTTTCTCCTCCTCGTGATGGCGGCTAGTCGATGCGTAAATTGTAGCAAGCGAACTCTTCTGCACCGTGACTGTTGCCGTTTCGCCAGCTGCTATGAAATCTGATGATATGCCTTCGTTATAGCATTGCATGTTCAGAAGCAGCAGAGCTTGTTCAGCCAGACTTTGGTTGATCTCTTCATGAGCATCAGTTTCTGAAACACACCATTTTTTAGCAGTAAGTGGGCGATGAGCGTCTCCGCGGATACCATTACTAACTACAGATTGCCAACTAGTATCACTTTACCACGGGAACGCTAATTGAGCACCATATACAATAGGCATCACTGCAGCGTATGCCAAGTCTGAAGCATTTTCAGAATCAGCGTAATAATTTTTCTATATTTGTAGCCTCGGGTAGCCTGGAGATGAAACAAATGACGACCTAGGGGCATCATTAGAATCTAAAAGCTTCATATTAACACCTTCACCCTTTTGCCACAATTCAGAGATTGTTACTTTGGCCACAATCCAAAGCAAAATCTGTAGTGAACTCCAAGAAATCTGATACAGGTTGCACAGATTTGGCTTTGGTTGTACTCCTCTCTCATCACGTTATTTAAACCCATATTCTCTACTCCCTCTCTGTGTCCTAGAGATGAAGCTCTTCACTGTCATGTTTTCTTACGTCCTCCTCCTTGGCCTCTATACACCACCAAGCCTGTCAGACAGTCCACCACTTCAAGATGTGTGCCCTATGGCGCCTCTGGGTGAAAGGAAGCTGTTCATGAACGGTTTCCTCTGCAAGCACCCTAGCACCATACTGGCTTCTGATTTCAAGACATTGCTTCTCAACCATGCCGGGAAACTAGACAACGTGGTCCGGTCATCGGCGAACATCGTCACCGCTGCCGAGTTCCCTGGCCTCAACAGCCTTGGCATGTCGATGGCACGCACCGACATCGACTCCTACGGGATAGTGCTTCCCCACTCTCACCCAAGGGCGTCGGAGATGATGTTTGTCCATGATGGCAGCGTGCTGGCCGGTTTCTTTGACACCACCGGTAAGCTGTTTCAGAAGAGACTATGTGAGGGGGATGTTTTCATCTTTCCCCGTGGACTGGTTCATTTCATCATGAACTATGGTCTCCGTCTTGCGACGACGTTCTCAGTGCTCAACAGTCAGAACCCTGGTGTGGTTGGCATCACCCATGCAATGTTTGCACCAGATTCAGATGTAGTCGAGGGGCTGATGGCCAGAATGATGAAGTTCAGAGAGATGGAAATCCCTAAAAACAAGACTACTGATTTTCCATGGACTTACTAGTGGATCCAACTATTATATAATTTATCCACGGATGATGATTTTCATGTTTCAATCGAGTTATGTTTATGGGCAGAATTTTATTCTATTCTAGTGATGTTCTATACTCTATGATGTATATACCATGTGATGTAGCTGATTAATTTCTGTATGAATTATAAAGATCAGTATCTCGTGACACATATGCTGGGAGCAGAACCTTCTATCTGTTTACCTTACATGTGGCTTGTTTACCCTAATGATAATCTTGGACGCTATGCATTATCTCTCCATGGTGTTGTTTCTATCTCATTAGTGTCGCACAAGCACAACCAAGTTTTGCAACCTTATGTAAGCTGTGACATGAGATTTTTGTCAAGCGACAGCAAGCCAGTCTCTTTGGTTCAGCATCACCAAGGTTGGCATCCTCTGGACTGTATGTATCGTAGCCTTGCTTTTCCTTTTGCTTTACTCAGTGGAATTCTACACCGTTCTTTTAGTATTGTTATCTTTTGCTCCTTGCAGTTGAGGAGGTCCCTTTCTTTTCCCTGCCTTCTTTTGAAAGTGAAGCTTATTTTTTTATTCTCTCTTCACGGAAAGTTTGATTCATAGGTATACCTATGACACCACTTACAGATTTGTGGAAGGATGATCCTACCAATCAACTAGCTACTCGTGCATAGGATTCCGAGCACTCGGCAGCGAGGTGAACTGGTTGAGCTTACCGAGGTCCAAGGAATAGTCCAGGGGGAACGAATGGTTACTTGACTGCGCCCTGAATTCACACAAGTGGCACGCTAAGCAGCACAACTTCTATCTGACTAGATTTGCAAAAATGTTATGAAATCTGTTGTCATATACCCTGATAATAGGGAGCATTACATGGTCACAACAGTAGCAGAGATAGTTCAGTCAGACTCGACACCCTCTAGGCATGGTTGGTCTTTCTGTGAGCAGGAGATTAATTCATGTCTGGCTTCTCATACAATATGCTAGTTGTGTTATGTGACTTGTGTCTCAGTCATACATCTTACCTCATACTTCCTCCGCCGGGAATTACTTGTCGCTCAAACGGATGTATCTAGACAAGCGACAAGTAATTCCGGATGGCAGCAGTACATCTTAAAGGCTGAAATTTAAATGTCATATACAATACGCTTTCCTAAAGGCTGAAATTTAAATGTAATAAAAACACACTGAATTTTTTTCCTGCTACAATCTAGATATATCTTGTCAGGATTTTCAGTTCACCTAGGACCTGATACATCCCAGGCTAGGGGTGCAACCGAGGAGCTCAGATTCACAGTAATAGCAAAATCTACTGGATTTGTAACAACAAAGTTGTGCTCTATGTGTGTCTCTGCATTCTTGGTACCTTCCAAGACTTTGACAACCTCAGACATTTGAGGCGTTCTTTGCAATCAATCTGCGGACACCAGCAATCTTTATCATCTGAATTACCTCTCGCTCATGTGTTTGAATGTCGCTACTATTCTTTGTCAATCAAATCTACCAACTGATCAGTCTTAACGTTTTCTTCCAACATGGTAATAAGATGCAGGCTCTCTTCAGATCGGGAAGAGTCAAGATTCTGTCTTCCGCTGATGATTTCCATGACCACAACACCAAAGCTGTAGACATCAAACTTTTCTGTAATTTGCGACGTCAACCATCCAAGAGCTAAATAGCCAGGTGTGGCTCTCATTCTAGTAACCACTTGGCTCATATCCTTATCAATTAGCTTGCACAGTCCAAAGTCAGAAAGCTTAGCATTGAAGTTTTCATCTAATAGAGTATTTTGTGGCTTGACATCCAAATGAGCAATTCTCTTCATGCACTCCTCATGAATGTAAGAGAGACCCTTAGCTATGCTCGTGATAATCTTGCACCGCACCCTCCATTCCAACAGAGGAGCACTATTGTCATGTCGACGATATATCCACTTGTCCAAGGATCCGTTTCGCATATACTCCCTCCGTCCCAAATTAAGTGACTCGACTTTGTACTAACTTTGAGTCACTTATTTTGGGACGGAGGGAGTACTCATAAACCAAGAGCCGATGTGTTTTGTCTGCACAGAAACCAATCAATCTCACCAGATTGATATGATGGATGCTGTCACTTGTCTGAACCTCTGCCAAAAACTCCGCTTTTCCCTTGACCCTGCTTGGTCCAAACGTTTTACTGCAATTGTTTCCTCACCAAACTGTCCCTTGAAAACATACCCAAATCCTCCTTACCAAGCTTGTCTCTGAACTGCTCGGTTGCTACTTCTATTTTTTGAAATGCGAACCTCGTTGGTGTTCTTTGTAGGTTCCCAAAATCTTCACCTTCCTCCTCCTCCATCTCCTGGCGCCATTGTGCTCTCGCTTTTGTACGGCTAAAAGGATTAAAGCTCCAGTCAGTATGAAACAGAGTACGGAAGCTGAAACCAAAATAACCAAACCTAATGGTGAGACTGTTGTGCCTGTGGGTGTAGGTGCGGGAGGATTTGGGGTAGAAGATGTTAGATCGTTCAGGGCACAGAAAACGATCTGGTAGTTGGTGCCTGTTGGGCAAGTGAACGTGGTGCTCGAGCTATCATCCCCCGAGTAGCTATATGCGTCTGGGCACATCCGCACAAAGAGCAGCGAGTAGTTGGTGGGTTCACAACTGCTCGACCTCCCAGTGCAGCAGTACTTGCTCTGGTTGAACACCGTGCAAGGATTGTTGCAACCCCCCGTGGGCATTGTGAAGTGATGTTGGCTGTGCAGCATGCTCCCTTGCTGCACCCTGGCCCTCTCTGGGACGACACTGGCAGGAATTCCATCGGCACATTGAAACCATGGACAAGGGAGATATCGAAGAAATCCGTATTGTTGAACTGGCCACTCGTAAACTCCACGAGCGTCCTCGACAGCTGACCTGGGTCCTTACAGGTGAGCAAGCCACCACAGTCGCCTGTTTGTCATGACTAGTTGCCCTTGCCATCGAACGAGCAGCCCGTGGACGCCCAAATGCTCTGTCCACCAGTGCTGGCACCGGCGGGCACCTCCAGCATCCATGACTCTCCCGGATCGAGCCGCATGCTGCTGCCTATCGGCATGGCGGCTGGCCACACCGTATATGAGCATTTGTTGGTGATGTTTATGATGGCAGCCTCGCCGGTGGCAGCAAGTAGTAGGAGGAGAGGAAGGAGGTGGTGGAGTGCCAGAGAGGTCATCACCACTGCCATTTGTCTGTGATTTGCTTGTATAATCTGTCAGCTTAATTGAATCAAAAGTCTAGTTGTAGTAGGCCTCTTGTGATTGCTGACAGAGGAGGATAACTGATTGATGGCACTAGGCAGGGATTTTTCTAAGAGATTTCCAAGTTTCTACAGTCTAGAATTAACAACCAGTGTCCAAAATGCTCTGCCCACCACAGGGATGTATTGTAGCCAAAAACTGTGTGATTGCCAGAAACTGTGTGTCAGAACTGTGGAATCTGTTCTGTACATGCAAACCCGTCCGTCCAATGTTGTTTATTGTGATAGCTTTTATTGTAAAATTTGCCGCTAGACTACTAGCTTTGTTCGTTCCTGATACACTCTTTGCTGCTACAGGCACATCTGGATAGTCACAGCTGCCAGCTGGATGCTTGGACGCCTTGTTGACTGGCCTATCGAAAGGTCAGTAATTTTCTTGAAACCTTTTGACATCATATTGGTACAAGATGTATCTGCCATGGAAGATAATATTTCAAATTCAGCTATGTGTTGATCGAATTCAGATTTGAAACATGGTATATTGCGTTGAAGTTTGATGTTGTGAATATATATTACAGATTCTTTTTATGTGAATTTCTGATAACACAGTATGATGATTCCTCCTTCGTGATCGTACAGGCCTGTTCAACCCTTCAAGTGTATATGCTCAATCATGTTTTGTGAATTTCTGTCACTGTATATTGTACCATCCTGTTCAACCCCTCAAGTAGCATTTTGTAAATATTTTGCAACATTATGTCCCAAGACACGAGAACTATGAATTATATCAAGTATTTGTCCTCATATGCACTGCTATACGTCCGGGCCATGTGGCCTGGACTTTTTGTGCCCTCCAACACAATCCATCAAACATCCGCAGATAGATCTGCACGTCAAATTCCCGCAAATCAGAGGCAAACCTAGGGATGTTTGCGGAGATCCAGACCTCCGCCACGTAGGCGTCCAACTGCCAGGTCCTACCCATAGTTCTCCCTGTGCGTTCAGCTCAAAAACCATCTTCGTGCATTCATGCCGCCTTGCTGCGGAGGTGACTATACAGGCTACAGCGTGAATGGCGGTCAGATGGATGTGACCGCACGGGAGGGTGCTGACGCTTCAATGCTCACGCGACGACTGAGAAGCCTACTGCGGCCGCTGCGCCGCATCGAATCGGCATCGGTCCGTCTGCCCCAACTATTTAAGCAGGGAGGCACCGCTGGCCAACCCCACCCCCGCCTCTCCTCTCTTATCCACACACTGTCGCCGACCCTCTCATCTACTCTCCTCTCCGCACACCGTCACCGAGCAATGGGCAAGTCCAAGTCTGGCGACAGCGGCTGGTTCTCGGTGTCGACCACTAGATTTGGAGGGAGCGCTGGATCGTGGCGCCGTCGCCCGTGGTATTCGGGGCCGCCGTCCTTCACCGCCTCGTCGGTGAAGGAGGAGGTGCTGCTCTCCTCCTCCTCCGACGACCTGCGGCAGTCACCGCCCCTCCTCGCCGAGGCGTCGCAGACCGACGAGGAGTTCCACGCCATGATGTAACGACGACGCCGACGACGACGATGACGACGGCCATGTGTACAAGGTCACCGTCCGGCACCTCTCATAGTTTAGTTTAGTTTGATTTTTCGTCTGGTTTAGTTGAACTTCGTTAATTTTCATCCTTTAGATTATACCATATTACAGAATTTAATAAATATTGTCCAGTTTGTATGAATTATGTTTGTTTTTGTCCAATTTTGATTTGAAATGTTACGGACAATTGATGCATGCAATTGGCTGTACGGCTCTTCTATTGATGTTCGTGGACGCGTCTGCGGACATTTGGTGTGTCCGAGTTGATGCATGCCCTTGGAGATGCCCTTAGTGAGGGAACGAGTGTTGAATGATGTACACGTTGACCAACAGCATGAAGACAAATATTTTTTTTAGAGGAATGGCATGCATCCGACTTTATAAATAAAGCCACCAGTCAGTGTACCAGACAAACCATAACCAACAAACACGACCACGCCCCATCAAGGGCAGCACGAAGTAAGAAAGTGCGAAAGTATGAGGTACAGGGCACCCAGGCCAGCAACACGGCACGCAGGCCGGAAGAGAATAGGACCAACTTAAAACGACATAGCCAACAACTAAGTCAAAAGAAGCGCCGAGGCAACTACGCAGCAGGCTCCTGCCTTGATAGGGAAGACGCCGAGGCCCGAATTTTAGAGAACAGAAGGTCAAAAGCGTCCCGTTCTTCCGTCTTAGTCAATGATCTCCACTGCTGCAGGAATAGGCAAGATTTAAATAAGCAGTCAGCAGGTTTAGCAGGAAAAACATGCTCGATGGTAAATTTGTTTCTGGTAGTCTACAAGGCCCAGCAAATCGCCCCTAGTCTGACCCAAAATAAACGCTTAGTGACCCCAACCAGGCCGTTGGTGAGGACCCGAAGCTCAGAGAAAGAGGATGGTGCCCATGACCCTGAGAGCCATGATCTAACACAGCTCCAGACTAGCTTAGCCAAAGCACAATGGAAGAAAATATGGTTCGTGTCCTCCAGGGCGCCACACAGGGCACAGAACTCCAATCCCGGGCCATTACGCTTACGAATTTGGTGAGCCGCCGGAGGCGACCTTTGAAGGCTTGCCAGAGGAAGATCTTCACTTTGGGGGGAACACGAGCCCTCCATATCTGTTTAAATCTGTTAGTGGGGGTACCACCAATAAGCTTAGAATATAAGGACTTAACAGAAAAACGACCAGAGGACGCGTGGGGCCAGACCACCGTGTCAGCTGTCTCCAAAAGCATGGGGAAGAAGGCAGTAAGCCACTGCCAGTCTTCCAACTCTGCAGGGGACAGCGAACGCCGGAAGGCTAGGTCCCAATTATTAGCCAAGAGCTTCGCGATGGAGATATTCGGGTTAGGGCAGCAAGAAAACAATGTAGGGAAGATCACAGAGAGAGGTGAATCTCCACACCACCAGTCAAGCCAAAACCGAACGGAAACTCCGTTCCCTACAACAAACTTGACGTTAGCCTGAAATAAAGGGCGAACCTTGACAAGATCTTTCCAAAACTGTGAGCCTCCCCGAGAGGGAGCGAACATTGGGTTAGAAAAAGGGAAGTATTTAGCTTTGAGAATAGAGAACCACAAGGTATCAGCACCCGTGGTCATAATTTTCCACCACCATTTGATCATGAGGCATCTATTCATAATAGCAATGTTAATAATGCCCAACCCTCCAAGGTTCTTGGGCCTACATATTAGCTTCCACTTAACTAGTCTGTATTTGAGTCTATTATCAGCCGAGTTCCAGAAGAAAGCACCCCGATGCTTATCAAAACCAGCGTGCGTACCGGCAGATAAAAGATAAAAGCCCATGATAAACATTGGTAAGGAAGACAGACAAGCATTAATCAATGCCACTTTCCCAGCACTCTTATTGTATCTGCACCGCCAAGGGAGCACCCTATTACCAACCTTCGCCATGGTAGGGGCAAATTCTTTGGCATGCAAATTATCCGGGGAGATCGGGAGGCCCAAGTATTTGAAAGGAAAGGCTCCAAAGCTACAGTTGAGAAGCTGGGCGACCCGTAAGGCCTCCGTGTCATCAACCCCAGTGACAATGACCTCACTCTTGGAGAAATTGATTTTGAGGCCCGAAAGAGCTTCAAAGCACAGGAGAATGAACTTAAGGTGGGCAATGCAGGAGTGATTTAGTTCTATCATAATGATCGTGTCATCCGCATATTGAAGGTGCGTGACCCCTTCCGGAATAAGGTGTGAGATGACCGAGGAAATGTGACCGTGAGAAGCAGCCCGGGAAAGAATACGGGATAGGGCGTCCGCAACAAAGTTAAAGAGGATAGGAGACACAGGATCACCTTGCCGTAGGCCCCGGCCATTGGCAAAGAAGTTGCTGACCTGACCATTAACTGAGACCGCAGTGTGGCCCCCCGAGACCAACTACATGATTCTGTGAACATACGCCCCTTCAAAGCCCTTGGCAAGAAGCACTTGCCTAAGTGTAACACCCCAAAAATTTAATCATGTTTTTACTAAATAAAATTTTTCCAGAATTAAAATTTTGAATTTTTACTAGGTCTTTTATTAATTTTAGAACCATTTTCTGTTTCTGTTTTTCAAAATTCTTCCCTCCATATAGAAATTTTTGGAAATAATATTGTGGCTTTGGTAGTTTTCTCAAATCATTTCAATTACATTTTAATAACAGTAAGAATTATTTTCAGAATAAAAATTTGCCCAAAACAATTCTTTTAATAACTTTTTCAATATTTTAAATGCCTCTATTGCACTACAACCATTTTAAATAATTCTTTTTAAATCCCACAAAAATTATGGGAGGTCATGTGATGCCTACATATCACTTTTATGCAAAAACCAAACTTGGTCTTTTGAAAAATTTGAGTGAAACAATCTCTTTTCATTTCTGTCCATTTTCTAGGTTATAACTACAACCCCATTTTTCCTTGCCCCAAAAATCCTGAAATTTTTCCCACTTTCTATCCTTCCAACCAAGCCCTTAAGTCCAAAATTTTAGCTCCATTTGCATCCTTTAAGTTCACCAAATATTCCTCTGAAATTTCTGTCCAGAACTGAATTCTGTTAAAACTTGCATTAGCAAGTATCTCTTTTTGTCAAAATAACTCCACCATCATCTATAACCACTAATGAGACACCATTCTGCCAAATATCACTTTCATAGGAATCTTCTAGATGGCCATAGCATTCTGTCAAGCACCTTGTGTGCATGACAGGAATTCTGTCACTTCCTAGATTGCATTGGGCAGTTGAGAACCTGACCAAAAAAAACATGTCCATCACTCCTACAACATCAATTTTTGCCATCCTCCCAAAATTCAGCTCATTTAGAGCAACTTAGGATGCCCTGGCATTCTGCCAAACACACTGAGTGCATGCTCTGGACATGTCCAGAGCGCGCCCATGACCGCGTCGGCACCGAGCTCCTGTCGCCGCTCTGCTTCCCCTCTCTCATCCTGATCCTTCTCTGGATCAGCCCGACCACCTAGTACCTCGCCGACACCCTTGCCCATCCTCTAGCGCCGGCCACCGCCGACATACGCCGCCGCCACAGTCAACTCGGGTATGGCACCGATCATGGCACCTGGCTCCATTCTGAAGCCGCCAGCGCGCCCCCTAGTAACTATGGACCGCCAAAGACCTCACCGCCCCCGCACCGACCCCAAACGGCCTCGCCACCGCCTCCTGTGCCATAAATGGCCGCCGCCGACGTGCCTTCCTCTGGAAGCCACGGCACCGCGTCACTCCCGCCTATAAAGGCCATCTCGAGCTCGCCTCGCCACACCGTAGCACACCTCCCTCCTCCCGATCCCTCCAGCAACGTCCAGTTGACCGCAAATGGCCGTCCTCGTCGTCTTCGACAGCCACAACCACCGCCTCTTCCCCGATGATTACCACCTCTCCAGTGCCTCCCCCTCCCCATTTTCTTCACCAATAATATCCTGAAGCACCCGCAGGCTCATCCCCATTGTCAATTTCGTCGGAGGTGGCCTGTGGGCGAAACGCCCAAATTGGCTCCGCCGGAGCTCCTCGGAGGAGCTCGCCGCCAACGAGCTGGTGCTTCCCGGGCGACGTGGCACACACCGGCGGGACCGCACGAGCCTCCTGAACTCGATGGTGTGCTCAGATCCCCGAACGGCGCACCCAATCGCCGGCGAGCCTCGCCGGAGCGCCGCCCCGGTTCGGCCAGAGGAGGGCGCGCGCTAGGGCGACTGGTCAAACCTGACCAGTGGGCCAGGCGGGCCCATTGTCAGTGACCCGGCGCCCCGCTGACTAGCGTAGCCGATCGGCTGGGCTGGCCCATTGACGCCGTCCGGCTAAAACGCGCTCAGGGCGCACGTCTAACCTTTCTCTTTTTTATTTCACCAGCAAAACTCAAATAATATTGTAGCAGCCATTTCAAATCCAAATCCAGTGATACAAATTCCTACAGTCTTATAAAAACATGCTCTATTAATCTAGATTAGGTGCACTTTTTTTTCCTAAGACTTGTTCCTACTGTATCTATTAAATAGTCTTTTTCTTCGTTCTTTCCAGCTTAGAAATTCCATAACTAATTCATATGTGCTCCAAGTAAATTGATTCCTTTTCTGTTATTCCTCATATTTCATCTAGTTTATTTTAGTTTTTATTTCAAAAATATTGGAAACACTTTTTGGCACTGTTTTAGAATTATGTGGTAATTGCTATATTCTTCAAAATAGGAAAAATGGAGGGAAGAAAACTTTTCAGACTTTTGGAGTGCACCCAGTATTTCTGCATGCTCAAGGCAAGCATCTTGAACACTTGATATGGTGAATGCATGGTAGATTATTTGCTAGAATAATATGAACGTGACTATGTTGAATTCAAATTAACTTGGCATATTGCTAGTAGTGCTTGCATGGTTTGAATTTGGGTAAAATTTGCATGTAGTGTTGGCATGTTTCATCGTACCGTGCATCGTGTACTCGTCATGACTAAGCTGCAGGAGTAGGCATAAGAGAAACAACGTTACCGGCAAAAGGGTGATCACGTTGGAGCGTGATCATGCCCTGTTTGTTATGCATGTTGGAGCATACAAGGGTTGTGGCCCTGTTTGGTATTGCTGTTGAAGGAATACCTTGTTGTGCTAACCGTTGCAGGAAACATAATGCCTCCTGAGTCGACCATAGATCGAGTCTTGTTCCGGTAACCCCCATACTTGTTTCGTGCTGCCACAGGTTCCTGCCACAGGTAGGGTATGGTTCAGTAAGTTGATAACCCCTTTCCATGCACACACCGTACAGAGGGCCACGATGAGGGTTTCCCAGGGATCCGGGACTAAATCCTATCATCGGGTCAGGGGGCATGGGTGTTTCCAGTTGTGACTGAGAGGGGGGCACCCCTTGGAATCCGTGCGTATTAATAGTGATCCCATGCAGGACGTTGGTCTCTCCGTCTCAGAGTTTTTCTTTAACGATGCTTTGGGTGATTCCGGGCATCCGGAAAGTTAATCTGGTGTGTGCTGGTTACGTGTGTTTTCAACCCAAAGACCGTAATGGGAATTAGTCAGTGTCACGGTACTGACTAAAGAAATCCTTTACTTGTGGGTAAAGAGTACACCCTCTGCAGAGTTTTAAACCTATTCGAATAGCCGTGTCCACGGTTAAGGGCTACAGTCTGGGTTGGTCAAGTGTCGGTCTTAGTGTCGGTCTTCGGAGGAAAATAATTAAATTGAGCCTGAATTACTTTGCGGAATAATTATTGTCACCCTGTTGCTACCATGAATATTTTATGCTTGTTAAATATTATTATGGTTATGCATAATATTGAGGACTAACCCGTATCTCTTATTTTGAATTTTTCCTGAGTGTCTCAGGGGCTGGCTAGACTACCCCGGGCACTCAATTTTATTTTCAAGACCTCTCGTGGCGTCCCTCGAGTTAACAGGCGGTTTATCACGCCACTACTCTTGTGGACACCCGATTGGCATTTCTCTTCAAGTCCGACCGTGGCGTCACTTGACACCCGACTGGCATTTCTATTCAAGACCTCTCGTGGAGTCTCTCGAGTTTACAGGCGGTCCCGCCACTACTCTTGTAGACACCCGATTGGCATTTCTCTTCAAGACCTACCGTGGTGTCACTTGACATCCGACCGGCATTTCTTTTATTTTATTTTCCTTAAACTTTCCTTGTTATCACTAACATTTCCATATATTCATTTATTTGCATATGCTAATATTTTATCATGCCATGATTTAATTCCTGTCAGTAGGCATTTAAGTCCATCATGAGCATACGCATATAGTGTGGTTCATCATGATCATATAATTTAATTGTTGCATTCGGTATATCTTTTGTTCCTGATGTTTGCGAGTACATTCAAACGTACTCACAGGCTTGTCCCTGGCTATTTACTTGACCAGGTCAAGATTTCTACAAGGAGTACCACAGCGATGTCCGTGCGGAGCCTAGGATGGCAGCCATGCGGGATAGGAATTATCCAGGTTAGCCGTTCCTGTGGGAATGGAGCCCCATCGACGTTGAAGAACCACGAGACAACTCCGTCATCCACCACCAGAATCATTGTTGTATCATTAGACCTTCATGGTCTTGTATCCAATTCTTGTAATAGCTTGGTAATCGGTAACAAGGACGTGTCCACCAGTAACAGTAATCCTGGGCTGGTGATGACACGAGGGGTTAATATCTGGGATTTCGTGTCCCGGCCCCGGCAGCCTTGGTATTAGATCCAGGCTGACCACTGGCTAATCCTAGCTAAGCCTTGTCGCTATCCCTAGGTTTCCACTCCGTCCACACCCTTCTGTGTCCACAATTAAGCCCATCTCATCCGATAAGCCTACACAGTGGCAACCGACATCTTTTGACCATCGTTGCCCAACCTATCAACCTAGCCCATAAGCCATGTGCCTGTGGCTGACACCTGAGTTGTCCCATCCGCAAGCGTGCGATGGAAGACTCCGCTGGCTTATAAGAGAAGTCTTGCCCCAACCCAGCACATCACAGCCTCACTCCCAGTTCGATATCCAACCGCCAAGATGCCAGGCCCCATCGTGCACAACGAGACCACCGCGGCCGAGCTTGAAGGCTTTGTAGTCATCCTTGCCAATCTCACCCGTCGTGCTCTCGGCATCGAAGAGCCGCCGGAGTATGTCGTGTACCAAGAGCACGTGAGTGATGCCATCCACCACTACTGGGCCACGGTGCACATCTATGGGAGGGGCATCACCGTAGAGCGCCCTTACCGGTTCACCGGGAGGACGACCTCCGACGAGCCCCAAGCCATCCAACTTGCAGCCCGAGAAGCTGTAGTTCAACTCCGACATCTGTCGCCAAGGGTTAACTGCCGCTCTTTCTACTACTACCCTAGTCGTGAAAACTATGGTAGCCCGACCCAAGTCGCCAATGGAGACCATGAGACGGATCCTGCTCTGGTGCATCTGGTGCGCTACCTGAGAGTGCAAGAGGCACTGTTCGATTAGGTCACCAATGATCTGATTGAGACCCGCAGGATGCTTGCTCTCCTGACCTCGGTGAGAAGTGAAGCTGCACCCGCCACCGACACCCCGATAGTACTATTTGGGAGACCAATCGAGCCCTCAAGGTCTGCCCCCGTTGCTCACCCGGGCAATGCATTCGTTACCCCGGATGAACTCCGTCGTCTCTTTGGGATTCCCTCCAACGGGACTGTTGCCACTACACCCCGCGTGAGTCATCATCGCTACCCCAACCCTGCAGCTCCTCATAACACTCCAGTCAACTCCGACGTTGAAGCCCCTGGAGAAGCCTCGACGTCCGCAAGACACGCCCGTCTGGACGTCGACGAAGTGGACTGAGCCTGCCAGAGTAGTTGCCATGTCCTTAGCAACCCTATTGCCCTGTAGATTCCACCGTCATGCCGTAGACGGTTATGTGTATATTTCTAGCAGTGTGTAGTGTTTGATAGAATGATGTGCTTGCGTGTTATTGTCTTGTGCATGATTGCTTGTCTGTTGTGATTTGCATTTAGTTCCTCCGTCCTTAACAAATCTCGAGGACGAGATTTTCTTAAGGGGGGTAGAGTTTGTAACACCCCAAAAATTTAATCATGTTTTTACTAAATAAAATTTTTCCAGAATTAAAATTTTGAATTTTTACTAGGTCTTTTATTAATTTCAGAACCATTTTCTGTTTCTGTTTTTCAAAATTCTTCCCTCGATATAGAAATTTTTGGAAATAATATTGTGGCTTTGGTAGTTTTCTCAAATCATTTCAATTACATTTTAATAACGGTAAGAATTATTTTCAGAATAAAAATTTGCCCAAAACAATTCTTTTAATAGCTTTTTCAATATTTTAAATGCCTGTATTGCACTACAACCATTTTAAATAATTCTTTTTAAATCCCACAAAAATTATGGGAGGTCATGTGATGCCTACATATCACTTTTATGCAAAAACCAAACTTGGTCTTTTGAAAAATTTGAGTGAAACAATCTCTTTTCATTTCTGTCCATTTTCTAGGATATAACTACAACCCCATTTTTCCTTGCCCCAAAAATCCTGAATTTTTTCCCACTTTCTATCCTTCCAACCAAGCCCTTAAGTCCAAAATTTTAGCTCCATTTGCATCCTTTAAGTTCACCAAATATTCCTCTGAAATTTCTGTCCAGAACTGAATTCTGTTAAAACTTGCATTAGCAAGTATCTCTTTTTGTCAAAATAACTCCACCATCATCTATAACCACTAATGAGACACCATTCTGCCAAATATCACTTTCATAGGAATCTTCTAGATGGCCATAGCATTCTGTCAAGCATCTTGTGTGCATGACAGGAATTCTGTCACTTCCTAGATTGCATTGGGCAGTTGAGAACCTGACCCAAAAAAAACATGTCCATCACTCCTACAACATCAATTTTTGCCATCCTCCCAAAATTCAGCTCATTTAGAGCAACTTAGGATGCCCTGGCATTCTGCCAAACACACTGGGTGCATGCTCTGGACATGTCCAGAGCGCGCCCATGACCGCGTCGGCATCGAGCTCCTGTCGCCGCTCTGCTTCCCCCCTCTCATCCTGATCCTTCTCTGGATCAGCCCGACCACCTAGTACCTCGCCGACACCCTTGCCCATCCTCTAGCGCCGGCCACCGCCGACATACGCCGCCGCCACAGTCAACTCGGGTATGGCACCGATCATGGCACCTGGCTCCATTCTGAAGCCGCCAGCGCGCCCCCTAGTAACTATGGACCGCCAAAGACCTCACCGCCCCCGCACCGACCCCAAACGGCCTCGCCACCGCCTCCTGTGCCATAAATGGCCGCCGCCGACGTGCCTTCCTCTGGAAGCCACGGCACCACGTCACTCCCGCATATAAAGGCCATCTCGAGCTCGCCTCGCCACACCGTAGCACACCTCCCTCCTCCCGATCCCTCCAGCAACGTCCAGTTGACCGCAAATGGCCGTCCTCGTCGTCTTCGACAGCCACGGCCACCGCCTCTTCCCCGATGATTACCACCTCTCCAGTGCCTCCCCCTCCCCATTTTCTTCACCAATAATATCCTGAAGCACCCGCAGGCTCATCCCCATTGTCAATTTCGTCGGGAGGTGGCCTGTGGGCGAAACACCCAAATTGGCTCCGCCGGAGCTCCTCGGAGGAGCTCGCCGCCAACGAGCTGGTGCTTCCCGGGCGACGTGGCACACACCGGCGGGACCGCACGAGCCTCCTGAACTCGATGGTGTGCTCAGATCCCCGAACGGCGCACCCAATCGCCGGCGAGCCTCGCCGGAGCGCCGCCCCGGTTCGGCCAGAGGAGGGCGCGCGCTAGGGCGACTGGTCAAACCTGACCAGTGGGCTAGGCGGGCCCATTGTCAGTGACCCGGCGCCCCGCTGACTAGCGTAGCTGATCGGCTGGGCCGGCCCATTGACGCCGTCCGGCTAAAACGCGCTCAGGGCGCACGTCTAACCTTTCTCTTTTTTATTTCACCAGCAAAACTCAAATAATATTGTAGCAGCCATTTCAAATCCAAATCCAGTGATACAAATTTCTACAGTCTTATAAAAACATGCTCTATTAATCTAGATTAGGTGAACTTTTTTTTTCCTAAGACTTGTTCCTACTATATCTATTAAATAGTCTTTTTCTTCGTTCTTTCCAGCTTAGAAATTCCATAACTAATTCATATGATCTCCAAGTAAATTGATTCCTTTTCTGTTATTCCTCATATTTCATCTAGTTTATTTTAGTTTTTATTTCAAAAATATTGGAAACACTTTTTGGCACTGTTTTAGAATTATGTGGTAATTGCTATATTCTTCAAAATAGGAAAAATGGAGGGAAGAAAACTTTTCAGACTTTTGGAGTGCACCCAGTATTTCTGCATGCTCAAGGCAAGCATCTTGAACACTTGATATGGTGAATGCATGGTAGATTATTTGCTAGAATAATTTGAACGTGACTATGTTGAATTCAAATTAACTTGGCATATTGCTAGTAGTGCTTGCATGGTTTGAATTTGGGTAAAATTTGCATGTAGTGTTGGCATGTTTCATCGTACCGTGCATCGTGTACTCGTCATGACTAAGCTGCAGGAGCAGGCATAAGAGAAACAACGTTACCGGCAAAAGGGTGATCACGTTGGAGCGTGATCATGCCCTGTTTGTTATGCATGTTGGAGCATACAAGGGTTGTGGCCCTGTTTGGTATTGCTGTTGAAGGAATACCTTGTTGTGCTAACCGTTGCAGGAAACTTAATGCCTCCTGAGTCGACCATAGATCGAGTCTTGTTCCGGTAACCCCCATACTTGTTTCGTGCTGCCACAGGTTCCTGCCACAGGTAGGGTATGGTTCAGTAAGTTGATAACCCCTTTCCATGCACACACCGTACAGAGGGCCACGATGAGGGTTTCCCAGGGATCCGGGACTAAATCCTATCATCGGGTCAGGGGGCATGGGTGTTTCCAGTTGTGACTGAGAGGGGGGCACCCCTTGGAATCCGTGCGTATTAATAGTGATCCCATGCAGGACGTTGGTCTCTCCGTCTCAGAGTTTTTCTTTAACGATGCTTTGGGTGATTCCGGGCATCCGGAAAGTTAATCTGGTGTGTGCTGGTTACGTGTGTTTTCAACCCAAAGACCGTAATGGGAATTAGTCAGTGTCACGGTACTGACTAAAGAAATCCTTTACTTGTGGGCAAAGAGTACACCCTCTGCAGAGTTTTAAACCTATTCGAATAGCCGTGTCCACGGTTGAGGGCTACAGTCTGGGTTGGTCAAGTGTCGGTCTTAGTGTCGGTCTTCGGAGGAAAATAATTAAATTGAGCCTGAATTATTTTGCGGAATAATTATTGTCACCCTGTTGCTACCATGAATATTTTATGCTTGTTAAATATTATTATGGTTATGCATAATATTGAGGACTAACCCGTATCTCTTATTTTGAATTTTTCCTGAGTGTCTCAAGGGCTGGCTAGACTACCCGGGGCACTCAATTTTATTTTCAAGACCTCTCGTGGCGTCCCTCGAGTTAACAGGCGGTTTATCACGCCACTACTCTTGTGGACACCCGATTGGCATTTCTCTTCAAGTCCGACCGTGGCGTCACTTGACACCCGACTGGCATTTCTCTTCAAGACCTCTCGTGGAGTCTCTCGAGTTTACAGGCGGTCCCGCCACTACTCTTGTAGACACCCGATTGGCATTTCTCTTCAAGACCTACCGTGGTGTCACTTGACATCCGACCGGCATTTCTTTTATTTTATTTTCCTTAAACTTTCCTTGTTATCACTAACATTTCCATATATTCATTTATTTGCATATGCTAATATTTTATCATGCCATGATTTAATTCCTGTCAGTAGGCATTTAAGTCCATCATGAGCATACGCATATAGTGTGGTTCATCATGATCATATAATTTAATTGTTGCATTCGGTATATCTTTTGTTCCTGATGTTTGCGAGTACATTCAAACATACTCACAGGCTTGTCCCTGGCTATTTACTTGACCAGGTCAAGATTTCTACAAGGAGTACCACAGCGATGTCCGTGCGGAGCCTAGGATGGCAGCCATGTGGGATAGGAATTATCCAGGTCAGCCGTTCCTGTGGGAATGGAGCCCCATCGACGTTGAAGAACCACGAGACAACTCCGTCATCCACCACCAGAATCATTGTTGTATCATTAGACCTTCATGGTCTTGTATCCAATTCTTGTAATAGCTTGGTAATCGGTAACAAGGACGTGTCCACCAGTAACAGTAATCCTGGGCTGGTGATGACACGAGGGGTTAATATCTGGGATTTCGTGTCCCGGCCCCGGCAGCCTTGGTATTAGATCCAGGCTGACCACTGGCTAATCCTAGCTTAGCCTTGTCGATATCCCTAGGTTTCCACTCCGTCCACACCCTTCTGTGTCCACAGTTAAGCCCATCTCATCCGATAAGCCTACACAGTGGCAGCCGACATCTTTTGACCATCGGTGCCCATCCTATCAACCTAGCCCATAGGCCATGTGCCTGTGGCTGACACCTGAGTTGTCCCATCCGCAAGCGTGCGATGGAAGACTCCGCTGGCTTATAAGAGAAGTCTTGCCCCAACCCAGCACATCACAGCCTCACTCCCAGTTCGATATCCAACCGCCAAGATGCGAGGCCCCATCGTGCACAACGAGACCACCGCGGCCGAGCTTGAAGGCTTTGTAGTCATCCTTGCCAATCTCACCCGTCGTGCTCTCGGCATCGAAGAGCAGCCGGAGTATGTCGTGTACCAAGAGCACGCGAGTGATGCCATCCACCACTACTGGGCCACGGTGCACATCTACGGGAGGGGCATCACCGTAGAGCGCCCTTACCGGTTCACCGGGAGGACGACCTCCGACGAGCCCCAAGCCATCCAACTTGCAGCCCGAGAAGCTGTAGTTCAACTCCGACATCTGTCGCCAAGGGTTAACTGCCGCTCTTTCTACTACTACCCTAGTCGTGAAAACTATGGTAGCCCGACCCAAGTCGCCAATGGAGACCATGAGACGGATCCTGCTCTGGTGCATCTGGTGCGCTACCTAAGAGCGCAAGAGGCACTGTTCGATCAGGTCACCAATGATCTGATTGAGACCCGCAGGATGCTTGCTCTCCTGACCTCGGTGAGAAGTGAAGCTACACCCGCCACCGACACCCCGATAGTACTATTTGGGAGACCAATCGAGCCCTCAAGGTCTGCCCCCGTTGCTCACCCGGGCAATGCATTCGTTACCCCGGATGAACTCCGTCGTCTCTTTGGGATTCCCTCCAACGGGACTGTTGCCACTACACCCCGCGTGGGTCATCATCGCTACCCCAACCCTGCAGCTCCTCATAACACTCCAGTCAACTCCGATGTTGAAGCCCCTGGAGAAGCCTCGACGTCCGCAAGACACGCCCGTCTGGACGTCGACGAAGTGGACTGAGCCTGCCAGAGTAGTTGCCATGTCCTTAGCAACCCTGTTGCCCTGTAGATTCCACCGTCATGCCGTAGACGGTTATGTGTATATTTCTAGCAGTGTGTAGTGTTTGATAGAATGATGTGCTTGCGTGTTATTGTATTGTGCATGATTGCTTGTCTGTTGTGATTTGCATTTAGTTCCTCCGTCCTTAACAAATCTCGAGGACGAGATTTTCTTAAGGGGGGTAGAGTTTGTAACACCCCAAAAATTTAATCATGTTTTTACTAAATAAAATTTTTCCAGAATTAAAATTTTGAATTTTTACTAGGTCTTTTATTAATATCAGAACCATTTTCTGTTTCTGTTTTTCAAAATTCTTCCTTCCATATAGAAATTTTTGGAAATAATATTGTGGCTTTGGTAGTTTTCTCAAATCATTTCAATTACATTTTAATAACAGTAAGAATTATTTTCAGAATAAAAATTTGCCCAAAACAATTCTTTTAATAGCTTTTTCAATATTTTAAATGCCTCTATTGCACTACAACCATTTTAAATAATTCTTTTTAAATCCCACAAAAATTATGGGAGGTCATGTGATACCTACATATCACTTTTATGCAAAAACCAAACTTGGTCTTTTGAAAAATTTGAGTGAAACAATCTCTTTTCATTTCTGTCCATTTTCTAGGATATAACTACAACCCCATTTTTCCTTGCCCCAAAAATCCTGAATTTTTTCCCACTTTCTATCCTTCCAACCAAGACCTTAAGTCCAAAATTTTAGCTCCATTTGCATCCTTTAAGTTCACCAAATATTCCTCTGAAATTTCTGTCCAGAACTGAATTCTGTTAAAACTTGCATTAGCAAGTATCTCTTTTTGTCAAAACAACTCCACCATCATCTATAACCACTAATGAGACACCATTCTGCCAAATATCACTTTCATAGGAATCTTCTAGATGGCCATAGCATTCTGTCAAGCACCTTGTGTGCATGACAGGAATTCTGTCACTTCCTAGATTGCATTGGGCAGTTGAGAACCTGACCCAAAAAAACATGTCCATCACTCCTACAACATCAATTTTTGCCATCCTCCCAAAATTCAGCTCATTTAGAGCAACTTAGGATGCCCTGGCATTCTGCCAAACACACTGGGTGCATGCTCTGGACATGTCCAGAGCGCGCCCATGACCGCGTCGGCACCGAGCTCCTGTCGCCGCTCTGCTTCCCCCCTCTCATCCTGATCCTTCTCTGGATCAGCCCGACCACCTAGTACCTCGCCGACACCCTTGCCCTTCCTCTAGCGCCGGCCACCGCCGACATACGCCGCCGCCACAGTCAACTCGGGTATGGCACCGATCATGGCACCTGGCTCCATTCTGAAGCCGCCAGCGCGCCCCCTAGTAACTATGGACCGCCAAAGACCTCACCGCCCCCGCACCGACCCCAAACGGCCTCGCCACCGCCTCCTGTGCCATAAATGGCCGCCGCCGACGTGCCTTCCTCTGGAAGCCACGGCACCGCGTCACTCCCGCCTATAAAGGCCATCTTGAGCTCGCCTCCCCACACCGTAGCACACCTCCCTCCTCCCGATCCCTCCAGCAACGTCCAGTTGACCGCAAATGGCCGTCCTCGTCGTCTCCGACAGCCACGGCCACCGCCTCTTCCCCGATGATTACCACCTCTCCAGTGCCTCACACTCCCCATTTTCTTCAACAATAATATCCTGAAGCACCCGCAGGCTCATCCCCATCGTTAATTTCGTCGGAGGTGGCCTGTGGGCGAAACGCCCAAATTGGCTCCGCCGGAGCTCCTCGGAGGAGCTCGCCGCCGACGAGCTGGTGCTTCCCGGGCGACGTGGCACACACCGGCGGGACCGCACGAGCCTCCTGAACTCGTTGGTGTGCTCAGATCCCCGAACGGCGCACCCAATCGCCGGCGAGCCTCGCCGGAGCGCCGCCCCGGTTCGGCCAGAGGAGGGCGCGCGCTAGGGCGACTGGTCAAACCTGACCAGTGGGCTAGGCGGGCCCATTGTCAGTGACCCGGCGCCCCGCTGACTAGCGTAGCTGATCGGCTGGGCCGGCCCATTGACGCCGTCCGGCTAAAACGCGCTCAGGGCGCACGTCTAACCTTTCTCTTTTTTATTTCACCAGCAAAACTCAAATAATATTGTAGCAGCCATTTCAAATCCAAATCCAGTGATACAAATTTCTACAGTCTTATAAAAACATGCTCTATTAATCTAGATTAGGTGAACTTTTTTTTTCCTAAGACTTGTTCCTACTGTATCTATTAAATAGTCTTTTTCTTCGTTCTTTCCAGCTTAGAAATTCCATAACTAATTCATATGATCTCCAAGTAAATTGATTCCTTTTCTGTTATTCCTCATATTTCATCTAGTTTATTTTAGTTTTTATTTCAAAAATATTGGAAACACTTTTTGGCACTGTTTTAGAATTATGTGGTAATTGCTATATTCTTCAAAATAGGAAAAATGGAGGGAAGAAAACTTTTCAGACTTTTGGAGTGCACCCAGTATTTCTGCATGCTCAAGGCAAGCATCTTGAACACTTGATATGGTGAATGCATGGTAGATTATTTGCTAGAATAATTTGAACGTGACTATGTTGAATTCAAATTAACTTGGCATATTGCTAGTAGTGCTTGCATGGTTTGAATTTGGGTAAAATTTGCATGTAGTGTTGGCATGTTTCATCGTACCGTGCATCGTGTACTCGTCATGACTAAGCTGCAGGAGCAGGCATAAGAGAAACAACGTTACCGGCAAAAGGGTGATCACGTTGGAGCGTGATCATGCCCTGTTTGTTATGCATGTTGGAGCATACAAGGGTTGTGGCCCTGTTTGGTATTGCTGTTGAAGGAATACCTTGTTGTGCTAACCGTTGCAGGAAACTTAATGCCTCCTGAGTCGACCATAGATCGAGTCTTGTTCCGGTAACCCCCATACTTGTTTCGTGCTGCCACAGGTTCCTGCCACAGGTAGGGTATGGTTCAGTAAGTTGATAACCCCTTTCCATGCACACACCGTACAGAGGGCCACGATGAGGGTTTCCCAGGGATCCGGGACTAAATCCTATCATCGGGTCAGGGGGCATGGGTGTTTCCAGTTGTGACTGAGAGGGGGGCACCCCTTGGAATCCGTGCGTATTAATAGTGATCCCATGCAGGACGTTGGTCTCTCCGTCTCAGAGTTTTTCTTTAACGATGCTTTGGGTGATTCCGGGCATCCGGAAAGTTAATCTGGTGTGTGCTGGTTACGTGTGTTTTCAACCCAAAGACCGTAATGGGAATTAGTCAGTGTCACGGTACTGACTAAAGAAATCCTTTACTTGTGGGCAAAGAGTACACCCTCTGCAGAGTTTTAAACCTATTCGAATAGCCGTGTCCACGGTTGAGGGCTACAGTCTGGGTTGGTCAAGTGTCGGTCTTAGTGTCGGTCTTCGGAGGAAAATAATTAAATTGAGCCTGAATTATTTTGCGGAATAATTATTGTCACCCTGTTGCTACCATGAATATTTTATGCTTGTTAAATATTATTATGGTTATGCATAATATTGAGGACTAACCCGTATCTCTTATTTTGAATTTTTCCTGAGTGTCTCAGGGGCTGGCTAGACTACCCCGGGCACTCAATTTTATTTTCAAGACCTCTCGTGGCGTCCCTCGAGTTAACAGGCGGTTTATCACGCCACTACTCTTGTGGACACCCGATTGGCATTTCTCTTCAAGTCCGACCGTGGCGTCACTTGACACCCGACTGGCATTTCTCTTCAAGACCTCTCGTGGCGTCTCTCGAGTTTACAGGCGGTCCCGCCACTACTCTTGTAGACACCCGATTGGCATTTCTCTTCAAGACCTACCGTGGTGTCACTTGACATCCGACTGACATTTCTTTTATTTTATTTTCCTTGAACTTTCCTTGTTATCACTAACATTTCCATATATTCATTTATTTGCATATGCTAATATTTTATCATGCCATGATTTAGTTCCTGTCAGTAGGCATTTAAGTCCATCATGAGCATACGCATATAGTGTGGTTCATCATGATCTTATGATTTAATTGTTGCCTTCGGTATATCTTTTGTTCCTGATGTTTGCGAGTACATTCAAACGTACTCACAGGCTTGTCCCTGGCTATTTACTTGGCCAGGTCAAGATTTCTACAAGGAGTACCACAACGATGTCCGTGCGGAGCCTAGGATGGTAGCCATGCGGGATAGGAATTATCCAGGTTAGCCGTTCCTGTGGGAATGGAGCCCCATCGACGTTGAAGAACCACGAGACAACTCCGTCATCCACCACCAGAATCATTGTTGTATCATTAGACCTTCATGGTCTTGTATCCAATTCTTGTAATAGCTTGGTAATCGGTAACAAGGACGTGTCCACCAGTAACGGTAATCCTGGGCTGGTGATGACACGAGGGGTTAATATCTGGGATTTCGTGTCCCGGCCCCGGCACTAAGGAACGGCCAATTGACCGAATCATACACCTTTTCAAAGTCCAGTTTCAAAATCACCGCCTTAGACTTACGAACTTTGAGGTCATGGGAAATCTCATGCAGGCACAGGATCCCGTCTAAAATGAAACTCCCTTTGATAAACGCTGATTGGAAAGGCCTGATGGTTCTGTGAGCTACAGGGGATAGACGAGTGGCAAAGCCTTTCGCCGGGAATTTCACAAAGTTGTTAATGAGGGCTATTGGCCTAAACTGGGAGATCAGCTCGGCCCCTTTTACTTTAGGGATAAGAGTAATGACAACATAATTAAGGCGGGAAATGTCCACTATCCCAAGGCAAAAGCCTTGAATAATCTTGCACACCAACAAACGGAGTTGGGGCCAGAACTTTTTGAAGAAAGGAATGGAGAAGCCATCAGGCCCAGAAGCAACATTAGTATTAGCAGAGTTAATAACATCCCATATCTCAGTCTCAGACAAAGGCAGCATTAAGGCATCGTTATCAGCACTCGAAATCATAGACGGGACGTCCCATAAGGAGGGGGAAATGGCAAGGCCAGACTCCTATTTAGCAGACAGAAGGGAGGAGAAAAATTCAACCACATGTGCCATAATAAGAGATTGATTCGAGGTTCTGACTCCATTAATGAGGAGGCTGTCAATAGAGCATCTCCTCCTTCTGCCATTAGCAATGGCAAAGAAGTAAGCTGTGGGGGAATCACCTTTAAGAGTCCAGTTCAAGATACCTCTCTGACGCCAATATATCTCCGCCTGCTGATGCAACTGCATCAGAGCAGCCTCAAGGGCGTATCAGGCTGACCACTCCCCCTCCGAGAGGCCAAACCCGTCGGCCACAAGATCCAGACCAGCAATCTGGGCCTCTAAGCAAGATTTCTCCCGGCGAGCCTCCACCGATCTATTACAAGACCAGCCCCGGAGGAATTTGTGGATCGTGTACGAGCATTTATGCCAGTCGTCCATGGGGCGAAAGGAGCGGTGAAAAGATGAAAGCGTCCCAGAAATCTTGTGAGCCAACATGTCTATGAATCCATCAACTAAAAGCCATGAAGCATCGAACTGGAAGCGAGAGGAGACCGAGGTATGGTCAAGGCCCGCATCAAGAATTAAAGGGGCATGATCCGAGCCCACTATCGCCCTAGCTTTCAAAGAGGCACGGGGATATAAGGAATCCCAATTCGAGCAAATGAAGACCCGATCCAGCACCGACCGAACCGGACTGGTCTGATGATTCGTCCAAGTAAATCGTGCTCCCAGCCGAGGGAGTTCACGAAGAGCACAATCACGAATGAAACCATTAAACGCGTCAGCAAGGGGCCAAGAGAGGTTGCAGTTGTTCTTGTCCGAGGGAGTACACAGAAGGTTAAAGTCCCCTCCCACCACAATAGGCAGGGTATAGGCCTCAATTTTAGTAGAGATTTCGTGAAGAAAAAGTGAGGTCAAGGAATGATCCACAGGGCCGTAGACTACCATGATTTCCCAGAGGATATTAAGCCGCCTATGATGAACGACAGTGCTAGCCCAAAAGATACCGTGATCAAAGGCAACAAAATCAAAAATGTCCCATTTAGTGCCAAATAAGATGCCTCCAGAATGGCCTGAGGCCGGCAAACAGTTCCAATCAAATCTATCCATACCCGCAACGGCAGAGAGTTCATTGGGCGAGAAGGATTCCTTGAAAGTCTCAACCAACCCTAAAATATCAATCTGCTCTCCTCTAACCACATCCCTAATCTGGTCTCGACGCCCACTAGCACCGAAACCTCTAATATTCCAGAAAAGCACTTTCATTTGAAGGAAAGATTTTTGATGCGAAGGCTAGACCTGCACGGGGCAACGCAGGGTTTAGAGCGCTTAGAAGGGCCCCGTTTGGAAGAAGGGGGACGAGGCTGGCCACAACCAGCGTCTCCCCCACCTCCCCGACCGGCTCTGTGGTGACCACCCTCGCCGCATCAGCCTCTTTGGCCTTGGCAATGGCCGCTTGGGCCAGCTCATTAGCACAGATGATGGAGAGAATGGAAGAAGGTGAACCACAACCAGGCTCAAGGGTGACCCCCACATTGGATAAAACATTTAAAAGGTGCTTATCGAAAAAAGAAGGCAGAACCAATCGAACCGGGGATGAGGGAGGAAGAGGACTGGACGCAATACTTGAGGGGGCAGATCCTTAGCCGCAGCACGGCGCTCCGCACGCACCGACACCGGCTCCCCAGAGTCCCGAACCTGGCATCCCTTGCAAGCCGTAGAGGTAGGCAAACGAATTGGAGGTGAGCGCACCGCCGGAGACGCCATCACAGGTCCCGAGCCAGATGTTGAGCCCATGTCCGCGTCCAGACGGCGGCACAACCCTGCCATGGATTGCTTGGAGCCCGACGACGCCCGACTCTTGGCTGAGAATTTTCTGACGGAGGTTTTCTTCTTCTTGCTAGCGGGCGCCACATCAGGACAAGGGGGAGACAGAGGCAGGTCTTCAATCCCAGAGAAGGTAGGCGAGAGAGGGCGGGCCGGTATGTTGGAGCTGACGCCAGAGATCGAAGTGCCCGCAACTGCAGCCTTCCCCTGGGCATCATCAGCGGCCGCCTCCTTCTAAGCAGGACCAACTGGTGCATTTGATTTGAATAGATCGCGAACCTCTGGCTCCATGCCGCCCCACTCGGACTGGGTGAAGTGAGCATCAGTACTACCACTAGGGTTGTGACCACCCACTGAGCCATCATCCTGCTTATCCGATCTCGCAGAACCGGGGGGAGGAGGGGGTGGAGGGGCCTGGTGAGCCTCAGCCCCTTCGACCCAAACTTGAAGGCGAACACCATCAGATGAGGGGAACACATCAATCACACCACGAAGGCACACCGGATCAACACACCAAACTTTAACACGAGCAGGACCAAGCTTATCCAGAGACTCAGAATCAACCTCAATCGGCTTGCCAAGAAGAACACCGAATACCATCAGAAAGGGAACCGAGCGAAGACCAGCAGGCACATCATCAACCAAAACCCAAATATCAGAGAGCGGACCCACCACCTTGACACCACAGGCCGCGGCCTTGACAGACACCACAAGTTGATTGTGTGGAAGGGTAAAGCTAGCGCATGAAGCAATCATCCGTAGACATTCTTTGGAAGGGAACACCACCACAAACTCAAACTCTGACAACTTGTTAACTTGCCAATCCCAGCCACCCTCATCCCAGACCCGGAGTCCTTCCAGCAAGATTTGAGGAGAGATCTTTTGGCCCTAAACAGTGATGATGGCCGCATTGGAGAGCGAGGGAGCCGCGGCGACCAAGGGGACCTCACTGTCAAGAGCAAAGAAGGAGCACCCCGGGAGCCCTGTCCCATAGTGCATGAAAGCAGGGGGCTTGATCCGGTTCTGGCAGTCAACAGTCAAATGTCCTTCAAATCGACAGATAAGGCAAAAGGAAGGGTTGAAGCATCTTGATTGGAAATGGCCTGGTTGGTGATAAGCAAAGCATGTGAGCGAGGAGGAGGGATTGGATACGGGAGCAGTATGACAAGGTGGGGGAGGCGGAGGAGGCGGGAGGATGCCATCCCCAAGCCCCGTAGAGAAAGAGCCAGGGTCAAAGGCAGGGAGGCGGCGTGCTTTGAACTGCTGGATGGGGGGGGGGTGCAGAGGAGTTGCGCGGTGGAGGACGAGCACCATAACCAGATCCAGAAGAACGAAGAGGCTGGCGGGGAGGCCACCGGGCCCCGAGGGGGAGGTGGACGTGGTCCAGACGAGGTCGAGCCAGAGGCACCACCCGACGCCGCCACCTCCCAGGGATCCACCGCCGGCGAAACCCGACCGCCAGATCCAGACGCCGGCGGGCCAGATCCGGCCAGAGACCGCGCCCGCTCGTCGCGCTGGAGCCATTCCGGCCCCGCCGCCAAAGCCTCACGGTCCCGAGCCACCTGCTCGCGGGCCGCTTGGTCGGCCTCCAACTTGGAGCGGAGGGAGGCCTCGCACTCCAGATCGACGCCCTCCGCCGATGAATCTTCGCGGCGACGCTTGCTACCGGAAATCGCCTCGCTCGAGGAGCCCCTGGACTTGTCCATGGCGACGGCCTCCGTGAAGGGGAGGTAGATTGGGGGAGGAGGAGTAGATCTGTGGATGAAGCGGATGGGGGCGCGACGCCTGCGGAGATCAGCAGAAGAGGCCGGAAACCCTAGAAATGGGGGAAGAGACCCTTTCCGCATCCATAAATACCCCGAGCGAGCAGAGCCCAAGGGGGCCGAGCAGGCCAAGCAGGCCGAAGGGAGGGGGGAGCAGAATTGACCGGTACCATCGACTCAGGGCCCAAGGAGAGGAGGGAGGGGGGAATTCAGACATCGACTCAAGGGGAGGGGGGAGCCACAGGCGGCCCACACAGGTCCGACCCAAGGCCCACAGGGTCTGACCGCCCCCGAGGCCCACAAGCCTCCGGGGGAGAAGCCAGATCTAGGGTTCGCCCCGCTGCCGTCCGCCCAGACCCCGTCGCACGGCTAGCCGACGGCGACGGCACCATAGCCAAGGGAGAGGGGGAGGACGAGGCGCCCGACGAGCCAGGCTGGAGCAAAACGACATCGGCCACCACAGCAGTGCACGGCGAAACACCGAGGATTCCACGGGCCGGAGACGGGAGAGAGAACTTACTAGATTTGCGGCGTCGGCGGGACACCCGACACCAGCCGGGCTCGACCAGCGGCGGAGCGACCGCCCGACCCCTGCCACCAGGGGCAAACTTCCTGGATCGGGGCGCCACCGACGATGCCAGCGGCAGTGCCGACGCACCAAAGGTAGGAGCGGAGTCTGGGTCGGAGGAAGAGTCATTGTCGACGTCGAGCGCCCAGAAACGGGAACCGGAGGGCACCGACACCACCGAAGGGCACCGCACTGGCCAGGGGGCGCGGCCAGACTTGTGCGCCGCAGCAGGAGAGAGGGGAAGAGGGGGGGGGGGAGGGGGAGCCAACCGGGGAGGGTCCAACGAGGGCCGGGGTCGCGCGGGGGGAAGAGGGAGGGGAGGGGGAGGGGAGGGGGAGAGGAGAGCCATTGAGGGGGGAAGACAAATATATTGAATAGGCAATATAGCTAATAGTTTGTCTATCTAGCAAAGGGACGGTAACTAAGTTTAAGTTGTTACACTTGGGAAAATCTGCCGGTTCTGGCTGCATGGCACGAGAGCACAAAGCGTAAGAAACAATTGAGATTACATACTACATATAGTATATGTTAAGTTGCTCACCGATGAAGCTCCATGACACCCTCTGTAGCTTCCTCCTGTGGGGTGCGTTGCCTCCTATTGAATTGCAACCAGTGGCTGGGGCGCACCCTTGGTGCGCCGCCTGAGAGGAAGTTAGGGTGATGCCAGGCGGGGTGCGCCCCTTTCACTTTCTTATTTGTACTGTGTATTTGCATTTGCATAATCGACTGTTTCCTTGTTTCATTCACAATATTACATGGATGGTAAGCATACATCTGCATCCTCATCACTATATCAACAGATTAGTTACCAATATGACTGCACAACATCATAATGTACAATTTAACTTTGTTCTTTAGAACCCATCACTGAATCAATTATCTGCAGATGGAGACCTGCAGTCTAACCACTAAGCCTCCTCTTGGATTCACAGATGTAAGCGCAAGCGATGACGGCAACCACAACCACGAAGAGAGTGGTAGTTCTCATGAAAGACCTCTTGGCTTTGTCTCTGCATCTCCACGCCAGTAGAGAAGTGCGAGAAGGCGTGAACTGTCAGACATAAGACGATTCCCAATTCTGCATATAAATTAGCAAATCAACCAAATCATCAACTCTAGGCTCAGTCCACTCAAGCCTTTGATCGCCACTTTCTGCAGACAACACAATGATGATTCACTTAGTACATATCGATGAGGATAATCAACAGATTCTGTCCTTCTGATGCAGGTAAAAAGTGAAGAACAAAGTAAGGATAATACAACTGACATTTGTTCCAAAAAAATACAACTGGCACTTGCAGTAGGTTTAGGGCGTGTTCGGTAGCTCTCCCCAGCCCAAAAATCCTCATCGCCAGCTTCCGTCGCCAGCTTCCAACTCCGCGTAAAAAAACCAGAAGTAGCGTTTCGTTCGGCACCGTAGCTTCTACTTTCCCAGGCTGCCGGTGCCCCGTGTCGCAGGCTGTTCCTGGCGGATACTGTTTCTGATAGGGACAGGAGGAGGGGAAAGGACTAGTCGTGGGTTGTGGGCTGGCTCGCCGAACCGTTTTCCACTCGGCGGTGGCATTCTGTCTGTGATTTCTGCCAACTCCAGCTTCTTCAATTTCTGAGAGTAGCAAATCACCAGCTCCTCAACTCCTCATAAATTACACTACGCGGTCAGCCAGCTTCTCGACTCCATAGCCACGGTTTGGACCGTTCGGCTCAGCTCCCGACCTGGAGTCGAGGAGTTGCGGAGCCGGAGGGCTCCCGAACACGTTAGAAGCTTCACTCTCAAGATATTCGTGGAATACTAAAAGCAGTGTTATTAATTTTTACCTCATTTGGGAAAAACTTCTTGGCAGCTAATCTTTGCATACCTTGATTTGGAATTCTCATGTCTTCTCTGTGCTTTCAAATCACGTGCCTAAAATTGATCCCAAGAAACATACTATTAATAAAGAGAATTAAGATCTATGAACCATTTAAAGGGAAGGAACAAGCATTGTGTACTATATTTTGTTAGATTGACAGAAAACATGAGAAGCAGTATGACAGTGAACAAGTCAACAATCCCATTTTTTTGTAGAATTCAATAAAGATAATGGGTACACGTATGCAGGTACAAATTAGCAGCTGAGGGTAGTGCTATCAAACAACCTTTGACAGGATTAAGGAACTTTTTTTATCCAAATCAGGCATTGTAAATTATACAATACACGTGTTCTGAACTATGGGATAGACACTGACACAAATAGTATTAAGAAAGCTGAGAAGGCTATGTTTTACAGTAGATCAAGTGAGATTACCTTTTCATATGAAACCAACTAATTTTTTCATGCAATATTCTAATGAATCCACCAAGCAATAATTGCATCCAGCGATGAATTTTCTTGCTATCTGGGTGACCACAATGTGAGCAGTGAGGCGATCTCGCAACTCGTCGGCTCTTTGTGGATGGTGATGCTAGATCATCAACATGGGCCTTGTCAAATACTTCTAGGAATGGGTAGATTCCTTTACCAATTTCACGCAACCTGAAGAAGCACAAATAAAATCACATTGTGCAGCATGTGGGTGCCATCGTGAGCATCATCCGGTGAGCATGGTGCAGTGGGTCGGCACCAATGTGAGCATTGTCCGGTTGATGATGGTGCAGCCAGAAGTAGAAATAAGTAATCTTCTCCCTCATTGACGATGGTGCAGTGGGTCTGCACCAACGTGAGCATCGTCCAGTTGTCATCAAGCTCATTGGCAGCATGTGGGCGCTGGCGCCACAACGAAGCTCGGTGCCCGGTCCCCGGAGACGGCGGAGTCTGAGCAAACCACCGGGCACGTCGCGCAGAACGACAACGAGAGGCCGTTCCAAGGGAGCTGCTCCCTTATCAAGCTCGTGCTGGGAAGCACCACAAAGGAGATGATCGGGTGATAGTAGGGCGGGCAATGGCACCTGCGGGGTTCGCCGAGGTGTAGCTGATCAAGCAAAGGTACAGGGAACATCTCGTGGAGAACTCATGTTTACATCCTGCACAGGAGAAACGTTTCACTGTAAGGATAGCTTTCATTTTCGAAAGCAAGACAAACTTGTTTACTATAGTACTCTGCGGTTATTGGGTTAGCAAGTGGATATGAACCAGAATATGAAGTGTGAGCTAATTGATGAACTTCATATGACACTCATGCTAGTAGTACGTTTATGTCCCTTTGTGAAAAATTCCAGCAAACTGCAAACTGACAGTTTGCATAAACTACTACAAATAGTGTGTGAAGTGAGTCAAATATATATTTCGGTGCATACCTTCTGTGGCAACAGAGCAAATCCCATCTAAGAAGACAGCACATGGGAGAATACATACAGGTGACTTGTTTAGGTACCTCCAACTCACTCCCTGCAAAGCAAAATAGCCGCCTAACTATAAGATAAATATTGCCACTTACCAATACAAACATTTGACAATAGTTTAATATGACAGTCTGTTAAAAAATTGCAGCCACACTTTTGATAGTGCAGGATTAGGGACAACATATTGGTCTGATCATACTATAGGAGACCAATAATTTGGCAAGTCAATAACATACCAAAATATGACAACCTATAATAAATAATGCTCAGCTCTTTAGTGCATTTTTCATAAGCTGTCTACAGAAAGCAAATATAACTCTACTCACAGACGTAATGCTAGCTAATTGTGCCATACCTGATCCAGAAATATCTTCCGGAGTTGCTGCGCAAGCAAGAGAGCATCTAGCTGCAAAAACACGACTAATGCATGTCAAACCACAGTAAATCTATATCTACACTACTGGAATCAGCTTCTTTGCCGTCCGCCATGCCGGACGGCAAAGGCATAGATCACGGACGGCAAAATGCTTTACCGTCCGCTAGCGGACGGCAAACTGTCCGGATGAAAGCCTGCCAGCAAAGGCCTTCTTTGCCGTCCGCTTCTTAGAAACAGACGGCAAAGTATTACGCCGTCCGCCATCCGAGGCTAGCAGACGGCAAAGACAACTGACGGCAGTGCGGTGGCGTGAGAGCCGTTAGGGGGTTAACGGCGCTCTTTGCCATCCGCCAGCGGACGGCAAAGATTCAAAGAGTCAAAGATCTTTGCCGTCCGCTGACGGCGGACGGCAAAGAGCCCAGCTAGGCAGCACTGGGAAGCTGCCACGTGTCCAGATATGCCGTCTGCCAGCAGACGGCAAAGAGGTTTGAATCATTGCCGTCTACTGGCAGACAACATAGATGGTCACTTTGCCGTCCGCCAGCAGACGGCAAAATGACCAAATAGGCAGCCAGTGTTCCCAGTTTGCATAGGTGACTGCCACGTGTCCTCTTTGCCGTCTGCTAGCGGACGGCAAAGCAGCGGACGGCAAAGAGGCTATATATCCCCTGTTTTTATTTAAATCCCATTAATTAAACATGGTTTCAAACACAGATATACATGCATACATATCCAACATATCCAACAGCATGTCCAACAACATATTTCATCCAATCCAACAACATAGTTCAACAAAGTCCAACATATCCATATATACATAACCAGAAACAAGTTTCCAACAACATATCCATATAGACATACATATCCAAACAAGTTTTCATAAACAACAAGGAAGCACCACAAGAATAGTACACTCCATGAATCCAAGCTTCCTCATGTAAAGCAAATCTGCAAATTGGGAAAGATGAAAGTTAGAAGAAGAAGAAGAAGACTAGTTAGAAGAAGAAGAAGAAGATTTTTTTTCTTCTCTTTCTTTTTCTCCTCTCCTCTTCTTTATCTTCTTCTTCTTCTAACTAAGGTAGGTAAAAATGTCATTTTATTGCTAAGCTAGGTAAAAATGCTAAGTGTAGGTCATTTTAGAGCTAAGGTAGGTAAATAGGTCATTTTGGAGCTTAGTAAGGTTATTATGTCATTTTCGAGGAAAATAAGCTAAGTCTATATCATTTTGGAGCTAACAAAGATTATCATGCCATTTTTTACCTAAGTATGCTAAGTATGTCATAAATGAACTGAATAAGCTAAGTATAGCTTATTTTTTATCTAACTTAGGTAATTATGCCATTTAGGAGGAAAATAAGCTAAGTATCCATTTGTAAAGCAAAACACTAGAGAAAACTTACCCTCATCACAACAAATGTGATGAAGATCGCAACTAAGGTAACAATTGATCCAACGGCATAATGATACCAAGCCTCATTATCAATGGCATATTTTCTAATCTTCTTAAGCTTCAGGCGCATTGCATCCATCTTCAAGCGCATTGCATTCATCTTCATCTTGTGATCATCGATGGCATCGGCAACATACAACTCTAATGTCATCTTCTCTTCTTCAATTCTTTTAATTTTTTCTTTCAAATACTCATTTTCTTTTTTAACTAAATTTAACTTCTCGACAAGAGGGTCCGTTCCAAATTCCGGTTCACATACCTCCTAGATTAAAATATCTCTATGTCAACTTGATGGCCATAATTTGCATAAATGCGAAATGCAACAAATAGTTATGAAAGAGAATTTACCACATCCGAATCATAAAGCTGGCGAGGGCCGACCGGGACGGAAATCAAGACCATGGCACTATGTGTAAGAAACAATCATACAAAGTAAGAAAATTATAAATACCAACTATATAAATCATACAATCATACAAATAACTATATAAATCAAGTACAACATTAAAATTTGAATACCTAATAATCATTATCGGTAATGATGTGCGCGTCATCATCATTAATAAAAGCATCATCATCATCACTATCGGTAATGACGTGCTCGTCATCATCATTAATAAATGCATCATCATGTGGAAGGCCATCTTTACGTAATCGTTCAAGCATTGACAGGTCATCTGCAGCAGTAACTTCTTCTTCTTCTGGTTCTTCTTGTTCCAGCTCAGGGGTGAAGTCGGATTCACTATCGTTGTCTACTTCAATGTTCTGGGGTGGAGTAGAGCGGTTCTTGAAACGTTTTTTTGGAAAGACGTGTTTCTTGGAAGAATTCTCCTTCGTCATATGTGTCTTGGTTAATGTGAGGTTTATAATACTTTTCATTGGGGGGAGGTGGTCTAACACGTGGCGGCACTTCATAAACGACGTCCCAACCACTGAGATTTGGATCACTTTGACAGGCCCACGGTAGATAGAAAACTTGGGTTGCCTGTTGAGCCGTAATATAGACATCGGGAACATCCAAATGGATGCTTTGTTTGATTTCGACTAGCCCTATATGTTCATGAGTCCTTCTAGTCTCCCTCGGCTGGAACCAATAACATCTGAAGACTACGACGTTTGGTGGGTTTTCACTAGAATTCAAGTTCATAAATTGCTTCAACTCTTCCATAATACTCGATACCTCCTTCGCCGATAGCAGAGACACAATAATTTGTAGACTTTCGGTCGGCCATAGATAGCTCTTTGCCATAGGTACGAAAGTGATACCCGTTGATGTCGTATTTATCAAATGAACGGACCTTATAGTCAAAACCATTAGCTACTTGTCTCAATTCGGCATCCATAATCTCTGAATTAGCCTACAAGTTTAATACGAAAGGATTGTTGCATTAGTCGCAAATTAGCCAAAGAAAAAAAAGTGTCTAATGGAAATTACCGTTTTTTTGAACCAAGAGATGAAACCGGGAAATTCGGCTCCTTGTTTTGCCAGAAGCTCATACTCTTCGACGGAATCCTTTTGGATCACCGCTCCATACGAGAATACGGCGACGTATCGACTGCATAAAAAATCCAGGAATAAGAGAAGTTCAAAGGAATTAGAAGTTGTGAAACAATGTACTGAGATCTTACTCGATGTATGGCCGCGCTTCTGTTAGGTTGTTGAAGAGATACAGCGAAATGGTCCGCCATTCTTCAACATCCAACCTTACTGGTTTCCAACCACCGGCTGGTGCGAGATTCCCTTTGAATAGGCTGAGGTTGGATTGACCCTTTTGAGGTTCGTCAGCATTGTACCGAGGCTTCGGATTATGCAAATGACGATTTTTGGCTTCGTAGTGTGCGGTCACGAAGTTTGCCGCCTCCTCAGTGATGAATGCCTCCGCCATCGATGCTTCTATTCTATGTTTATTTTTACATTTTGCTCGAAGCATCTTCTGCATCCTCTCAGTTGAGTAGCACCAACGATTTTGCACGGGCCCCCCCAATCGTGCCTCGGTCGGGAGATGCAAAATCAAGTGTTGCATTGGATTAAAGAAGCTTGGCGGAAAGATCTTCTCTAACTTGCAGATCAACTCCGGCGCCAACTGTTCCATTTCTTCTAGGAGGCCAGGTGATAGTTCTTTCACACAAAGAACACGGAAGAAATAGCTCAGCTCTGCCAGTACTAGCCATTCATCCTCAGGGATGAAGCCACGCAACATCACCGGCATTATCCGCTCAATTCATATGTGCCAATCATGACTTTTTAGACCAAATATTTTCAATTTTTGAAGACTCGCTCCCCTCTTTAGATTTGCTGCATACCCATCGGGGAACATCAACTGCATTTTCACCCACAAAATAATTTCCTTCATAGCTGGCCTTCCAAGATTGAACCATGCCTTTCGCTTCGTCCAGTTGATCCCCTTTCCTTTCGGTTCTTTCATGTTTTGTAACGGTCTATCACATAGCTCCTCTTGATCGACTCTAGCCTTAGGATTATCCTTTGATTTCCCCTCTATGCCGAACAATGTACCAAAAATGGCTTCGGCGATATTCTTTTCAGTGTGCATCACGTCGATGTTGTGTGGGCAAAGGAGGTCTTTGAAGTAAGGCAGATCCCAGAAGCATGTCTTGTGAGTCCAGGCGTGTTCCTTATTATACCCCTTGAAATACCCTGGACGCTCTGGATCTGGCTCGAGAGCGTTTAACTGATCTAGGGTCTGTTGGCCTGTCAACGCAGGTGGTGCAGAGTGTTTGACAACTCTACCTTTGATGAAATTCTTCTTGTCTTTCCTGAACTTATGGCCAGGAAGTAGAAACGGTCTATGCAAGTCGAAGCAACTATACTTGCGCCCTGCCGTCAGCCAACGAAACTCAAGAGCTCCCTTGCATGTGGGGCACGGGAACCTTCCATGCACACACCAGCCAACGAATAGCGCATACGCCGGCAAGTCATGCGTCGAGTACATGTACCAGGCACGCATTATGAAGTTCTGTTTGCTAAAGGCGTCGTATGTCTTGAACCCATTATCCCAAGCTTCTTGCAATTCGTCCAAGAAGCGGTTGCATGTACACATTCATATTCTTCCCCCCGGATAGTTGGGCCCTGGAATTATCAACGTCAGGAAAATATTCTTTCGTTGCATAATCGCCCGGGGGGGGGGGGGGGGGGAATTGAGTGGAATGACAAACACGGGCCAACAGCTGTATGGGGCTGCCATCTGACCAAACACACTGAACCCATCTGTGCTGACGGGCGACTCGAGGATGCCTTGGATCTGCCGTTTTTTCCTTATGTAATGCATCGAAGCGCTTCCACGCTTCACCATCCGATGTGTGCACCATCATCACATTCCCATCTGCATCTAGTTCGGTTCTTTTGCCCGTTTTGTGCCATGTCATCTGTCTGGCCGTCTCTTCGACCATGAAAAGACATTGAAGTCTTGGTACGATTGGCATATAACGAAGAACATTAACGGGTATTTTGGTCTGCGTCTTCTCACCCATATCGTTGTCTACCACAACATACCTGGAAGAATTGCAAATGGGACAATAGTTCAAGTCCTCATACTGAAGCCTAAATAAGACACATCCTTTCTCACAGGCATGTATCTTCTCATAAGGCATCTTAAGAGCACGGAGGATTTTGTCTGACTGGTACAGGTTTGGAGGTAGCACATGGCCTTTGGGTAGAAATCGTCCGAATATTGTCATCATCGCGTCGTAGCATTCTCTGCCCAAGTTGAATTGAGCCTTCAAAGCCATTATTTGTGAGATGGCATCCAGCTGACAAAGCTCAGTGTGCTCGTGGAGAGGACGTTTTGAGGACTCCAACATTTCAGTGAAGGCCTTTGCAGATTCCTCCATCTCCTCGCCCGAGTCCCGAGCATCGTCAAAGTCTTGCACCATGTCTGCGGTCCCGGTACCATGCTCGTCGGTGCGACGACGAACCTCGGCTCTGGCACGTTGGGCAGACTCACCATGTAATGTCCAGACCGTGTAACCAGGCGTAAAACCAAACTTCTGCAGGTCTTTACTCATTTCAAGCTCGTCCCTCTTTTTATAGTTGTCGCAACGGACACAGGGGCACCAGCTAAATTCTGGCCATTTGCAAATGCGGCTCTAACAAACCCCTTGGTTTTTGTTAACCATTCCTCGGTCCAAACTTTCTGACTAGTGTAACCGGTGTACATCCATGCACAATCACTCATATTGACTTCCTACTGGACACACAAGAAATATATACATAATTAAGCAAACCATATCCATCAGTTAATGGAGTTTGTCAGTTTTATTACGTCCATGCAACCTACACGCTAATAGGTAAAGATAGGTCCTAATCCCACCCGAGTATGTGTAGATCGGGTTCGTTTTCCCATGCTCTGCTCCGGATCCGACGCAAAATTTCGGTAGCACCTCCCCGCTGTTCTCCTGATACACGTCTCGGCAATAAGTAGAGAGAATGTGTACCCGGAGAACAACAGGGAGGCACTGACGAAATTCTGCATCGGATCCGGAGCTGAGCATATGGGAAAACGAACCCAATCTACACATACTCGGGCTGTCCATGGATAACGTTGGACAAATCGAAAGAATCACGATTGTAAATATGCAAATGCATGCATATTTATAGATGTAACCCTTTCGAACGGGAGACGCATAGTGGTCACGCATACTGATGATTGAAGACACCTATAGCTAGCAAGTTTCATCGGCACGAAGACAGGAATAGAGCAAATGAAGGGGGGAGGAGGAGATGTCATTTGTGCTCACCCACGAACGCAGGGGCAGATCTCGTCGAACACTAGACCCTCGCAGCGACGAAAAAACTGCACATTTAAATCGAAAGATGAGTAACATAGCAATTTTGTTTTTTCCGTCGACCTAACTAAATATTTACAACAGGACGAGCGGGTTAGGGGGTTCCTTGGCGTCGATGGAACCCTAAATAGCAAGTGTCATCGGTGCGAGATACATGTGGCGCTCGGCGTTGAACACTAGATCCACATCCCACAAGTGAAGCCGGCGCCCGGCGTCCCACAACAATAGTTCTGGTGGCCGATGACGGTCGAGCACCTTGGCGAATTTGTCTGGCAGCCTTTGCGATGAGGATTAAAGCCAAGTTTTGAAATTTTCAAACAACCAAACCGACTTGAGTCAGTTTGGGTGTTTCAAGTTTCAACACTTGCCTTTTAATCGTCATCGCAGAGGCTGCCAGACAAATTCGCAATGGTGTTCGACCGCCATCGACGCCGAGAACTGTTGCTGTAGGACGCCGGACGCCGGCGTCACTTGTGGGAGGTGGATGTAGTGTTCGACACCGACGGCCACATGTATCCCGCACCGACGATACTTGTTATTTAGGGTTCCATCGACAACGAGGAACCGCCTAACCCGCTCGACCCGGTCTCGTCGGTGATGCACCCCTAAACTTCTTCTTCCTCCTCCTCCTCTTCTTCTTCCTCCTCCTTTTCTTCTTCTTCCTCTTCTTCTTCTTCTTCTTCTTCTTCTTCTTCTTCTTCTTTTTCATCTTTCATCTTTCTTCTTAACCTAAACTAAACCTAAACTAAACTAAATCTAAACCTAAAAAACAGAAACAAAACCTAAACTAAACCAAGCCTAAATTAAACTAAACCTAATTAAACTAAATCTAAAAAAACAAAAAAAAAACAAAAAAAGGGATGTCTCACCTTCAGGCGCGGCAGGGGGTGCCGGATGGAGGAGGGGCGCCGGGTCGGCCGGGGCGCTGGGGCGGGGCGGCTCTGGGCGGCGGGGCGGGGTGCCGGGACGGGGCGGCCGGGCTGGGGCGGTGGGGCGGAGGGGCGGGGCGGGGCGGCCGGAGCGGCGAGGCGCGGCAGCGGAGCGGCGGGGGCGGCTCGTGTGTGATGAGGGAGGAAGAGAGAGGGGGGATAGAGAGGGACGTGGGGCTGGCGGCTATTTAGTTTAGGTCACAGCTCTTTGCCATCTGCTAGCGGACGGCAAAGAGCCTAGCTAACGGACGTTAGTTGGCCACTTTCTTTGCCGTCAGCTAGCCGACGGCAAAGATTCTTTGCCGTCCGCTAGCTGACGGCAAAGAAAGTGGCCGTTAGGAGGCCCTCGCTGGTACACCACCCTCCCTCTTTGCCGTCCGCTAGCGGACGGCAAAGCTTCGATGCCGTCCACTAGCGGACGGCAAAGAACTGGCTGACGGCAAACACTGTCTTTGCCGTCCGCTCTTTCTTTGCCGTCAGCTTTCTGTATGCTGATGGCAAAGACCTCCTTTGCCGTCAGCTAGCTGACGGCAAAGAACTGGCTGACGGCAAAGATCCTGATTCCAGTAGTGCTATCTATACCTACTAATAAAGCAAGGTGCATTTTTCCAATTTTTTCATCCGTTCACCATCGAAAAGAAAATTATATCCAAGGTGGTACTAAATTTTTGAGCGTCTATCCGCTAGAAAAGGAAAGATGTTTGTCCAGAATTCCGTAATTGGGCCGCACGCGCTCCAGCCGAACGAGGCCAACCCACTTATTATTGCCCATGCAGTTGGGAAGATCTTATTTGTCGCGTGGAGCAATAAATAGTTGAAGCTTCCCAATGGGCCGGCCCGTTTCCCCTTATTCAACATTCAAAAAATCTTCTCATTTAAAAAAAATCTTTGTGTTTTTCAAAAATTCTTGAAGATTTGTTTTGTAAAAATTACATTTTATAAAATATTCCATATTTTAAAACATTCTTGTTTTAGTGAAATTTTCACAAATCCAAAAAAATATTTGCGTCTAAAACTTTTCCTAAATGTTTTTTAGTGCTCCCTTTAAAAATAAAAAATTCAAAAATATTTGTCTTTTTGTAAAATTTACATGTTTTCAAAATATTGTTTGTGAATTTCAAAAAATATTCATGTTTCTAATTTTGTTCGTGTTTTTCCAAAAATATTGGATTTTTAAAAAATCTTTGCATTTTTTAAAAAATTATTCATGTTTCCAAGAATATTTGCCAATTCATATTTTTTGAATATTCAAAAAATCAAAAAGTATTTCTTATGTGACGCTATAGTATTTTCTTAAATATTCGCGTTGGCCATTGGTTAGCGGTGCGCGTTCGTTCTATGCTGATTGACTATAATTGAAAGAAATTGTGGGCACGTGCCAATAAAAGAGAATACGTTGTTTGGGCTTTAATTAGAGCAAAATTATGGGCACTTGAGCACTGAAATAATCAAAGAGAATAGGCCTTCAAAAGAAGGGATATTCATGCCTGATTATGCTAATGAAACGGGATTTATACACTGTAATTAATAATCCACCTGGTTATGCCGTCGTAGGATAGAGTGATCGAAGCAACCGTGTCCCGAAGGTCACCGCGCAGCCAACAAATGAGGAGGCAGGCACAACCCCGAAATGGAGGCGGACCGGGAGAAAAAAAGGAATGAGTTGGGTGCTCGCCACCATGCCGACCAACCCCATCACTGTCAAGATTTCGCGTGTTAAACATTTCTAGCGAGAAGACCATAACCCCTTCCTCTGTCGCCTACCATTGTGGAGACCCTTTTTTTGAATGACACATAAATTATCTTTCCCGTTGCTTCTCCAAAACAAATATATCTCCCGTTGCAACTCATGGGCATATGTGCTAGTAAAGCATAACTGAAATGGTAGTCACTGACAGTCCAGCGAACTTACGGCCTCAGCTCGGTTGGATCTTGCCTTAGTATACTCTAGCTCTAACATAAGCAATGCTAGCTTGAGATCATCAGGAGGAGCAAAACTGGACAGAAATATAATACACCGCAACAATAAGACAATAGTCATAGGAAAAAAACTGAATTCAGTCGAAAGTTGAACATCCTAACTGCTAACAGTAATCGAATCCCCAGTCGGAACCTTTGCCTGTCGACACTGAACGACATTCAAGGAGATGCTTCTAGTAGAAACAGAATCATGGGCAGTATATATTAATTAAGGATCAAACATCAAACATGAAAGGAAGTATAATTCTAAAATAAAATTGGCACAGAACATTATGGCTATATCAGCACTTTGTAAGTTTTTTATAATCACATATGCGCCTACTTCTATTGGTAAATTGTAATTGATTTTGGCCAAGCAAACGTCAGATGAAAGAAACATACATGAGTGAACAGCATGATTGGATGCTTTATTCAAATTTAACAGGTTAAACTCACCAAATCCATCTGGATCTTTAGTATTAAACTTCAACAGATGGTCAGTTGTAGCTAGATTCACACCACTGAAGCAAAATTCCACCTGCCACGGTTCCAAATACATTACACCATCTTTTCATCGTTACTATTTAAATTCCAAAAGCCTGCAACTCTTTTTTTTTTTATGATGTTTGCATGATTTTTAACTCAAGAGGAAGAGGGGAAACTAAATCCAAGAAAAGAACACCAAGGAAGCATCCCAAATAGAGAAAGGAAAAATCCAAAATAGAGGCAGAATCAAAGGGAAGAAACCCCATAGAAAAATAGGAGATCAAACGGTGAAAAATCTAAGAGTCAAACAATTCCAGGTAAGACCAAATCAACGGCAAAATAGCACAAGAGGGACTCACATTAACAGGTATACCAATTCAGAAACAAGTGTAAAGTGAACAGTATTACACGATGCAATGGACCCCTAATATAAATTGGATGTACACAAACATGGGACTTAAATAGGAACTGCGAGATGCAGGGTTCATATCACGTGCAAACCCAAAAAACAGAAAACTGAGAACCCACAGCAAGATTTTATCTTCATATATATATATATATACACGTAAAAAATATTTATGCTACGTAAAATTACGAACGAAAAATATAGTGTAAAACATACGTAAAATGCGATATTTCTGGTCTTATAACCTATTTTTTTGTTTTCTTATACCAAATTTACGTAGTGAATCAATATGAATGTAACTATTTGTATTCCAAACGTAATTTATTTATGAAGCGATCGTAAGATTACCTCGGGTGAAGAATAACTTATTCTGCACCCTGGGTGATGAATAGGATTACCCCTATATATACAGACAGACAGATAATATATATAATATATTATATATATATATATATATAATATACATATATACATACATATATATATATATATATAAATAAATATATATATGCAAGGCTCGCCCTATCTATCAGTTGCTTCTTCCGAATCCCCACCTATCAAGCATTTTCTCTGAACAAACAAACACAATAGTATTCTATGAATTATATTGTACAACGATAATCAACCAAGCGACTAGAATTAACAATATTATGAGCTATTGGCTTTTTAGTCAGGTAAATATCATTCTTAAGACTACGGAAAACAACAGGCAGCGAAGAAAACATCTATTGATGAGAACTATACACAAACTTAAGAAGGAAGTGACTTCTATGGTAGCAGAACATATATCAAGCTCTTGCAGCTACATTAGCATTTTAGCACAGTCTTCCATAATATATAGGCTAGTGTAATTTCACAGATACAATAAGCTAACAATATATATTTGGTCGATGGAAATGTCTGGATCATGACCAATATAACATTACACATCCGATGATGCAAATAAAGAAACGAGGCCCAACAATAGTGGAAAATAAACGACAATAGAACATGTATTTGGCGAAACCTCCATACTATAATATCAAACATGAATTGAAATTAACAATCTAGCAAAAAACATGACAGATGCAGTCTTGGTCATTTTTGCTTTTGTGGCATCCCCTAAAAAAAGTAAAAACAATGATGTTCGTATTTTTACCAGAGATACACTGAGCTGGGACAATTCGGTCTGAAATAAAATATGATGGCTATGGAGGATTCGGAAGGCAAGAAATTTGCTTTCTTCCAACATATATGGTCTGCTGAACTAAACTTCGTTTCAGTGGGCTTTGGCAAAAATCTGTAACTGCAAACATCAAACTTGTGTGCCCTTCCTACATCAAACTTTAAACCTGCCGGATTAAATATTTCAGGTTAGGCTCAGATCAGTGTACTTTATGAGTATTAGGTGTACTTTCTAAATAGCAGAGAAACCATAACATCTAAGCACAACCCAGCAGCTTGTACAAGCTAACATCAAATCTGAAAGAGGAAATGCCGACAATAGGTGAAGGTACCATGATCCACGACTGAGCAAAGTTATCTATAATCCTCGGTGAACATCATAAATTAGGATCAACAAAGCTGAAAAACTAAGAGTAACTTTATAATCTATAACCCACACCAAAATTACTGCATATAATCCGAACAATAAAGTAAATAAAATGGTGTATCTTGGTTCTTAATTTATCTAAAAGCAGAAAATGCTAGAGAATTTGGCGGTCAGGTTATATAGCAGCAATCATCTAAATTAAATAACTCAACAACAAAATTGTGCTACTGTCAGATAACTAATATTTTGTTTGTGTTACAACATGAAGGATGCTTTTCTACTCTAGAGGGCATGTTACTTGTGTATTGGTGTGCTCTCCAAATTACTTACAGGAATTAGAAGAAATTTGCACAAGAAATATATTCTCATTAATGGATTTTTTCCAGGAACGACAAAGTAAACAGACGAATAGAAGAGAGCTCACCCTGCATAAACGCGAACGGCACAGCCATGGGAACGACAACCACAAGGCCTGTAAATCAGTAGCAGATAACATCACAAAGTACCATGGATCTGTAAAGTATAATACCTATTAAAAAAGTAAGAAATTCCAGGAAATGGTAACAGACGAATTAATACAAATAAACTGTCAGCTTTCTAATTTTTAGGTCTTAGCAGCTAAAGGCCCGTCCTAAATATATCAATGACTAATTGCTAGGATGTTTCACACACAAATTGAGCTAAAATCATACCAACCCTACCTTTACTACATGCTCTCACTTCACCGCTTCATATACTAGGCACTAAACTATTCAAAGATCTAGCATAAATATTGGCATTCATTAGTATGCAAATCAGATTTGATTGCAAATAATTTTATATTCCATCTCTTTAATGGATTTTCAACAACAGAGCTTTCTCCTGTTATATGCCTCAAAAAGTAAAAATAAACAAATAATTTTCTGAATGCGAACACATTCAGATAAAAAAAAATGAGGCATCATATAACAGTATCAATGTGTTTCAGTATCACTGAAAAAACTTACCTTCCATCGCTTGATTTGCCCAACAGTGAAAGCCATTGAAGATACAATATGTCTGAATCAACCGAATATAGCAATAATTCAGTTCAATGTGGGAATATACCTGCAGAGAAGAATGAAGCAGCCAAATATAAATGACAATCTCAAATTAGTTTATAAATATGCAAGGCTCCTCCCTATCTATTGGTTGTTTTTACTGAATCCGCGCCTATCAAGTGTGTCCTTTGAATAAACAAACATCTTAGGACTCTCTGAACTATATTGTACTGTGCTAATGAATCTAATGCTTACAGGTAGGGTCAATTAATGAAACAAGTAAAAACATGTTTGCATAATCAGGTATAACCCACGAAACAGTTCCTCTCGAAGCTTATTGTTCTCTTGAACAACAAAATTCTTCTTCCAGCACCGAGCAGAGCAGAGCACATCAGATCTCGGTTGCTCGCCAAAAACCAAGAAGAAATTGTGCGCACGCAAGAGCGCAACTCGAATCGTAGACCAGAGGATAAGGAGGCCCCCGTCAGATCGAAACCGAATGGACTGCCCTGCCGTTCGTCAGCACATTAGCTCAGGGAGAGAGAGGCCGAATCCCCTCAACATATTATCCAACTATCCAGGAAGCAGAGAGGATGGATGGGTGGTTGGATGAACGAACGAGTGGATTCGAGAAGTGGGAGGGGGTGCAGGGGTACCTTCTTGTAGGTCAACGGGGGGGCGAGGTAGTAGATGCAGTCGGTGCGCCGGCGGCAGCGCAGCTCCTCCTCACCGGCCGGCGCGTGCAGTGTTCTGCCTCCAGTCTCCGCCGCGAGTGGGGTGTTCTGCCTCTAGTCTCCGCCGCGAGTGGGTCTGAGAGAGAGAGAGGGAGGAGAAAGGAGGTGGCGTGCGTGGGGAGGAGAAGAGGGTTAGAGCAGGGCGGGCGTATCTGGCGACGCCTTCCTTCCTCTCTCTTTCTTCTGGACGAAGGAAACGACCAATGCGGTGGGGTAGCGACGAAGCCAATCGCGCGCCTGCTCTCACCTCCTCGCGCAACCGTTCAAATCCGACGTGGACATCGCGAGCGGGCGCCCCTAATGCGTAGCTTATTGTTTTGGATGCCACACAATGTGGTAGGTTTCACTCGACAGTGTAGATGCATATGAGGGGGCACCTAATCCCCCAAATATTTCTGTCCCTCGTACACATAACATTCAGTCAAAAATCCCTAACTATCCAATATGGCGTCCAGTTAACCTGCATAAGAGTTGGTTCCGTGTTTCGACGCCTCCCGGGAAAGTGGTTATAAAAAAAGTTACAAAATGCTATACCTGATTGTATTTGAGATTGTCCATCTCATTGCTGAAGCTCTTGTACAAGGCCTCTTGCTTGCCTCCGAACATTTTGACTCTATCCCAAGCGAAAGCCAGAGTGGGTAGTCAAAAAATTGGCTTCTTCTCCCTCAAGGCCTTCCAAAGGCCACCTGGCGTCCATTTTTTCAGGACGTCCAACTGGCAACCGCTCCCACATCCATACCGAGAGGTCCCAAGTACATCCGCCCATAGCGGGTTTGTCGCTGGTTTTCATACACGCCTCGTCGAGCTGCCAATAAGAACCAGTTCATCATTAGCTTCGAACAATTCCTAAAAACATAAATGCATCCATAAAGAATTATTGCAGTAACTTGTTACCTGACAGTACAAATAGGCGAGACCAGCGAACCCCCAGCTGTACTTCTGGTCCTAGTCGACCAAGAAGTCAAGATACATCCAGCACGCAACGTCACCAGAGCAGTCTACAAAACGTACCTGGGATAGGAGATACCACAGGTACGCCCGCGCGTATTGCTCCACCTCTCGTCGTCCACGCCTTGTGGGCATCCCGTCCTATTCTCACGGAGCCACTTGAATGGGACACCGGTGTCCGGTTGTCCATCTTTCCCCTGGCGGTAAGAGAGGGGGAGCAATCACCGATGAGACCAGTAACCCTCTCACGCCAGAACTTGTTGCACACTCGTCCAATGAGAGGCTCGCTGTGGAGCGGAAGACCAATAATCATCGCGAAGTCCTCCAGGGTGACTGTCATCTCCCCACAGGGAGGGTGGAAACTGTGTATCTCCGTCCGCCAACGATCCAGCGGGCTGTGAGAGCAGTATGGTTCACCACCGGTGGTACACACTTGAACTGCAGAACAAACGGTAGGAGGTAGGAGGCTAGCTCTCTCGAAATAAGGCTCAAACCGCTTGTCGTATGCCAACTGGCATGTCTTGGTGTGACCCCTCATTCACACTATTGGCAGCATGTGTCATAATGGCACAAATATGTCAGAACCTTCAACTTTTAAAAAATACAATAACATGAATACGATGATGTCAAAGCTTGTTTCCTGTCCATTCTCAATAAAACACCCACGATAGCCTTTGTCGAAAGCAGGGTCAAGCCAAACATACGAACGACCACCTTCCGCAGCCTCGCCCATCCTAACACCAATGACATATATAATGAATTATGTGACAACATCATTCATACATATGAATTGGAATATATATGCCCATATACATTGGAAACATTGGAAAAAAAAATTACAACCTATATGTATCAATTCACAACATATTATGCATAAATATCATATCCATATATCCATACATACACATACATCCATTCATCAAATTTCCATATATCCATACATATACAACAAAAAAACTTGTTCATCAATACATATGCATTCATCCACTAATTTCAATATGCATCTATCCATACACATTAAAAAAATAACCAAATCCAACATATCCATACAATTTGTTCATCCATACAAAGGGAAATAATTAAGTACTACAACATATCCATAAAATCTACCCATACATTCATTCACACACCTCTATTACTACTTTATATCTGTTCAAACAAATTTAAAATCAAAAAATTCAAACAACTTGATGAACTAGGGTCCACCTAGTGCCAAATAATGCATCAAAACTACTCCCTCCTTCCATCTATATAGGGCCTAATGCGGTTTTTAAGACCGCTTTTGACTATTGAGAAGATTAATAGTACATGAGATGTATAATGTGAAAATTATATCATTGGAAGCTCCTTTCACATACGATTTTTTTTAAAAGAGGCTGGTGCCCGGCTTTAAATTAATGATGCCCTTACAACCAACCAACGGTACAAAAAAACACAGAAGAACAAAGCAAAGAAATAGCCTCGCTAAGATACATGGGTGCCCAGAGGCAGCAACAAAGCTCAAAAATAAGACATGAAACACTTGAGCCCTCATACATACTTGAAAGACCAATGCTGCGAATGGAGCCGGCTAGCGAAGGAGATCAGCTGACAGAGGGGGTTATGGCAATGCCATCGCCTGGGCGCCCATCAGACTAGCGCCATCCTGTTCCATCGCTAGAAGGAGCCCCCAGCTCTTCGCCCCGGCTCGAGAGGCGCCGCACCGTCGGACGTTGGAGTGTTCACCACCCTAGAACGCGGATGGGGACCAGGGCCAGGACACCAAAGGGAGATCTTCTAGCACAACCACCTCGCCGAACCTAGTTCCGCACGAGAGCACCACCGTCGAGGCAAGGACCTGACACACGACGAGCAGAAGCTGTTGTTCACAAAAATCCCCCCAGCAACCAGCAACCTAGGACCCTGCTCACAAGACGGAGCCTCCAAGGAGGACACGACGCCACAACGCCGCCACCGTCCGGTCTGGAACCAGCCAGACCAATGGTTTTCACCCAGATCCCGTAGTGAATGGGGTCACCCGCGATGACACCTCCAAGGAGGAAAACGGCACACAGCAGTGTCGATATCACCGGCACCGACATAGTCAGGCAGAGGTTTCGCTCAGGACTCAACCCCCACCACACAGATCCAACAGCCATGGCCGGCTAAGGAAAGTTGCAGACAACGCCCGAAACAGGCCGCGTGGCAACGAAGACCACACCCGCATGATGGACGCCCCCAGAATGAGCCACCTCACCGCCCACACGGCCAAGGCAACACACGAGCACCCGCACATCGACACCCGCCGGAAAGGTGCCGCCGTGCCCACCGTTCGAAGCCGCCACTCCGGACACCAAGGTGATCCATCCTCACCCACCACACACATGCCGATGGACCGCAAGCACGCAGCAGGCCACCCCTGCTGCCGCACCAGCGCAGCTACGCCACCCACAGCACCCAAAGCCGTCACCTTTCACCCGTACAGAGACAAACCCTAGATCTGGCCACCTGGGCATCCCAGATAAGCAACCACACGGGCTACCAACAGGACAATGGCCATGCCCACGGACTCCATCAGATCAGAGGCAGCCCGCCGGAGTTGGAGGGACCGGCCACCGGCGACGGTTCGGGACACCCACCCAAGACCGCCGGCCATATGCGCGGATCCGCTCCTCTAGGCTCCAAAGGCAGTAGCCCGCGCCACTGGCACACCCGCACGCCTGCCGAGGGCCGCGCCGCCACCAAGCTAGTCCATGGCCGGCCGGGTCAGGGGAAGGACGCCGGGGTGAGATCTGGCCCGATTTGCTGGACGGGGGAGAAGGAGAGCGCCTGTGGGGCAGGGGAGTGGAGAAGGAGATGGGGGAGCACCCCGCCGCCGCCGCGGGCCGGCCGGATTCCGCCGGCGACAGCGGTGAGGGAGAGGAGCGTCGAGGTGGGGAGGTTTGGGAGGGCGGCGGCGGTCGCCTCATGAGTCGCAGGAGCGACCCACGAGACGTGGGGCCTGGCTTGTTTCTCTCCTGGGAATCCTGGAGCTTCACATACGAATTTGACGGTATGCTTTGTGTAAGTTGCATGTCATATATTATTGCTCTAACATTTGGTCAAAGTTAGCCTCGAAAAACGCATTAGGCCCTATATAGATGGAACGAGGGAGTATATGATTTGACAAAAACTATTTGGAGGGATTGAAAGGCCTACCTTCCTCTTTGTTTTAAATCCAAGACAGACAAAACGGTGCCCAAACGGAGGAGATCCAAGGGAGGAGTGGAGGGGAAGAGAGAGGAGTAGCCTCTCTATTTCGGGACGAACAAACAAGATGATCTCGAGCGAATGGGTGGGTGGGTGACCCACAAGCCTTTGCATCAGCCACTTAACTCTCGGGGGCCTACCACCATCGATCCTGGCTGTAGGGTATAATTGCCTACCGCCAGGGAGTTTGGCGGTAGGCACTCATCCACGTCAGCACGGCTTGACGGCACCGTCTACGTTGACCAGCATCCTACCGCCAAGGTTCCTGGCAGCAGGCAGTTATACCCTACCGCCAACGACGATGTCGGTAGGAAAAAGGTTAGATCATGAATGTTTTTGAAACCATGGTCAGATCATGCTAAAGGTTGTCAAAAGGGTCAAAACAGTGATTTCGGCCGCTTCCAGCAACATGGCGCTTGAGGATGGTGACACCACCACTGCACCCAATCATGAGGCAGTACATGCACTTCAAGTGTAAGTTTCTATCAATCATGGACCCAAAGACTGAAACGAGATTTTTGGTGTATTAGTTTTGTGAATTGTTTTCCCTCATATGTTAACTAGTTCAGGGATTGGATGAAAATTCATGGTAAGCTTTTTTCATTCCACATATTCGAATGATAAAATCTAGCAGAAATCTGTAAGATCCGTATTTCTTCGAGACAAAAAAATAAGGCAGATTTACCCAGGACAACAAATCATCTCAAGGAACTTAGCCAACCCGAATCCACAGGTACATAATTGCATCACAGACAAATAACCTAGATCCATTAATACATAATCACATCACATAAAAAATAGCCCTAGAATCCATTAACATAGAATTGCATCGCTGAAGATAAAGCCCATACATCTTTTCTACCAGCATAATTGTACAAGCGAGAATTCAATAAAGGATTATTATACCTGCTGCTTTGGGTCCGGGATGGTCTCCGGAGCGGGCCGCCGGGGCCTCTTGTAGGACCGTACTGAATCATCAGAGGATGAGTAAATGCAGTGCACCTTCTCCTTCCTGTTGCTCCCCTGCGTAGTCATCTTCCTCTACAACCCCAACCAAAATTGTCATTACTACTATCTAATACATACTACCCAAACCAACCATTAAAGACAAAACAGATTGTCAATCTGAGCAAAAAGATTCCACGAGAACAAGAAAGAGAACAACTCGAGCAGAGGAGAGGAGGGCTGACGAGAATCCAGGAATGTCTAGTAGGGAACTTATTGCCTAGCACCTCCTTTTAAAAGTCCCAAAAGACTCGTGTTTCTATCCTTGCCTCTAGGAATTCATTCTTCACCGCCAGCTAGATACATTTTCTTCTAAATTTGTTCTCATCCGTGTTTCTTTTTTGCATATAGATTAGCACAAATCTTGTAAAACACACATGCGTTAGGATTACATTTATGGTAGATTTTAATTTCTTGGCTGGAATTATCAATGGCTAGCTACCTCCACAAAACAGCCCGATCCATAACTTGGACTGTAATAACAAGTTGTCTATCTATGGTAGAAGTATCCATTATTTAGAAGTATCCGTTCTTTAGAGAATTGGATACATGTACCTAGTAAAGATATTTTGTCCACGTCACAAATCAGGGTGTTCTGTAGAAGTAGCTATTGATAATTCCAAGCAAGAAATAAAAGCTTACCAGAAGTTACAACACTACTAATATATACGAGAATGAAACACACACGCGCAAGTAAATTTAGAAGAAAATACATCTCGCTCTAGCGGTGATGAATTCATAGTCAAGAACATAAAGATGAGAATTCTGGGACTTTAAAAGGAGATGCTAGACGACAAGTTTCTCGCTGGGCTTTACCGGATTATCCTGGTTAGCCCTCCTCTCCTTTAACCAAGTTGTTGTCTTCCATGGGGGCAGAACCTACGCTTTCTGTTCAGGTTGCCATTTTGTCTCCTCTTTTTGTTTGCTTTGGCAGTGGATAGTAGTAGCAGTAGTAACAAGTTCGGTTGGAGTTGATGCAGAATCCTCATTTCTTGGTCGAAACTCTAGTAGATGGCTGCCCAGCAGAACAAGGGAAGTAGAAGATGCGCTGCACGGATTTGCTGTTCGAGGATTCAGTACGGTCCTACAAGAGGCCCCTGCAGCCAGCTCCAGAGCAGATATAAGTATAATACTTTATCAGATTATGGTTGTAGGATTCTGCTTATAGATAAGCTATATGGGATTTATCTTCTTCGATGCAGTTCCGTATTAATGGATTCTAGGGTTAGTTTTTCTGTGATATGATTGTGAATTAATGGATTAGCATAGGATTAGGTTGTCTCTGTGATGCGATTCTGCATCAATGCCTTCGAGTTGGGCTAAATTTCTAGTGAGGATGATCTGTTATTCTTGGTAAATCTTCCTTAATTTCTTTCTCTGTACTACAAATCTTACATATTTCTGCTAGATTTTATGATTCAGCTACGTGGAATGCAAAAAAGGCTTACCATGAATTGTCATCTATTCCTGAACTTGTTAACATTTTGAAGGAAAATAATTAGCAGAAAAAATAGATAAAAATCTTGTGTTGTATATATGCATTTCATATTTTGGCTCCAACTCTGCCCTTTTCTTTCAAGTTATGATGGCCTTGCTATTTCGAATATGTCATGCAAGAGAAATGACAGACATCACCTGTACAACTATCTAAGACTCTTGAATTTTGCAGAATGCACATGGTTCCTTGAAAATTAGGGATAGAATGGGATGGGAACATGGTATCATGATTGACGGAAGCAGATGGTGCAAAATGTAGGTACTGCTAAATGATTGGGCGCAACGGTGGTGTCACCAGCCTCAAGCACCATGTTGCTAGTGGCAGTGGCAGGTTAAGGGCATGCCCATCTGCTCCCAAAGATGTCTCCAATGAGATGAAAGATTTGTTGGACAGTACGAGGCAGAAACCGTGAAAGCGGAACGCACGAAAAGGGGTTGTTGTGCAACCGGCTATGGACACAACCTCTGAGTCCAAGAACTCTGTACCGTTGAACACAGGTGTACTATGCTCCACACTAAGCGATTCGACAGAAGGTTCCATGATACCTCATGATATTGAGATAGATTACTGTCGAATCACTTAGTGTGGAGCATAGTACACCTGTGGTCAAGGGTACATAGTTCTTGGACTCAGAAGTTGTGGCCATAGCCGTCTGCACAATAGCCCCTTTTCGTGTGGTCCGCTTACGTGGTTTCTGCCTCGTACTGTCTAACAAACGTTTCATCTCATTGGAAACATCTTTGGAAGGAGACAGGCACGCCCTTAGACTGCTACTGCCACCGGCAACATGGTGCTTGAGGCTGGTGACACCACCGCTGCACCCAATCATGTAGCAGTACATACACTTCCATCGTCTGCTTCCGTCAATCATGAACCATGTTCCCATCCCGTCCTATACATAATTTTCAAGGAACCATGTGCATTCTGCAAAACTGAAGAGTGTTAGATAGTTGTACAGGTGAGGTCTGTCATATTTTTGCATGACATATTCGAAATAGCAAGGCCACGATAACTTGAAAGAAAATGGTAGAGTTGGAGCCAAAGTATGAAATGCATACAACACAAGATTTTTATCTATTTTTTCTGTTAATTATTTTCCTTCAAAATGTTAACAAGTTTAGGAAATAGATGACAATTCATGGAAGCCTTTTTTGCATTCCACGGAGCTGAATCATAACTAGCAGAAATATGTAAGATTTGTAGTCCAGAGAAAGAAATTAAGCCAGATTTACCAAGAACAACAGATCATCCTCACAAGAAATTTAGCCCAACTCTAACACATTGATGTAGAATCGCATCACAGAGACAGGTCCTATGCTAATCCATTAATACACAATCATATCATAGGAAAACTATCTCTAGAATCCATTAACACGGAACTGCATCGAAGAAGATAAATCCCATACAACTTATCTACTAGTAGAATCCTACAACCACAATCTGATAAAGTATTATACTTATACCTGCTCTGGAGCAGGTTGCCGGGGCCTCTTGTAGGACTGTACTGAATCCTTGAACAGCGAATCCGTGCAGCGCATCTTCTCCTTCCCCTTGTTCTGCTGGGCAGCCATCTACCAGAGTTTCGACCAAGAAACGAGGATTCTGCATCAACTCCAACCAAACTTGTTACTACTGCTACTAGTATCCATTGCCCAACCAAACAAAAAGAGGAGACAAAATGGCAACCTGAACAGAAAGTGTCGGTTCTACCCCCCACGGAAGACAACAACTTAGGTGGAGGAGAGGAGGGCTGACCAGGATAATCGGGCAATGCCCGGTGAGAAACTTGCCACCTAGCAACTCCTTTTAAAGTCCCAGAATTCTCGGCTTTCTATTCTTTACTATGAATTCATCACCGCTAGAGCAAGATGTATTTTGTTCTAAATTTACTTGTGCTTGTGTGTATCTTTTTCGTATAGATTAGCAGTATTGTAACTTCCGGTAAGCTTTTATTTCTTGCCTGGAATTATCAACGGCTACTTCTACAAAACACCCTGATTCGTCACGTGGACAAATTATCTTTGCTAGGTACATGTATCCAATTCTCTAAGGAATGGATACTTATGAATAATGGATACTTATACCATAGATAGACAACTTGTTGTTACACTCCACGTCATGGATCAGGCTATTTTGTAGAGGTAGCTAGCCATTGGTAGCCAAGAAATTAAAATGTACCATAAATGTAATCCTAACACATGTGTGTTTTACAAGATTTGTGGTAATCTATATGCAAAAAAGAAACTTGGATGAGAATGAATTTAGAAGAAAATGTATCTAGCCAGTGATGCATGAATTCTCAGAGGCAAGGATAGAAACATGAGTCTTTTGTGACTTTTAAATGGAGGTGCTAAGTGGTAAGTTCCTAACCAGACATTCCCAGATTCTCGTCAACCCTCCTCTCCTCTGCTCGAGTTGTTCTGTTTCTGGTTTTCGTGGAAGCGTTCTGCTCAGATTGCCAATCTTTTTTGTCTTTAATGGGTGGTTTGGGTAGTACATAGTAGATAGTAGTACTGACAATTTTGGTTGGGGTTGTAGAGGAAGATGGCCACGCATGGGGAGCAATGGGAAGGAGAAGGTGCAGTGCATGGACTCATCCTCTGACTATTCAGTACGGTCCTACAAGAGGCCCCAGCGGCCCGCTCTGGAGACCATCGTGGACCCGGAGCAGCATGTATAATAATCCTCTATTGAATTCTCGCTTGTACAATTCTGTTGGTAGAAAAGATGTATGGGCTTTATCTTCTATGATACAATTCTGTGCTAATGGATTCTAGGGCTAATTTTTAATGTGATGTGATTATGTATTAATGGATCTTGGTTATTTTTCTGTGATGCAATTATGGATCTGTGGATTCGGGTTGGCCAAGTTCCTTGAGATGATTTGTTGTTCTAGGTAAATCTGCCTTAATCTTTTTGTCTCGAAGAAATACCGATCTTATAGATTTCTGCTTGATTTTATCATTCAAATCCATGGAATGAAAAAATCTTACCATGAATTTTCCCCTTGGGAGGACCCCGTAACTAGCGAGGATGCTTCGTACAGTATTGTCCTCTTGGTAGGAACCCGTAACTAGTGAATCATGGTAAGAATTTTTACTCTATATGGTTGAAAGGTAAATTTAAGAAAATATCTTGAAATCTCTACAGTTCTATCAGAAAAGTAAGAAGATTTACCCAAAACAATTGGTTACCTGAAACAACTTAGTCCCACTTGAAGTGTTTTGGCTGTCAAAAACAAGCAATAATGCCCAGAAGATTGTTTTGTTTAACAAACTATGAAAAAAAAACCTATCTAATCCTACGCAAGCTGACTGTTCCATTGTTACCTGGGAGTATATGTAGAGACAGGATCACAGGGTACGATATGTGTCTATGAATAGTCATCAAATTCTTTAGTTCATTTGATTGAATTAGCTACCGTCGCAGGGTATGCTAACAAAGGAGTATATATGTTATTAATAATATTGATTTCTCACAATGTCTTTCACTAGGGATTTAAAAAGGTTTTGGTGAGGAGATGGCCCAAAGTAACTTTCTTTTGCATGCTAATACGTGTCTCACTTATATCATAAGGATCATAGTAAAAACTTCACAAATCACAAAACACTAGTCGCTACTATCATCATCATCATCATCATCATTATTATTATTATTATTATTATTATTATTATTATCCTCTACTATTAAAGGAGAGTTGATACGTTCTCACATCCCCCTCCCTACTATGTTGGCTTTTATCTCTCCACGCCCTCCTTGCTTGGTTTGAAATAATCTAAATGCAATCAATACTTTCCTTTCCTTGTTTTTACTGGAAACCATGTCTTACATTAACTCAATCAAATCTTATCAAAACTATGTGATGCATTAACTCAATGAAATGAAATGAAATCAAATCTTACCAAAATCTTAACTAAATAAAAACTTCCCTTGCCTTCCCCTAGTCATACCCAAATCAAATCAAACCTTACTAAAATCTCAACTAAATCATAACTTTTCTTGGATTCCCCGACACATACTCAAATCAAATCTTACCAAAATCTAGAATGATATATATCAGACACGACTAGTGTTGAACTATTAGAATATGTATGCCCTCAATTGTAACACAACGAGGAATTAGCTAGTAAGATATAAAAGAGGCACGACCTACCTTAACCATCTCCCAACAACTCACATCATCTCCATATAAAATGTTTTGAAAAATTGTAATGATGAGTGAGTAATCTCTAAGAAAAAGGAGAGTGATCTATACTTACTCAGCATAAACAATCAGACACGTTAATATAAATATTTTAGAAGGGTGTTCATCTGAAAAAAAATCCAATACCTGACTTTCCTTATCTTGGCTGAAGGTGCTCTACCCCTGGCTACTCCCGCAGATCTGACCTGTAAATGACATAATTTATCCCTGGTAATCAAACTGTTGAGCGGTATCGTTTCTTTTATGTTTCAAAAGGCATGATTTTTCGAATGCATCTATGATCTACTCCCTTTGTCTCGAAATATAAGATGTTATTACAACAAATATATGAGTACATTGCCTGTGGTAATATCTTATATTATAGGATGGAGGGAGTAATAAGTAGCTAGGTACATGATCTATCATTATCTATTTCGTATTTTTTAGCCAATCTAGTCAGGCATCACGATCCATTGTCATCGTTAGATTTACACAACAATGAAAACTGAGGACGTTGCCATATAAAGATATGGTGGCATGTGATTGCCTCATCACAAGACCAGGACGACAATTTTTTTCAATGCATGCTTTGGGAATGTTGTAGGACTCGTTAATTACATACCTCATCTATCATGCTTGATCTTGTGGCCTTGAGTTGATCCAGCTGGGTGTCATGATCCATTTCCATCGTTATATTTATGCAATGGGGATTCACTTCAGGCCCACCATAGCTCTAGTGAGCAATGAATATACAGCAATCACCTCCTGTTAAACTTGTGAGATGTCTTCTCAATGGATGATTTTGCTAACACTTATTGGATTTGCTAAGAAGGTACCTTATATGTCGTGCCTGGTCTCCCAGATCTGCGGGAATCTGGTCGAGTATCATGATCCATCTTTGTCGTGAGATCTACACCATGGGCATCCATCGAGGCCCATATTAGATCTAGAGTGCAACGATGACGGGAAGCAATGTGTTTTGAGAGTGTTTCATCTTTCTAGATCCGGTGGCTTGTGCCATGGATTCTTGTGAAGCTCAAAGCTCAAACTAGCTTGACAATGGGCGGCAGGAGGCGGTCAGCTTGCGAGGTTGTCGCCGGACCATCGGTATGGCGCCTAATGGTGGCAAGGTATGGTATCAGCGAAGAAGTAGAGACCATACGGTGATTAGAGTCTCTAGAGAGAATTGAGGGTTGTGTGAGAGGGTCGGCGGCGGAGGTGGAGGAGGGAAGTGGGAGGCATGGGTGGGGATTTAGGGTTAGGCAGGCTTAAATAGACCCATTGGATATTTTCGGAAAGTGTATGCAAGTTTTTCTTGATAGTCCCTAAATAATCTTAATTTTAAGAAATATTCTTTTTACAGGAAAGGACAAACTTGCTAAAAATGTGAATCTTTTCAAGAACGTACACTGAAGTCTTGAATATTTGATATCCCTTATAGAGACATGAAGGAGGATACAAGATGTGAATTGATGGTAAGAGATATCTCGTGCAAAAAAGGTTCCTTGCACCATCCCAAATAAATCTTACAAACTTTACTCTCATCTGCACAAAGTCACTTAGTCTTGTATTAAGACAAAATGTTTTTAAGTGTTACCAACTTTATAAAAAATTATTTACAGCACCCAATAAATACATTGTGAAAACATATTTCCTGATAGATCTAGTGATAATTGTTTTGGTTGTGTGGATAATGCCATCACTGAAAAGAACACAAGGCATTGTTAGTTTAACGATCACACTAAAAATAGTAGTAGGCCATCTTTCACAAAGTTGGTGTCTCCAATGAGTACACTGGTACAGCGAGGTGCTATACAAATGGTTCTTAACCCCCTTTCCGCGACGGCGTTCTAAACCGTCGCCTAGTGAGTGACTGCGATAGGGGGGTCCTTCCCACACGACCTAGAAACCGTCGGGGATAGGCCCTCCTGGCACACACGCTCGGCAAAATGAGGTCGTGTGCGACGGGCGAGCGATGAAATACGGTTATACATACAGTTGTGCTAAAAAAATATAATTATACATGCCAAATCGGTTCTGGTCGTAAGTATATCCCACATAGTCAGTCCCGGCTAAACGTTTCCATTCGTATGTATATTCCACACAGTCATCCAAGGAATACGTTTTCGTTAGTATGTACATCCCACACAGTCAAACCAAGAAGTACATTTCCGTTTGTATATACATCCCACACAGTCACTCCAAGAAAAACGTTTCCGTTCGCAGGTACATCACACACAATTTTCCCCATTAAATCGTTTGTGACAGTGTTGCCATTGCACACGATATTAACAATTTTATCGTTTGCGTTATTGAATGCATCATACACGGTGCGTAGAAGAAACTGTGTGGCATAGGCTGTCCATCACACATGCTTTTTATGTGGTAAACGTTTGAGCAAGGTGGCCTAACGCAAACAATTTTCAAGAGGATGTCGTGTGCGATTGTTCATTGATCCAACACAGTTTATTCCTAGAATTTGTGTGTGTTGCCTGAGGTCATCGCCCACAGTGTTTTCTCAATAACCGTTTGCAATAGAAAAACCCAATTAACCTGCTAATTGGCCATTAGCAGGCTAATTGTCCTATTATTAATAATCCATTTATTAATCTATTTGACATTTCATATGAAGCACACAATATATTTCATTTTCATATTAAGGAAGCAGATTTCATAATTGAAATACATCAGAGTGCTACATCATATAGCTTCAGCACTCAGCTACCCCATTACACAACTGCACCAGCACCAAGTTTCACGTGCAACATCTATAAGCTTTCGAAATTAGCATCATAGACGATACATAGACAGATGAATCTCATCTGGAAAACTGCTGAAGCGGAAGACGAATATTGAGCCTTCATTGATGTTGAAGGTCTTTGCAACTTTAGGCCAGTGCCTGTGGATGATTGACCGTCCATCCTTCAGCCTCTTCAGGAACACTTCAACATTGAACCATGGGTGTTGTATGAATACCTTCCTCGCTCCTGACCATACAGGTGGTTTGAGAGGTAATCATCAGTAAACTGCTTTGGAAAGGCCTGAAAACAAGGATGTGCATAAATATCTTCTCTATATTGGAAATGGGGCAAAGGAATAAAAAAGGCAAGATATAATAGTTAGTACCATCCTGTAGTGAACTGATGTCTTCTTCATTATGCAGACAAAGATCTTGTTGCTTTTTGTCGCTAATTTCTTTATTCTAACAATCTTTCTGAGTTTCTTGACTTGACTGATATTCATGGACAACTCATTTCCCCATATGCAAAAAGGGTCGAACAGTGGGTCAAACCCTCTGATGGCAGGACCTACATGTGCAAGACCAAATTGTTAAAAACCTAAATATTAGAATGGTTCCTGCAATTGCATAATAATGTGCTATTAGACAAAGGACCATGCATGTGCAAACTTCGATTGTAAACCACAGTGTTTCCCATTGTTTCCCTGCAACACATATAAGGTAGTTAGTGATCAGATTAAGTGATGGTTCGCATGCTATCAGCAAAATATGTTGATGAAAAATAAGCACATTGCAGATTCATCAGATTAATTCAAGCCACATGGAAAACCTATTTATCTAAACCAAGCATGATTAAGAACTAGAAAATATAGCAATTGTATATGTTTCTCATGTATTAAGTGCAGCCAAATTCGATTTATTCATCACATGCACAACAATACAAAATTCTACCCACGACAATTTAACATCGCATTGCAGAATGAACCAAGTAGTTAACTAAACACCACAACAAATGAACCAAACATTAACTGAGCACCACATTGCACAATATAACATACTCCTAATAGAAGATCAGGCAGTTAACCAAACCAAGCGTGCTTAACAACTTGGAAATATAGCAATTGTATTTGTTTCTTATGTATTTAGTACAATCAAATTCGATTTATTTCTCACATGGTACACAATAACAGAATGCACCCACAACAATTGAACATCGCATTGCAGAATTGAACCAAATAGTTAACTAAACACTACAACAAATGAACCAAACGTTAACTGAGCACCACATTGCACAATGTATAGCATACTAGAAGATCAGACAGTTAATCAAACCAAGCATGCTTGACAACTTGGAAATATAGCAATTGTATTTGTTTCTCATATATTTTGTAAAGATAAATTCGATTTATTTCTCACATGAAAGATAATACAAAATTGCACCCTGAAGAATTGAATATCACATTTGCAGAATTGAATCAAACAGTTAACTGAAGAAGACAACTAATTAACCAAACAGTTAATAAGTGAGCACCACATTGCACGACATATAGAATATATACACTAGAGAAACAGATTGCATGGTAAAAGTAGATAGGACAATTCACTAGAATTTGTTAAGGAAAGGCAGGAGCAGCACATGCAACAGGTAAACCGAGCATGCTTAATCGGCGTAGCTAGCAAACTGAACATAGGTCCTTATAATGAGCTATAAGACATGCTACTCCTCATCGTCGGAGATATCGATGATGATTGGCTCCTTGGACACGGAAGAGGACGAGGCCTCCACATCTAGGTGCCCTCGTCGTAGTGGTGAGTTGCCTGAGCCGCTCCGGGCACCAACCTGCTGCCTCTCGAGTTGAGGTAAGCACGGGCACGCTGAGAAAACACCTCGCAGTCTTCGTCGAAGGCACCGACGGTGGCCTCAAGGAAACACCATGAACTGTCATTTAAAGCAGCCAACCGCGTCGCAGCGTCGGCGCGCGAGGCGTCGACGGTGGCCTCGATGGTGAGGTGCTCCTCCAAGATCCGGGGGTCGGCACGAATGGCAGCCATCGCGACCTCATCCGCACGTGCGGCCGTGATTTGCTTCTCCGTTGCCAAATGCTCCTTGAGCTCCTGGCTATACTGCGTGCACCATGGCTTAGGGCGGCGCTTATTTGGGGGAGGGGTCGGTGATTTGGGTGGAAGGTGTCGCACTGACGGTCGGGGCATGTGGGATGTGGAAGGAGGAGGAGGATGGGGGTCGGGTGTGGATTACCTGCCTGGATCGACGAGGCCGAGCAGCATGAAGGAGGGTCGCCGGCGATGAGGCGGCGCTGCAAGCAAGGAGTGAAGGTTTCAACTTGGAAAGGAAGGCGGAAACAGGGGAAATGTGGCTTTTGGTAAGGGGGAGGGGGCGGGGAGGTAGATATTTCCGCGAAAGCCAAAATTTTTGAATCGGTGCAGCGAAAAAACTGGCGCGCAAAGTGTCATCAGACACGGTCCATTATTCAGCACTATGTATGATATGTGAACACACTACTGCAAGATGCTGCTAACGCGACACTACGATCAGAGACCCTTTGACGAAACAGTGTGCGATGCATTAATCACAAACGGTGATGTAAAATAACCATAAAAAAAGATGCAAAATGTTTGCGATGAAGGATACATCAAACACGGTCCAGATTTTAGTTCCGTGTGCGATGCCGGGCATACGGTTCAGTTCAATTAACTGTTTGCGATGAGGCAGAACAAAAGAAACGGGCAGGTAGATGAAGGCGTGTGCGATATACGGCATATAGTTCACTCGGATAAATTGTTTGCGATTAGGCGGAACAACAGAAACGGGCAGCCAGATAAAGGTGTGTGCGATATACGGCATACAGTTCACTCGGATGAACTGTTTGCGTTGAGCCAAGAGAACAGAAATGGTTCAACTTAACAAGATGTATGTGATACGCGGCAAACAGGTCTGTAATCGGAAACGTGTGGGAAGACCGATAACAATACAGACGATTCCTGTTAACAAGCCGTGTGTGTTGTGAGCAAACGATTGCTGGTATACAATTGTGAGTGATTGATGAAAACATCACCGATGGGTTCCATTGTTTAGTCCGTGTGCGATGTGATTTTCTTTGTCCGCACAGCATCTACGCTCTGTCTACAGAGCATCAACATATATACTTAAAAAGACAGCATTGCATAACCAAATTAAGCGTACAATTACAAAAGTGACTACACACATAACATTTCCACACACCAAAGTAAGCAATTACATGCATACTAAACTAGGAGAAATGATGATCTAATCATCTACTTCTTGTTGCGACGACGCTTGCCATTGCTATGCTTCCGGCTGGATCCCTGGCCGTTTTGGGGAAGGAGGCACTTCCTCATGTCAATGATCCGCCTATACATGTCGTAGCTCGTGTACGCCTCCTTGGCCGCGTACACGACGTGAGCTTTGTCGAGTTTCTCCATCCAGGTCGAGTGCCAGGCACACTTGTCCTTGTTGCAGGAATCCTTCATGTCTCTGTAGTAGGGGTCGATGATGGCCTCGGCGAGGTGAACCAGTGAGTCCTTCTCATGCTCCTTGCTGCCCGAGATCTTGTATTGGCCCTGGATGTCGACAAGATTCTGGTAGGCGATGCCCGAATTCTTGAGCACCTTTACATCGTTGATGATGTCCACCGTAGCGAACATGTAGTGGGGGCTGTTGACAAACCTGGCGAAACACTCGTAAGGCCTTGTGGCCAGGCAGTAGTGGTAGACAAGGACGTGGTTGCGTCGGCTAGAAGAGGGACAAATCGTGGGTGTTTATTGGCAAAAAGCTTTGTAAAAATGAAGTGTGTGGAATGACTTCGGTCATAAGTTTACCCATGGGTGATGAGGTCAAAGTTACACAGAAGGGTGATGAGGGACACTCGAGTGCGATAATTAATTCTGCGCTCTACAGGGCACATGGTTGAAGAAACCAACTGTGTGCAATAATGTCGAAGATCACAGTCGAGTTAGCTATACAGATCATGTGCTGTGAGACCGACAAGGTAAACAAATTCGAGAATGGTTAATAAAATCTAAGAGCATTGCATATTAAGGTCAAAATAGTGCTATCAATATACGAGTCTCATACGATGCCATTTCAATGATTGTACCACAAAAGCTCGAAATATTACAAGGTTCAAATTCCAGAGTTATATGGCTCAAATTCGAAGATTACAAGATTCAAACTGCTATTAGAAATGAAATTCAGCGCATCAGCTGCAAACGCTCGCGCTGATCCGCTGAACATGGATATCAGAGAGGTTCAAACTAATATTACCACTTCTAAGTCTGGTTTCGAAACCTCATAATTTTTGCAAAGGGGTCAGCCACTGAGAAGTCATGTATGGGGTTGACACGATGACTTCCGATTACTCTGTCATCTGAAGTTCCAAAATGAAATTCAGCATTTCCGAAGCCTATTCCATTCTGCCGCAGGCGCCGGCGCTGATCAACAAACCATTCATTTTTGCGAAATAAATGTAGGGCAAACCTCATTACCTTCAGCACCCTTGCTCTGACAATAAAGAACCTGGCGAATATAATCTCCGGTAAGGTCCCTCGGTAGGAGTTCAAAGTAATTTCTAAGAGATGCAGATCTAGGAATTCGACGTGATTGTTATATTGTATCACATTATCCACCACTGGGCCTAATCTTATCTGCAAAAGAAGAAAACGTGTTAGTACCTACATGCAGTTTTGAACACTACTACAGGCCTATTTGGTTTGCAGGATTTGTAAAATGCACTAACATGCCATCTTTGATCTGATATGATTAACATGGGCATTCGATTACATTCTAGAAAAATGTAGACTTCTTCACAAGAGGTTGGAGTGGATGAAAAGTTCCCTAAGAAAACTAGTATAGATGAATCCAAAGGAGAAATGCTTATGGATTGTAACCATATGGATCAAGCAACCAATATGGGGGGCGGGGGGACATGTATGTACTGAAATCCTCCAAAAGAATCCTTCAGAAATCATAGTACATTGTCATTGTAAACTTGGAAAAAGGTGTCATAAATTGAACTCCCTTATGGTTAACATTTAACAGGAAAGGAACATCACCTCGATATATAGCTTCTCCAGGCACGGAAAGCATCTCAGGAAACTGACAACTTGCTCCAGGTTGGGGCCGATAGATTCTAGTGCCAAGACCTTCATTGTGCGCAGTTTTGGGGTCAAGCTTGTCGGAATCATTTTCTGGATGACAGACAAACAAACATCTTCAAAATTAGAAATAATGTTAATTTGTAGAAGGAGAGGTAGAAGGCGGCTGTTGTACCTGAACGGGTGTGGATCCAATAAGAAGTTCGAAGTATTTGTCAGACGAGTAGCCCACCACTGTCAATTTCGGCGCAGAAATGACATTGATTCTTGTTGGACCTTCTTGATCAACTACAAGTAATCTCTCAAGTGCAGGTGTGTCCTCAATGACCATACCGTGCTACACATCTTGTGATGTCTTCCTGCCGTACCAGCAACACACATAAATAGTCCGGAGAGTCATGGAGGTGATGTGGAAGCTACTCAACCCATTGATCGCCTGAAGACGAAGGTACTCGAGTGCAGTACAGCCACGGAGCAGGCGCTCCATGTCACCGTTTGGGAGGCAGATGGCGACGAGCTCGAGGTGCTTCAGTCGTGGTAGAATAAGAGCGGGCGCGCCATTAAGGGGTGGGGGGGCGGAATGGCAGTTCTTGAACTTGGCGGCGCGCAGCGTGGGCGCGAGGCGGAGCGCGGACATTGGCAGCGAGCGCATATGCCCATCATCAAATGTGAGCTCCTCGAGCTGATCTAGGGCGGGGGATCGGAACCAGTCGTCAAGCTTGGCTCGGTCCTTGCTGTTGGAACGGAACTTGCCCATTCTAAGGCCTCTGGTTGGGCCAAGGTGACTGCCGAGGATCTTGGAGAACGCATCCAAGCTTTTGCGATAGCCATGGCAGAGCTCGTGGGTGTCGATGAGGTCGAGAGGGGTGGAGTTCCATAGGGGGCGCCACCGCCTGGAAAGGTCGGTTGTCTGCTCCCCATATTTGATTGGGAGGAGGGAGATGATGACTGTCAACATATCATCGGGGAGGCTGCTGATGAAGTCTAGGCCTGCTGGAGTCGCTTACGATTCTTGCTCGCCCCACCTCCGCTTGTTGGCAGCCTCGTTCTCCACCTCCGGAGTCCTTGTCAGCGGCGCTTTCTGATAGAAGTGGGAGTACAGGAAATATTTAGTTAAAACAGGGCAATAGAAAAGTGTATTGGTAACTAGAAGTTATTAGGTAGGAATATAGTAAGAAAAGGGAATAACAATTGGTTGCTTAAATACTACACAATTCATTTGATATTGCTGGGTAAGTCAACATGCAGATACTTGAAAAGAAAACTTACTTCGAACAAAGTCTGGATGGATGATATCGTTGGGGAAGTTAGCATATATCTCATGACCAGGCTCTTTTATGTGCAGTGCAATTTTAGTGCCAACTTTCAGTACATAAAACTTAGAAATTTCTTTCCAAAGGCCAATGCCAAAATAGGAGTCACCACGTTCATCAAGTCTTATAGTAGCAATGATTGTAAATCCATGGTTTGTGTTCAGTATGACATCCCTGCAGTCTTGATTTATGTAAAGGGAAAGATTGTGCACTACAGATTCTATTGCATAGCAAGGGACGCGCTGCAGAAAATGGTAGGATTGTTAAAGAAAATATGGTAACATGCAAATATGGGCCCAAATTGAAAGAACTATATAGCAGTTGAAATTGAAGGACAAAAATCTATAATTAAACAGATAGGGTAAACATGATGTCATGGAAATATGAGAGTAATCGAAAGAACAATACATCATTAATTTGCCGAATATAGAAAGAAGAGGGCAAAAATCCCCTTTGACGTATATGGTGCATGTGGCACTTTTATCCAAATGTAGCAATATTTAGAATATGTTCAGGAAAGTAGGCCATGCCAACCGATTTAGGGTGAGATTGAACATACCGCGCGCATCCTCAAGTCATCTGGTACGGTGAGATGGAATGTCTGGCGGAGGCCGCAAAGTCCTGATGTGTCCGCGCACTGTACACTCTATGAATGAAAGAAAACCCTCAAATCAGCTCGAATAAAAATGAATTCACGGTGATTTCAGCCGGGTGATTAAAGGAGGCAGATGAACTGGGATAAGAGATGAGATAATATCTCATTAAATTAGTTACCTTGTTGTCCATGAGAAAGAACCCTCAGTACGGCAGATTCCCCAACCGAGCGGAGCTGGGTCGACCGCGAGCAGCATCGAGAAAGTCGACGGCGATAGGCGGCGGCAAGCGGAAGTGGCGAAATGCGGGGGGGTTTGCCGGCAGCCTAGCGGCGGCGGCAGGCGTCGAGCTAAGTGGTTACCGCCGTGATAGGCGGTGTCATGCATAGACGCGGAGGAGCTTGTGCAGGTGTGAATGGGGACCGGAGGGGGTGGTGGGTGGGGTGAGGGTTTTTGTGACGTGGGGATGGTGAGGGTTTTCTTTTTTCTTTTTTGAATTGGGTGGTGAGGGTTTTCTGTCCCACAAAGAATTTCGGAGGCAATGGTTTGCTAGAGCCAACCGTGTGTGATTGATGCAACATGCAAAATGAAAGTCATTGCACATGGTTCTAATTTTGGGAACCGTGTGTGATTGACGTACTACCTTCGTCCTGGTTTATTGGTCCCCTTTGTAATTTGTACCAAATTTCGACCAAATATTTAACTTAGAAATGTTTATGCATGTCACCAAAAATTATATCATTGAATACTATGTTCAAATACGCATCCAACGATATAATTTTTGCTGACCTGCACTAACATTTTGTCAGTTAAATCTTTGTTCAAAATTTAACACAAATTACAAAGGGGACCAATAAACGAGGACGGAGGTAGATTCCATCAACTGAACTTGCATCCATATCCCACAGTTAGACATAAGTAAACATAGATTAAACATACTCGGACATAAATAATAAGTGTACACGTACACAAGCATAGTTCAACCATAAGTACATAGTTTAACCGTCATTAAGCATGCTCAAGCGTACATAGTTCGATCCTACATCTCATCTCACATGCCGGCACGATCCTGAAGCTTCTCCAGGTACTCGGCGTACGCGCCGTGCGCCACCCTGCGAGAATACTTCTGCTTGAAGGAGCCAACGGCCCGTCCTCTTGCATGCGCCAGAACACTTTGATACGCGTCATGAAGCTTGTGGTTGCAAAATGGGCATCGATAGCCGCTGTCCCAGGTCCTAATACGCCTGTTATGCATTCCTGCATAAAGCTCCCTCGGGATTTGCCTCTTGTACCTCCTCTGGACATCTTCATCCTCGCTGTCCACATCGTCAGACAGCACCTATACAAATAGTAAAAAAAATGTGGCGTCAAATTAATGTTTACAAACTAATCTCTAGCAAACATTTGACAGTTGCCAAAATTTGGCATCAAATCAATGATTACATGCCGTGAAGTAGGATTAGGAATTTATGGCTATTTATTTATACATATCCAGATATTATGGTTCGATTTTTAAGCACAGTCGTCTATGTACAGACCAATCTTGAAGAAAATAATGGCACAAACATATGTAGGTCATTCAAAATCAATTGTCAAGTCCTGGCCATGAATTATTAGCACGAACACTAACCCTAGTCGTATTACTAGCAGAAATCATTTGCACAAATGAAACAACTAATCACTTATCACTTGTACCATTTAAACAATCAATACACTACACGGATCTAACGAAACTTACTCAGATTTCATGGATTGGGAGAACATAACCATAGGATTTCTATTCCAAAAAGGGGGAGGTAGGAGTAACCAGAGAAACCCTAGGATCTATTTGACACATAAATGGGTATAGATGACTAACCAGTTGTCTGTCGTCGTCGGAGTCGTCGGCGGAGTGGTCGCCGGGGTCGTCGCCCGAGTCGTCACCAGAGTCGGTGTGGAACTCCACCTCCGGCTGTGGAAGCTCGACGCTGTCGACGACGTCAGGGTGCGGCGATAACTCGCCGGCGGTGACGGCAACCTCTGTCTCCATCTCCACGCCGTGCTCCGGTGCTTCAGCAGCCCCGGCATCGCCACTCCCTCCGATGGGGCGCTTCGGCGGCATCCTCATACACTGACGGCTTTGAGAACTGAGAGCGGCGTCGACGATGCAAGCGGAGAGAGAGGATTGTGTGTGTGGCGAGGATGGGGGGTGCGGCCGGTCGGGCGCACCATTAATATGGAGTAGTGGGAGAGAGGCGGGCGGCGGTCAAACCGCTGGCTCGCCTCCCGGTGAGCCTGCACACCGGACTACTGGCATGCCTACCTTCGTTTCACACAGCTACTCGCACGCCTCCCGATTACACTGCGCAGCGAGCACGCCTCCGTCAATTCACACACCTGCACGCACGCTTCCTGGCCTGCCTGCGCGGCGGACTGCTCGCATGCGTCCTGTCAACTCATGCCTGCTCGCACGGCACACGAGTCGCGTGGCGGCACGTATATTGTTTTTCTATTTGGATGATTAATGCTACCGCTTTATTGCTTAACCGAAGCATGGCACGTATCCATTGTTGGTATAACGCTCACGGTTCGAATAAATAATCCGTTTGGGATATTGGTTCCCAATTATTAATAATCTCCCGTTTGTAATTAGATAAAGATTACATCAAAACTGGTCTCAAATTTGACAAAAAAAAGTATAATGCCACTTTGTATTGGTGTCCATATGACAACACGATAAGTTTCATGAACTTCAAATAAGTTTTGGATGTACTAGAATTTAAAAATCAAGATTCTCAATGTTTGAAATTTCTTGCACGGGGAGTAAACATGCACCCAGTGAGACACATGTGTTTTTGCAATCCATTTAGGTGCACTGTCACGTGTGCATGTAGCTCAAATTTGATTTTTGCACATTATACCCATAGAAAATCAATCAATTAATGTACTAAAACGTCTTAATGATCTCTGTTTTTTTTTCAAAATTAAAATGTCCGTCCTTTGGTAACATATGTTCACCGCGGGATAATTTAACATCCATCATAGTTGCGGTGGATTCGCGGTATGTGTGTGGGTGTGTGCGTCTGGGGGGTGGCGGGTGGCTCGCAGTACACTACGAGTTGTGAGCCACCGTGTGGGTTGGCCGTTTTGTTAGGCAGGTGCCAAATCAGAGTCGTGAATTCGTTATTTAAAACATTACACAACCCTTTCATACATACATGTTTTGGCCACATGCAGTCGATGGTTGTCCTACATGACACTCGATACTCGCGTGTGACGCTTTCTGTGGGCCCATGAGGTCGTCGTCCATCACTTTGACGAACAGTCGGCAGTGAGGTTAATTTGACCAGCAAGGTAGAATCTTTTTTGTTTGTGTTATGGTGGTATATAGTACGCGTCGAAGAGGTGGGAGGGGACTAGCATATATACTATATATACGTACGCGTCCATGAACAAGTACACCTCACTCAGTGTCGGGACTTTTCGGTTACCGAGGCACGTGCCACATCAAAGTTGTGAAATTGGCTATTAAACGTCACACAACACCTCTTTGGGCCACATGCATGCAGGCGGTGGTTATCCTAGCTAGGACACTCACGTGTGACGCTTCCATCTGTGGGCCCATGAGGCCATCGTTGATGCATGCATCACTTTGACCTACATCGGGAGAGATTAATTAATTTCACCATCGAGGAGGATTCTTTTTGGGTTGTATTACGGTAGGAGCATATAGTATGTGTCGAAGAGGGGGAAGGGGACCATCATATGTAGTACGCTTCATGAACCTCGCTCTGTGTGGGGGTTTTACGGTTTTTGAGGCATGTGGCACATCAAAGTTGTGCATTTTGGGTATTCAATATATGTTTGGCCCACATGCAAAGCGATGGTGGTTGTCCTCTCGCACCCACTTAAGCGGTTATCAGCGATATCAATGCTTTCCATCTGTGGGCCCGCTTGGTCCATCACTACTTTTTGCCTGACAATAAGAGAGGTTAATTTGACTTAGGAGGAGATTATTTTTTTGCTTGTAATACGATATATATATATAGGTCATGCTCTGGGATGACATGATACAGTTTGAGCACACACACATGCATGTGTACGCATGAATCCCTCCCATCGAGTCGAAGTGGCTAGTACAACGACACGTCATGAACCGATCTCGCTCTATGTGGGGACTGTACGATTTTCGACGCACGCGCCACATCAATGTTGTGAAATGGTATTCAAACATGCATGCACGCATCACCTCCATACATATGCATGTAGTGGTTGTCTTCGAAACGTACACTCCCTCGCGTGGTTATCGGCGACAAGCCTATATATTCGTGGGCCCGCATGGACATCCATGATCACCTTGATCGACAACAAGATAGGTTACCATGGCGGATTCTTCCTTTGGTTCGTGTTATCGTAGTATAGGTCATGGTGAGATTCAGACCTAATTAAGTTTGAGCGCATATACTATGCATGCATGCATGCATGAATCCCCGTCGTCGGCTTGAAGTGTGGTGTAACATACATATGCATCGTCAACCTAACCCTCACTCAGTGTGGGGATTTCTAGTTCGAAATCAAGGTGCCACATCAAAGTTGTTCCATTGTGTATTCAAAAACACAACTCTCCATACATATGTTTGGGCCACACGCATGCAATGGTTGTCTTCGGGGACTAGCTACTTGCGTGATTATTGGCGAGCTAGCCCATCTCCGGGGTCGCATGGACGGCCATCACTTTGACCAACAACAAGAGAGAGGTTGTACGACCAAGGTGGATTATTCTTGGTCCGTTTTACGATCCATCTTGGTGAGATGAGATGCTCTTTGGCCTGCCGATGAAAGTGTGTGTGTGTGTGGGGGGGGGGGGGCTGCTACTTTGCACTTTGCTAGGTGAACCTCGGTGGGGGGGGCATGCATTCATAGCTTAGGATTCCCTTCATGCCGACACGAGGGGGGGGGCTGCTAGCTACTTCACACTGCTAGGTGAACCTCGGTTGGGGGGGGGGGCATCCATTCATAGCTTAGGACTTCCCTTCGTGCCGACACGAGGGGGGGGGGGCAAGCAATACCGTGCGCTTTGCGAGATAGGTGCCACATCGAAGTTGCATTTGGTATTTGAACATCAAACCACCCTTTTCATACATAAATTTGGTCCACATGCAAGCGTGTTCATGTTCTGACCCTCTCCCGTGTCATTTTTTGCCAAATTTATGAACATTAGACAAGTCGGATGATGCAACAGACATGGTTCACTCAAACTAACCGTGTGCCATGCCGGTGCCCCTGTCACGCACACATCTGCACAGTACATTGGGCTCCACGAGGCTTCCCCTCTCAAAAGTATCTACCCGCCTGCAGCTTTTTTCTGTTTGATAACACACAGTTATTGTGTTTTGACCGTGTGTGATGTTTCTTGTTACCAATCCCGCCTGCATCCCTCGAAAATATCTGCCCGCCTCGAGGGTTTTCTATTTCATAACACACGGTTGTTATCGCCGGACCGTGTGCGATGCACCATCACCAAAATTTTCAATAGCCCCGGCATTTCACTCCCGCGTTTGACTCCCGCCTAGTAAAATTTTCAGTACCCGCGTCATTTCCTCAAACACACCCCCGCCTCCCTGCACACACACACACACACACACCAGAAGCTCCTCGGGCATGCACACACACACACACCCCCTCCCTCGCTCGAAACCCTAGCAAGGTCCCCACCGCCGCCGCAAGGCCTCCATTGTCAACATCTGCTGGTTTGCCCGTGCAGCTTACCCACCGATCTCCATACCCAGGCCGCCCTGAGTTTCTTAGATGATGCCTGCCAAACGCCCCCTTTCCCATAGATCCCCATCCTCATCCCCATCCCCCACTCCAGAGCGTCACAGCCTAAGACCGGCTACGCTTCCCGTGGAGCTCAAGGAGCGAATGGCCCAAAAGAGGTGTATCGCAATCTCTTCGCCCGACGTCGCCGAAGAAGCTGACGACCATTACTGGCCGCAGGCACTCAATCAGTGGGCTAGAGTATGCGGGTATGTCACGGACGCCGGCTACGACATCGAGGTCGTCGACAGCGACGGCCTGAGGCGGGCTATGTCAAAGGTTAAGTGGCCCACCCCAACCCCTCGGGTTCAACCGCCGTCGATCTCATCCATGGCCCCGCCGCTGATCTCCTCTGGCTCGCTGTCAAGAATTTGCCATCCTACATCGCCATCAAGCCCCTTTTGTCATTTCTGAAGGACATGTTCTGTGATGCTGGCTTGGGATCCACAGCTTCCAAGTCAGACCACATCGACGGCGACCACGAGGAGGGCACCCTCTTCGGCTCTTCCAATGGGAAAGATCCCATCTGCTCTTCCAAGGGGAAAGAGCCCGTCCGCGACATCAGGGAGGGCACCCTATAGCCGTGCTCTTCCAAGGGGAAGAAGCCTATCTGTGACAACATGGAGTGCATCCAGGGTCCGTGCTCTTCCCACGGGAACGAGCCCATCTGTGACAAGTGAGGAAACCCATGATTTGTTTTGCCGTGCCTCTTCACAGGGGCAAACCCATGATTTGTTTTGTCGAGTCCCTTTTGTAGTGTAGTGAGAATATGTCCAGTTTTAATTGCTATATTTGGTTGTTTGCAGTATGCCTTGTTTATTTCAGTTGTTCACAATGTGATGCTCTATATGTGTAATTATTTACTATGCAGTACATTTCATTAATCCAGTTTTAAACATACCGATAGGAATGCATATATTTGCTTGCTGTTAAGCCTGTTATAGCTAGCATATGCCTCTTTTAAAGTTTTTTGATTGTTCGGTTGTTTGTAGTTAGCATATGTCCAGTTTCAAATGCTATCTTTGGTTGTTCGTAGTATGCCTTGTTTATTCCAGTTATTCACAACGTGATGTTCTATATGTGCAAGTATGAATTGTGCAGTTCAATTTCATCAGTATCAGTTTCAACAATACCACTATGAATGACTACATTTGGTTGCTGCATCTTGTAGTTAACATGCCTTTCCATTTTTATTTAACAATAACCAGTGTACTTAGACTGGCACAATACCAGTTTGAATGACTATGTTTGCTTATTGTTAAATGTTAGGCATGTTGCAGTTAACACACCTTTCCACTTGTTTTGCTTTACTAGCGTGCTTAAACCTGCATACTGAAGCCATCTTTTGGAGATTATTTTGTCTGCCATGGATAATTTTGGTTGATGTTTAGCCTGTTGTGCTTAACATGCCTCTCGGTGTACCTACACAGGACAATTTTGGGAACGACTGCTGTTTTCCATCGAGGTTAGTTTCATCCCATGGCTTATATATACTCACTGTTCAGGATATCGGTAGCTGGTACCATATAGGCCGGGGGCTGATAAGGGACTAATCGGTGAATCGGACTTTTAACTGAATATATCTGTAACCCATTTATCGTTAGGTTAACTAGGGCCATATGTAATATATCTGAGGCTACATAGCAACATGCACTATACTTAATGTCTAAATATGCAATCCTAGGCTACATAGCAACAAGGAAGAGTGTTACCTTAATGTTCTGATGATGTCTAGATATACGTAGAAGAGCAGCAGCAGCAACAACAACAACACAACCCTGTTTGGATACTCAACTTAGCTAGAGGTTAGAGTTAGTTTCTAGCTCATGACTAACCCTGAAGGCCTGAACTAACTCCATCCAAGGAGGTGTTTGGATGACAGGGTTAGATTGACAATAAATGCTCTAGGAGAACTAGCTCCAATTAGCACCTCCTGGGTTGGATAGTTTTTTTGGGTGGGTTAGATGCAACTAGCTCAAACTAGCCCTCAAGTTAGGATATACTTTAGGGCTATTTGAGCCCGAACTAGCTCAAACTTACTCTAACCCATGGATACAGCAGTAGTTAATCAACCGATAATTTGTAAGAATGCAATAAACTCCTTTCGGCCCATAATATAAGATGTTAATTCATCTAATATGTGAGTATATTGGATGTTATAAGATATTATATAAGAGTGTTGTACTACATCATTGTGCAATTGATGTTTAGCTTCTAATATTAACTTGGTGCTTTTAGGTACATATGTCATTGGTAAAGATCCGCGCTTCGACCCTTTCTGCATATGGGGAAATGAGATATCGATGAACCAGCATCAAGTGAGGAAGCTGATAAAGATTGTTAGTAAAATAGGTCAAAAGATGGCAATTAAACTATTTGTTTACACTTTATCCAAGACAACAGCGAACTGCAGGGTGGTAAGTAAGGACTCTGCAGCCTTCTTTTTACTGCCCATAATGAGTTGTGTTAGATGACAATGTCTGAATCTTTTTCCTTTGAAGTGGTTCCCAAAGCAGTTTACTCAAGATTACCTCTCAAACTACATGATTGGTGGGCATGCAAAGGTTAAAGTATTTCTACTAGAACACGATGATTATCTAGATGTTTTCATGAAGACCGTGAAGGATGGGCGGTCGGCCATCACAAAGGGTTAGACTAGAGTCGTGCGTGCCTTCTGCATGGAGGAGGGCACAATATGGGCATTCCGCTTCACCTTGTTCAGCAACCAGAATGTATTTCGCCTCTTTCTTTACCGTCTTTCATAGTACAAGTATACAACTGTGGTTCATCATTCTTTATTTGGTTCTTATGTAATTCTTGAACATATGTACCTATGAATCGTATAATGCATTGGTTGTTTGAACCTGATGGATATGAATCAAGCTATAGCATACATTCAAATTCAAATTCAAATCCGGTACATTTTGAAATAGCAGCAATTAAATTACGGTGAAATTACGCTCTCTAGTTTGTTATGGCACACACGGTTGGTAAAACACAAACGTTTGCGATATACACCATAATCCGACATGGTTCACAGAGAGGAAACGTGTGCAAGCATGCACACAGTTGCCGTTTGCAAAGCGTGTGCGATGTCAGACAATATCACAAATGGTGCGGGCAAACTAAACGTTTGTGATAGTTGCCTTATCGTACACGATTCACAACCATGAACTGTTTCTGATGAAGTATGCATCGTAAATGTTGCACCACAGAATAGCGTGTGCGATAGTTGTGGTGTACAACGATGTTACGATGGTCCGACGTTTCGTAATCCTGTCCGACACTCGTATGACAATTAGCTAATCCTCTTAATTAGTTATCGCATACAGTTTGGGAAAAGTGAATGTGTGTGATTGTATGCTTATCATACACGTTCTATAATAGTGAACCGTTTGTGATGGGCCGCGCATCGTAAACGTAGCACCACAGAATACCGACTGCGATGGCAATGCGAGCACAAACGAGTAGGAGTACTGTATATGCATCTTGGCTCCCTATCCCCGGCGGTTTCTGGGTCATGTGGGAAGGACCACCCGTATCACCCACACTCACTTGGCGACGGTTCCAAATGCCGTCGCGGAAAGGGGTTAAAAACCGTTTGTATAGCACCGACATGTACCAGTGACATCACAAACGATTCGTATAGCTTAACCCGTGTGTGATGAGTTTGAACGTCAAAAATTTTGGTTCGAATTTCCCTGGTTACAGTGGTCATCCACGTCATTGAATAATTTGGGTACACAAAGGAGACTACAACACACCCACACTTCTTAATCGAGCAAGTTCAGCAATTAAACAGAGCTAGCTGACCTAAACATTACTCTAACAAATTAAAGACCAGCGCTCTTAATTAAACAAAACAAAGAGTACTACTATGGCTGGTGCTCGTTGATCTCCACCGCCTCCTCCATGTCCAGCTCGCGCCCGACGATCTCCTGGGGAAGGGGCCACATGGCATCCATCGTACCATACTCGGCAAGGATCTCGCCATCCGTGTCTGCCATCTCTTTGGACAAGGCCGCCACGAGCTGGGCGTGGGCGGCCACGATCTGGGCTTGGACGGGCTCTGTCATGGCAAGGTATGCCGCGGAGGAACGGATGGCTGCTCGAACGCTCTCGGTGATTGCCAACTCTTTGGCCGTGGGTTGCCGACCGTTGTTAGAGAAACTTCGTTCGATTTGTGCGGTGACCGCCACAAGCTGGGCGTGGGCGGCCTCGACATGCTCGTGGTGTCGTGGGAAACCATGGCCACCTATGGGGCCATCAGCCCCTTTTGGTTCTGTGGGGGGATGGACACGTTGCACAAAGAGCGGAGAAGCGTCGCGCAGCACGGCAGCGATCACACGGGCAGTCCTTACCCAGGTTCGGGCCGCCGTGAGGCGTAAAACCCTACTCCTGCTTTGGTGGATTGATGGTGGATAATGGTGGTGAAACGTAGCACACTCGCCCGGCAAGGTTGCTCTGGGGGCGAGAGTGGCTACGCACGTATGGATATGCGAGGATCCAACTCTTTCTACGGTCGCCATGGGCCACCTTTTATAGATTAAGGGGTCACCACAGTGGCAAATCAGTCTTTGCGTACTGATTAGATAGCTAACAGTACTATCATATCTAACTCTGCAGGCTGACATAGCGCATTAAATGCGCAGCTTTGTGTCACATCACAGCTCGCCCGGCAAGCCCAGCCGGGCTGTTTTGCCAGCTTCGCGCCTACTTGCTTGACATGTCTCAGGACGGGTGTCATATGGAGGTGTTTGCTGTAGGAAGTGGCTGCTATGTGGTAGAAAGCAGCCACTTAGTCACCTTGGAGCTTGACACCGCTCCGATTACTGACTTGCGTCGCTTGTGAGGTGGAGCGGTGGAGTGGCTTGCCTCCGCCAGCCCTGGCAGGCCTGCCGGGATGATCTGGGAGCTTGCTTCCGGGGAAAACCCAACCTTGCCAGGCTCACCTGCCCGGCAAGGTAGGCCCTTCCCTTAGCGATGCCTCGTTCCTCTGGCTCGCCTTGGCCTTCTCGACTTGCTCTTGGATCTTTCAAAGGAATTGATCCTCCTTGTTTGGTTTGATCTTGTTCTTGCAATCTTGTCTCTAGCCTGTGCACAGTCCGTGCAATGGACCCAGGGTCTGTTGCACCGACACGTGGGCGGCCTCCATTATGGCTAAGGCCGCCGCTGCGGAATGGACAGCTGATGTGCGGCTCTCGCCAGTTGCTATCCCCGAGGCAGATGTTGCTTCCTGATAACCCAAAAGTATAGGGGATCAATTGTAGCCTCTTTCGATAAGTAAGAGTGTCAAACCCAATGAGGAGCTAAAGGTAGAACAAATATTCCCTCAAGTTCTATCGACCACCGATACAACTCTACGCACGCTTAACGTTCGCTTTACCCAGAACAAGTATGAAACTAGAAGTACTTTGTAGGTGTTGTAGGATAGGTTTGCAAGATAATAAAGAGCACGAAAATAAAAACTAGGGGCTGTTTAGATAAAGAAACAATTACGTTAGTTTAATGAGTGTGGAAAAGTGGTGGTAGGAGTTGCGGAATTGCCCCTAAGCAATTGACTACCTTACTAGACCGATAGCAAGTTTTATGTGGGAGAGGCCACTGCTAGCATGTCATCCTTTACTTGGAATTCTATGCAGTTATGATTGGAACTATTGGCAAGCATCCACAACTGCTAACGTTCATTAAGGTAAAACCCAACCATAGCATTAAGATATATTGGTCCCCCTTTAATCCCGTATGCATCAATTTCTATGCTAGGCTGAAGCTGCTATCACCCTTGCCCTCCAATACATAGTCCTATCAACATACAACTAACCCTATGGTGTGATCCACGCGCGCGCTCATATGATGGGCACCAAAGGACAGCAACATAACCAAAATCAAATTAAACCAATCATAGCAATTCACCAATTACCCGATAGGACAAATAAAATCTACTCAGACATCATAGGATGGCAGCACATCATTGGATAATAATATGAATCGTAAAGCACCATGTTCAAGTAGAGGGTACAGTGGGTTGCGGGAGAGTGGACCGTTGAATATAGATGGGGGAAGGTGATGAAGATGTTGGGGAAGATGACGGAGGTGTTGGTGTAGATCGCCGTCACATGATGATTGCCCCGGCGGCGTTCCGGCGCCATCGGGAGAGAGGGGGAGAGAGCCCCCTCCTTCTTCTTCTTCCTTGACCTCCCCCCTAGATGGGAGGAGGGTTTCCCCTCTGGTCCTTGGCCTCCATGGCGGCGGAGGGGCGGGAGCCCCTCCGAGATTGGATCTCTCTCTCTCTCTCTCTTTGTTTCCTTCTGTTTCTGCGTTCTCAAATTCTGGCCTTTCACCGTTTCTTAAATTCCCGGTGATCCCTAACTCCGATTGGGCTGAAATTTTTAACACGATTTTTATCCGGATATTTGCTTTCTTGCGGCTGAAGAAGGGCACCAACCGCCTTGCGGGGTGACCACAAGGGTCCAGGGCGGGCCCTACCCTTTGGGGCGCGCCCCTGTGGCTTGTGGGTCCCTCGGGCATCGTCTCGCGTTGATTCCAATTCCCAAAAATCACATATATTCCAAAAAAATCTGTGTATGTTTTTATCGCGTTTGGACCTCGTTTGTATGGATATTCTGCGAAACAAAAAAACATGCAACAAACAGGAACTGGCACTGGGCACTGGATCAATATGTTAGTCCCAAAAATAATATAAAAAGTTGGCAATAGTATATGAAAGTTGTAGAATATTGGCATGAAACAATCAAAAATTATAGATACGACGGAGACGTATCACTGCCGCCACCTGAGAAGTAACAACGGCCGTTTGGGCTGCCTTCGCCGCCCGGTCGTAGATTGCGGCCACGCTCATGCAGCTTGTTAGCACGCGCATGGCGGCTGCAGCCACGCTCTCGCTGGAGTGGGCCACCGAGGTTGCCCTCACGACGCAGGTCCATGTCCCCATCTTTCATCGGCGATGATTGAACAGTGAAATGATATTTGGGGAGCGAGCTAGTGTGCTTGACACGCCGGCTATGGACTGTAGCCGACGCACCTTCTCGCGTAAGCCATAGGCGTACTATACTCCAACGGTGCTCCAAGATATTTTGTACTACATCTCACACGGTTGGTGATAATAATCTCCAAGTTTCGGAGAGGTATCTCTGGGCCCTCTCGGTAATACACATCATAAGCTTGCAAGCAAACGACTAAGGAGTTAGTCACGAGGTGATGTATTACAGAACGAGTAAAGAGACTTGCTGGTAACGAGATTGAACTAGGTATAGAAATACCGACGATCGAATCTCGGGCAAGTAACATACCGATGGACAAAGGGAATTACGTATGTTGTCATAAGGTTCGACCGATAAAGATCTTCGTAGAATATGTAGGAGCCAATATGGGCATCCAGGTTCCGCTATTGGTTATTGACCAGAGAAGCGTCTCGGTCATGTCTACATAGTTCTCGAACCCGTAGGGTCCGCACTTTTAATGTTAGTTGATGATATAGTATTATATGAGTTATGTATGTTGGTGACCGAATGTTGTTCGGAGTCCCGGATGAGATCATGGACATGATGAGGAGCTCCGAAATAGTTCGGAGGTAAAGATTGATATATGGGATAATAGTGTTTGGTCTTTGGAAAGGTTCCGGAATTCACCAGAAGGGGTTTCGGATGTTTCCCGAAATGTTTGGGTATGAGAACACTTTATTTGGGCCAAAGGGGAAAGCCCACGAGGGTTTTGGAAAGAGCAAAAGGAAGTTTTGCGGAGACCAGAGGCCAGACGCCAGGGACCCTGGCGTCTGGTCCCAAACACCTGGAACCCTGACGTTTGGCCCTGGAGTCCGAGAAGGACTCTTGCCTTTCAGGCAAAACCGACATTGAGGAGGCTTTTACTCCAAGTTTCGACCCCAGGGCTCAACATATAAATAGAGGGGCAGGGTTAGCACCCAAGACACATCAAGATTCACCAAGCCGTGTGCCGGCAATCCCATCCCCTCTTGTTTATCCTCCGTCTAGTTTCTATAGTGCTTGGCGAAGCCCTGCGGAGATTGTTCTTCATCACCAACCATCACCACGCCGTCGTGCTGTCGGAACTCATCTACCACTTCGCCCGTCTTGCTGGATCAAGAAGGCGAGGACGTCATCGAGTTGAACGTGTGCTGAACGCGGAGGTGCCGTATGTTCGGTACTTGATCGGGACGGATCGTGAAGGTGTACGACTACATCAACCACGTTGATAAATGCTTCCGCTTAGCGATCTTCAAGGGTATGAAGATGCTCTCCCCTCTCGTAGCTATGCATCTCCATGGATAGATCTTGCGTGTGCGTAGAATTTTTTTTGTTTTCCATGCAACGTTTCCCAACACAACTATAGGTGTGTCGTCAAAAAAATGGAATTATTCAGGGTTCGTTTGGACATGTTTATACATTAACTTGGTTTTCTAGCCATTTCAGGTGCGCAATTCAAAATTAAACTACATGCACATGCTCCGGTGCACCAAAATGGGTTGTAAAATCATATATGTGTCCATGGGTTTATGCTTATGTCCCATGCAAGAAATGGGGATGAATTTCGAACACCACAGCACCGTGGCTCTCCGGCAAACGTTGAGGTACTTGCTTTTGTAATTCTAGTAAATCCAAAACCTTGGCAATTCTATCATGGAATGGCAACAACATGCTGGGGTAAAAAATACTGTCCCATTTGGGGCAGGTTATGGTATAAGCTTCTCACAAACTAGAGCTTCTCACAAGAAGCCTCATGGTTCCGTTAGGGAAATGTGTCACCTTTGTGTACAAAACGATATTCGTCGCCTCTTCTTGCTTTCATTTTTTTTCTGGTGTCAATATAGAACAACAGGAGTGTCGTGTTAAATTTTGAAATTTTTTGGGGATCGTTTGAACATTTTTATACGTTAACTGAGTTTTCTAGGCATTTATGTGCATAATTCAAAATTGAACTACATGCTCATGCTCCAGTGCATAAAAACGGGTTGAAAACTCAAATGTGTGTCCTTAGTTGCAAGCTTAGGTCACATGCAAGAAATGAGAATGAATGTCAAACACCTTGACACTGTCGCTCGGCCGCTAACATTGAGATCCATGGTTTTAAAATTCTAGTAAATGGAAAACTCGTCTGAAATTCAGGAAACTTGACATGATATCATGGAACGGCATCGACATGTCATGGTAAAAATATTGTCCCATTTGGGCAGGTTTGGGTATAAGCTTGTCGCAAACCAGAGCTTCTCACAACAAGCCTGATGGTTTCAGTAGGGAACGTGCCACCTTGGGGGACGAAACGATATCCATTGCCTCTTCTTACTTTCAAATTTTTTCTTGTGTCAACATAGAACAACAAGGGTGTTGTGTCAATTTTTGGGATTTTTCGGGGTTCGCTTGGACATTTTTATACATTAACTGAGTTTTCTATGCATTTATGTGCATAATTCAAATTTGAACTACATGCACATGCTCCAGTGCATATAAATGGGTTCAAAATTGAAATGTGTGTCCTTGGTTGCATGCTAAGTCCCATGCAAGAAATGAGAATGACTATCAAACACCTTGCCACCGTCGTTCGGCCGCTAACATTGAGATACATGGTTTTTAAATTCTAGTAAATCGAAAACACGTCTGAAATTGATGAAACTTGACATGCTAGCATCGAACGGCATCAACATGCCGTCGTAAAAATATTGTCCCATTTGGGGCAGGTTGGGGTATAAGCTTCTCACAAATCAGAGCTTCTCACAACAAGCCTCATGGTTACGGTTGGGAACGTTTCACCTTTCTGGATGAAACGATATCCGTTGCCTCTTCTTGATTTCAATTTTTTTCTAGTGTCAACATAGAACAACAGGAGTGTTGTGTTAAATTTAGGAATTTTTTGGGGTTCGTTTGGACATTTTTATACATTAACTGAATTTTCTATGCATTTATGTGCATAATTCAAATTTGAACTGCAGGCACATGCTCCAGTGCATGTAAATTGGTTCAAAAATCAAATATGTCTCCTTGGTTGCATGCTTAGGTCCCATGCAAGAAATTGGAATGAATGTCAAACACCTTGCCACCGTCGCTCGGCCGCAAACATTGAGATGCATAGTTTTTAAATTCTAGTCAATCAGAAACTCGTCTGTAGTTCATGAAACTTGACATGCTATCATGGAGCGGCATCAACATGTTGTGGTAAAAAATTTGTCCCATTTGGGGCAGGTTTGGGTAAAAGCTTCTCGCAAACCAGAGCTTATCACAACAAGCCTGATAGTTTCGGTACGGAATGTGCCACCTTTGGGGACGAAACGATATCCGTTGCCTCTTCTTGCTTTCAATTTTTTTCTAGTGTCAACATAGAACAACAGGAGTGTTGTGTCAATTTTTGGGATTTTTCGGGGTTCGCTTGGACATTTTTATACATTAACTAGATTTTCTAGGCATTTTATGTGCATAATTCAAATTTGAACTACATGCACAAGCTCAAGTGCAGAAAAATGGGTTGACATATCAAATGTGTGTCGTTGGGTGCATGCTTAGGTCCCATGCAAGAAATGGGAATGAATTTCAAACACCAGGGCACTGTTGATTGCTGGCAAAACATGGAGATACTTTGTTTTTAAATTCTAGTAAATCCAAAACTCGTCTGAAATTCATGAAACTTGGCATGCTATCATGGAATGGCACCCGACATGTTGTGGTATTTTTCATGTCCATTTTGAGAGAAGGCGCACTCGAATAACAGCCAACAAAGGCATTTTGAAACAAATAGCTGCCACTTTAACATCTCAAACGTTTGTATAATTTAAATAGTGTGCGTGCTGTTAACCATTCACGTCACGCCACATGTCTCTCTTTTAATGGCCATAGGAGGTGCCGTGCGGACAGCTGCTTGACTGAACGGGAGGCGTGCGAGCGCAGTCCGGTGCGCAGGCTGACCGAGAGGCGTGCAAACTGTCCTCCAATGCGCAGGCTCACCAGGAAGCGTGCGAGTTGTACGCTGTGCAGGCTCACTGGGAAGCGAGTCCTTTGACTTCCATGGCCGCCCGCCTTGCTCGCATCCTCTCCATTAATGGCGCCCGAGCCGCTGTTTAATACAGGCGGCCTTACTGTTCGCCTCCCATTCCCCTCCCTCCCGCAGACCTCCACCAACGCCATGGCGCAGAAGGATCATCTGCCACTAGTCTTCCAGTTTGGTGAAGTCGACTCCGAGCTGGAGGAGACAGAAAATAAGGAGGAATGGGGCCTCATGGACATGGCCCTGAATGAGCTGGCCGCGGTGGTTGATGGCCCCGTGCCCGTCCCAGCTCCCATCCCCGCGCCCGCGCCAGCGACCATCCCGTAGCATTGACGGGCTGGTCGGCGAGCTAGAAGCCGCTGGTGTCAGCAAGTTCTCCGCGGACCCGCGCGAGCTCGTGTACATGCAAGCGCCAGCGCCCATGCCCGTGCGCGCCCATGCACCCACCGCGCCCGTGCCCGTGCACGTGCCCCCCTCAGTGGCATGGGACGCCGCCGTCGACTGCTACCTCGCAGCGCCGCGAGTTGCCATCCTCCCGCGCCCCGCCCGTCGATCGCGCGATGACATGATGTTTGATTTCCAAGTGAAGAACATTCTATGCTTCCTTGAAGACTTCAACAACGGCGTCCCGGAGGACGACAACGACAACGCCGGCGAGGCACGCCGCCTCCGCCGCCAGAATTAGTTTTTTTGGGGGGTTTAATACTGTATCAGTGTATCTCGATCATATGAATATAAATTCGCAGTGTGACTGAATGAAAGATATGGTTGAACGAACTTGCGTTTTTCTCTCTGAATGTACGGTCTTATCAAACGATTTTCTTTAAAAACAATGTAAATAGTTTTTAAATATAAAACACTCATCGCAAACGTTTTAGATAGAACACCCGTATGCAAACCGACAGCTTCCCTAGGAAGCCAAGGGAAAATGTGCCGAGCAGGATTTGTGCAGCTCTTGATCGCAAACGTTTTAGATAGAACACCCGTATGCAAAGTGAGAGCTATGGTCTTCCCCAGTAAGCCAAGGGAAAATTCGCAGCGCAGGATTTGTGCATCTCTTCAACGCAAACGGTTCATATTGAATACGGTATGCAAAGCCAGACTTCGGCGCTAAGCCAAGAGAAAATGTGCCGAGCAGGATTTGTACATCCCTTCAACGCAAACGGTTGTTTTGGATGACCCGTGTGCAAGCACGTACAGACAATTTGGTAAGATTTGCATCTGTCATATTGGGTATATTACCATTTGTCAAACTGGAAAGATTGACATTTGTTCATCTAGTAACATTGCCATTTGTCAAGCTTGTAACACTGCCATTTGTCAAAATATGCAGCTAAAAATCAATAGCACTATCTAATTTTTGCAACCAAAAATCAGTAATTAAGCATAGATTTCATTCATAGATTAAGCAGTCGTTCTGTATACAAATAGTTCAAGTCGACAGCTGAACCGACCAAACTTTTCCGCAATTGTTGCCAACCACGTACTGAAATAGCTAGTTCAACTATATATACTAGCTAATTTTAAGTACGTTGTACAGTTCCACCACATATATAGTCAGATGAACTTAACAAACTAGCCCCTAAATACTACTACTACGGAGGGGCTTTGTACTACTTCCGGCAGCCTCTCCTCTGCCGAGAGCGCTTAGTAAGAGGCAGAGGAGGAGGACGCTACCGACGAGCTGGACAACTGCAATACGGTGCCTGCCGCTGCTGCACCTTCAGCGACACTCACCTCGAACGCCCTCAGCCGCTCCAGACGACCCCTCTCGAAGCGGTGGTTCTCCTCGTAGATCTCCTGATTCCTTGCCTCTGCGGTGGCGTGTGTTGCGGCCATGGTGGCGGTAAGGCTCTTTGCGTGCTCGATGAGGCGCTCCTCCTCCTCCCGCAGGAACTCGATGTAGCACGCAAGGTCGCTATCGCATGTGCGGGCCTCCACCTCTGCCTCCCGCCTTCGGGCGGTGGTGGCGGAGCGGGTGGTCACCCCGGCAGTCGATGGTGGGCTGGCGGCCACGGCGGCTGACGATGGGGTGGCGGCCACGACCACCACCTCCCGCCTTCGGGCCGTGGTGGCGGAGTGGGTGATGGCCACGGTGGCCACCAGTGGGGTGGCGGCCACCTCCCGCCTTCAGGCCGCGGCGGCGGAGCGAGTGATGGCCCTGGCTTTCGACGGTGGTGTGGCGACCACGGCGGCAGATGGTGGGGTGGCGGCAATGGCGGCCGACAACAGCTGCCGACAGGCAGCGGCGGCGGAGCGTGTGGTGGGTGTTCCAAAAACACCCAACAGGGACGCCACGCACACTACACTACGCCGGGGATTGCACCGCCGCCGCTGTGTAGCCTCCCAGCTGGAGCTGTCCTCTGATGACGGCGGAGTGGCTGAGCGACGACGACGGACCGGTGCCATTGGCGATTGTGGGAGAAGCTGACGAGATAAGCTACAGGGAGGGAGGGGAAAATGCGACGCAGGACTCGCCGGCCGTGAGGGTTTATATAGCAGGCCGGTAAGCATTGGGACTTTGAGGGATTTCACGGAGTCGGGCGGGAAGCTTTCGCGTGAACCTGCGAGGTTGCGCGGAAACGGGCTCACCGATGATTCATTGGCGCCACTTCAAGCCACCGTTTGGCCAAAAGAACGCCCCCGCGCGCTGCGCAAGCTTGCGCTGTAAGCCGTCTGCGGCAGCGGGGTGACAAGACATGCGAGAGGAGGACGAAAGGACACGTACACATACGGTTAATAAAAAAAGTTTGTGATTTAATTACCTACTACCCCCGACCTGGTTTATAAGTCGTCTATGTATTTTTGTGACAAATTTTGACTAGAGATTTAACTAACAAAATACGAATGCATGTCGCCAAAGATTATATCGTTGGATTCGTATTTGCACATAGTTTTCAATTATGTAATTTTTATAACATGCATCAACATTTTGTTGGTTAAATTTAAGGTCAAAATATGGCACAGAATATAAAGGGGACTAATAGACAAAGACGGAGGTAGTAGCACACGGCCGCTCTACGCAGCGTCGCAACTCCCGGCCGGCTTGTAGACGACCATTCCCTGCGTGTTCAACTGCTCTATGTGTGTGGTTGCTCGCGGTTGAGGCGGCCGCGGAGCGCTCTGCTCGTGTCCCGCCGTGCGCGATGTGCTCTCGCGTCCCTTCGGGTGCTCTACCCTCGTCCCTCCACACGCGCTGCAAGTGTTTGGGGCCGGCACATGATCACGTACTGTGACGACCCCGGCTTAATCGTGCACTAACCATACACGCAAATGCGCACGATCAAGCCTAAGGACTCACTTGAAGATATCACAACACAACTCTAAAACATAAATAAAGTCATACAAGCTTTATATTTCAAGCCAGGGCCTCGAGGGCTCGAATACATAGCTCGATGTCATACAAGTGTCAGCGGAAGCATTAGATATCTGTGTACAGATATATTACACAGAGAGAGAGAGAGAGATAAGCCTTCACAGAGGCGTGGTAAAATAAAATACTACGATCGAAAGGCGTAGGCCTCCTGCCCTGGACCCTCCGATCCTACTCCTGGTCGTCAAACGGCTCCTCGTAGTAGTAGTACTCGCCAGGCGGGTAGTAGTACTGGTCGTCGGCTGGGGCGTCTGACTCAGGGGCTCCGTCGTCTAGTGGCATCAATTGGAAAATGGGGGAAAAAGAAAATAAAGCAAACGTGAGTACTCATCCGAAGTACTCAGCAAGCAAGGATCTACACTACATATGCATCATTGTCAAAGGAATGGCTGTATATGTGGACTGGGCTGCAGAAATGCCAGAATAGAGGGGGGAAGCCTAGTCCTATCGAAGACTAGCATCTTCAACAATCTTCAGCAGTCTTGCAGCATCAAGAGAGAGCAGATGAACATAATGTAAAGTAGTAGTAGTAGTAGTATCATCAACCTCGACCTGAGATCCTTTCTCGACTCCCTGCGAGAAAGCAATCCCAGAGCCGTACTATCCAGTTCTCATCACATGTTCTAGTTGTACCGATCGGGATACAACTCCGAGTGTCCGTTACCGTAGGACAGGCTATCGATAGAAGTTTCTTCCCTGCAGAGGTGCACCAACTTACCCACCACGCTCGCTTAACTTCGGCCGGACACACTTTTCTGGGTCATGCCCGGCCTCGGCTAAGCAACACGCCGCAACCCGATCGAATACCTAACAGAGAGGTCAGCACGCCGGACTAACCTATGCCCCCAGGGGTCTTGGGCCATCGCCCCGGGAACTCCTGCACGTTACGTGCACCGCCGGTGAGCAGACCTAGCAACCCCTTATACAAGCGCGGTTGCGTTCCCAGTCCAACCCAGCGTGTGCCGCATCAGTCGCTGACGTCCATTAAGCTTCGGCTGAAGTATACGACGCAGAACGCCCATACTATGCCCACGTGATGGTTAGTGCTATCAGGCTAGAGGCCCCTCGGATCACATATCCAAACCGTAGTGGATTAGGAGCGCGCGGAAACGAGCAGAGACTCACGATCGATGTGACCCCGTTGCCCCGTCTCGAGGTCTTCCGGCAAGGGCTAAGAATGCCCGGCCATGCCTCGTAGTTATCTCGCGGGCACCATCCAGGTCAACCCGACTCCACATCACTTCGCATTAAGCTCGCGCGGGTACCCCTCAGGGCCGACCCGTCTTTAGTAACATGGTTCTTAGTGCAAGTTAAATCAACAACAGTATCTGTGTGTCTGACACCAGGGGAATCCTGAGGAATCACCCTCGATGGAATCCCATCTGATGTTATAGTCAAGGTGAACGAAGGAGGAATCACCCTCGAGGTCCACACTTGAGGAGTTGCGCGACGATGTCGTTATCGGGGGTGGTGTAGGAGGAATCACCCTAACTTACCACGACCGAGTAACTAACCTACAAGGTTAACATCAGAAGTGCTGACGAGGTATCACCCTCGGCACTCGACGGTAACCCAGCAGTGTCGGCAACTAAGAAGGAAGTGATGTGCGGTGCCAGGGTCTAGTCTTCAATCCCGATGATCGGGTCTTCTGATATCCAGCAGGGCAGTCGGGATCCAGTGGGGGTCTCTGTCGTGTCTCTACCCAGCCTATACTAATCAGTCTAGGATAACCAGAAAGGTAGCAAGGCAGGTTACAATAATCAAGCTATGCAGCAGATATAGGAAAACAGTAGCAGTAGCAGTTCTAATGCAAGCATAAGAGAGAAGAGAATAGGCGATATAGGTATGTTCAAAATGGGGGTGCTTGCCTGTTTGCTCTGGGGCAAGCGCAAGGTCGTCGGGGACGTAGTCGTACTCCTGAGCTGCGTCTGCCTCGGGAGCTACGTCAATGTCGGGGTCTACCGAGAGAGAAGAGGGGGAAGAAACAGGTAAACATAATGCAAACAAATGCAATACGGTGCGTGTGATGCTATGATGCAGTGCAGGGTTGCCTAATTATGCATCTAAGTCATTTTAGTTATTTTTAGAATTATTCTAGGATTTAATAACCAGGGTGTGTGCACTATTCATCTGCCGGATACGGGTCCGGAGTTACGAGTTCTTCTACGTAGCGGGTTCCGATGAAGAAACAAACGGCACGATCAGACTCGTCTCGTCGTTCTGAGCAACTTTCATGTATAAAGTTTTTCGATCTGAGCTACGGATATTTTACTAGGAATTTCTGAAGTTTAAATCATTTTCTAGAATTTACAGATTATTTATATTTCGAAAATATTAATTATCAAATTGCTATGGGTACACAGCGGGTGTACCCAGAGTGTTGCTTATGTGGCTGACTGTGGGCCAAGTCAACTGCCCAGTCAGCAGTTGACTGGACCGTTGACTGGTCAACTGGGTCCAGTCACCAGAGGCTGACGGGTGGGGGCCAGTGCTGAGTCAGCAGTCACAGCCAGCATATTCTATCCATTTGAACAGTAAATGTTGGGCCCCACTTGTCAGTTAGTCATTTAATTAAATCGGTTTTTTTGTTAAACTATTTAACCTGCGTGGGGCCCGGCTGTCAGTGGGGATTAGCAGCGTCATTAGCGGGCTAATGATGACACGTCAGCGGGGTTAGCGCCGGCAGGGAGCTACAGTGCGCCGGCGGCGAGGCCGAGCTCTGGCGTTGGCCGTCCGGCCGTTTCCGGCGACCAAAAGGGCAACCGCGGACACGAATCGAACGGGCACAGCGTTCCGCACCCGATGGAGGTTGTGGGAGGCCGTGGGGTGCCCGGAATCGGCGGCAGCACTGACGGCGCACGGCGGCCGGAGTTCGGAGCCTGGCGTTCTGCGGTGCTAGCGCGCGTACTAAAGGTTCAGGGAGCTTCGCAAGGCTACCCTGAGCGCGAGGGCATGCTCGTCCAGCTTCGACAGGGTCTAGGGCGCCAGCGACGAGCACGACAGCGGAGCCAGAGCTCCGGTCATGGCGGGGAAGCTTGCTAGAGCTCGAAATCGACAGCGTGAAGAGAGGGGAAAGGAGGCGGCGCTCACAGCGGATGCAGGGGAGTACTCAGGGAGGCCGGAGGCGGTCGGAGTCGAGCGCTCCGACCGGCGGCGTGCGACGGATGCATCTGGCGATCCTCGACGAATGCAGCGGCTTGAGGGCGTCTGAGCTCTTGCGGGTCCTCGCAGGCGAAGAGGGCGACGGCGGCGGTCCTCGTGTGTGCCTTGGCTGGCCGTGGGGAGGCCGGTGGCCGTGGCTAGGCCACAGCCATGGCGATGGTGGCGTACAGTGGCGAGGGAGGGGGGAGCGGCGGATCTGAGTCTATGAGGGAGGAGGAGGAGTGGCGAGGCGTTAGGGGTAGCCAGATGGGCGCTGGGCGAGGTTAAGTAGGCATCCAGCGACTCTGTAGCACGGCGGTGTCGCGCATCGGCCGGTGATGGCGCATCTGAGCTGTGCGAGCGTCGACACAGCGACGGAGGAGGGGGATGACTCAGGCGGGCCGGGGAGTTGGGCTGGGCCTCGACTACAGTGACAGGTAGGTGGCCTTTTGGCCTTTTCTTTTACTGTTTTTTTTCTTTTAGTTAATAAACAGAGAGAGGATAGGATTTATTAGGGCAACTATTTCACTTTGGATAAATATGGGAGGTGTCCCAACAAATCCCTAGTGATTTTAGACACTGCGACAGAAAGTTCGGAGGCCAAAGGAATAGGTTGGATATTTTTTTAAAAATTGAAAAGGACAGATTAAGTGCTGCTGGACTACTGCTAAAATGTCCAGGGGCATTTTTGGAGTTTATATGAAGTTGGTTTCAATTTTATAAAGGCCTTTGGAATATTTGAAGCATTATGAACAATTTAATTCTGCCATTTGAAGAAATATTAATTTGTCTTGCATTTGGAATTGGAATTTGAAGTTGAATTATTTCCTAATGCCATTTTATGAAGATGATCATGATGACATGGCAGGTTAAGTAGCTTAACCAGAGTGGGGTAACCTAGGGATGTTACAAGTCTCCTCCACTACAAGAAATCTCGTCCCGAGATTTAAGTGGGGAAGAAAGAGTAACTTCGAGAGAACTGATCCTTATAGGATCGATTAGCTGGTGAACAATTCAGGGAATGCGGCAAAAGTATCTCTCGAGTTGAAACTTAGAAAACATCGAGAGCAAAATATGAAGGTTCAATAAGAAGTATCAATCGAATGGACATTCAATCGATACCTGAACAAAGTGTGAACAGGGGTCCAGGGTATCGAGGGTAGATCGTCTCTCGAGGGGTGACTCGGTTTAATACACATAGTCAAGAGTAAGAGGGTACTTCGGAATCAAAGATGTAAGAGGAGAGTCAGGTTCCGATCCTGTGGAACTGTGGAGGGTGTCGATCAAAGTAGGGAGAACGGTGGCAGCTTAGCGGTCATGTCAACAATGTATGCCAGAGGATGGTCTGTCAGTTATGTAGGCGGCAACATCGGTACCAAGGGCGAGGGACGAAGAGAACCATTTTCCTGCTCATTGAACGAGGTGGACCAATAGGCAAAGTTCTCGTCCGTCGGTGGTTGCCGGAATGTCATCAACAATAGTAACAGGGTTTCACTGGCGTAGTTGTAGACCGATATGTTTTCATAAGCAGAGAATTTATCTCTGCCCAGACAATTAGATTACAGGAAAGGTTAAACAAAACAATGGAAAGGAAAATGAAATTATCGGATTCAACAGACCAATGAAAAGGATAGATGTGCCTATACACAAGAATTAGGGGTATATCCATTCCAGGGAAAAGTAGAACACGATATACCTGAACAGTTCAGCCAGTACAAAACCATTTAGATAAAGGGCGAGGGAGAAATCAGGATGTTACCCGCACAATGGTGTCCGGATAATAGATCCAGAAGCATTTGGCAATGTGCCTCCAATGTTCTTGTTGATATTCGGAAGTCCACAGTCATGCTTCGTTGCGGCAATGATATCGTGTCAAGTAATAGATTGGGTTCGAAGATATCCAGAGGTACCGAAAAACATTTACAAGGGTGTCTCGGGACGTAAGGAATAACCATACACGACCAGGTTTGTGTTGGTCGGAAGTCAAGATGTCATCGGTGAAATCACAAATCATCGAGGGGCAGGGATGGTATTTCTCAACATGAATTCGATCGATATCCTGAAAGAGCTCGAAATGTTGATGATGATCATGACACATTTGTCGAGAGGTTTCAAGAAGATGTAATCAGTCAGCGATGACATCAAGAGAAAGGAATGCCGAGGCGAAAGATTATTGAATCCACGGATACGACACAAGCTCGAAATCAAGCTTGTTGTTTGAGGTGATATGACAAGATGAGGAAGGTCGACATGAGCTTAACTCATCGTCAAAAATTGTGCTCCGGGAAGAAGGGCCAGGTAGCACAGTTAAAAGTTAGCACGATAGGGATATAGCTAATCCGGCTAGGAATGTTGTGATGGGGTGTTAGACTTCCCAGTAACAAGTACTAGGGGTAACACCGGAAGGTAAGTCGGAGCAGAGGTTGGACGGGGAAAATGATCTGCAGAGGACAAGTATTTTAACTTATCCGGGAAATGAACCCAAAGAGGAAATATGGTCGAAACCATGTTTGCAAAGGATCAATTCTTAGATACAAGATGAACTTGTACCAGGGGAATAATTATTCTTACGAGCAGCTTCCATGATAAGTTCTACATCGGGTCCATGGGCATGAACACAAACGTTCAAGGTCGACTCCCACTTCTTCAATGCATAACCTTTCATCCACTTCTCGTTTTCGAAGAAATTGTAGTGCTGAAGATTTATCTGGTGAAGCACCAGAGGAGTATGACTCGCGTAACTTTCGAGTTCACACGAATTAAGGAAAGCATAGGTTCAACCCATCAGGACATTTTACGAAGCTATGCAACCATCAACCAAAGTAAGGGGTGCGAGTTCGAAAGCAGAGCATTGAAGTCAAAACAGATGATACCACTTACCGATGGTATTTAGTATCAAGGAAGAGCTCACAAGATGTTTGAATATGAAGGATACGGTCGGATATTAATCCAACAAATGATCAGGTAAATGACAAAGGATCTGAGGTGAGTAGCGGTACTCAACCAGAAGAAGAAAGAATGTAATGGCATCAGATTATAGGAACATCGGAATAATCCGACGTTTAGGTACAGAGGAGTTATGGTTCAGAAACGAAGGATCAGAAGCAAAAGCTCTGATCAAAAGATGAGTAGGTTGAATAGAGCTAGATGGACAACTTTAGTGTTCCGTCTTGCATAGATCTCCATCCATGGTTACGTGACATGTCCTGGTCAGTAGTCAGCTTAACCGGACAATCATTCAATGCTTGATTGGCCGAGATCCAGCTCATGTCCGAAATAACGTCTGAGCTAGAAGGAAGAATTAGTAGAGAAGAGCTGATGATTGCGAGCATTCGCACATCTGTTGAATCAATAGGATTAAAACGATAATGGCAAGGGATTTCAACAATATTTAATTGACATATGGAGCTAACCATAACGTAAGCAAGCAAGAATTTCAGGAGCAGTAGGCTGCAGAGGATTCTTGGAAGATCAGATAGCATTTCAAAGTATTTAGGAAACGTATGAACATCTGGTGATGAACGGTTCCCCGGTAAAGGTGTGGAATTATCCGCAGTGCGAAGGAAACCGCACGGCAGTAGGCTCAAAGGATTCCCGGATTAGCGAGAGGTATCACGGGGTACCTCGTACATACATGATTGACTGGCCATGATGATACCACGGCAAGGATGTATAGATATCCACGGGGATTATCAATGTTAGTAAACTGCAAAAGCAGTGGTTAAAGGGTCTCGGGAAACTTCGGGAAGTATCTTCGGAGTCTTCTGATGATGACACACCATCTTCTGGAATGAGGGGGCTCTCCGGGAGAAAACGGTTGCGAGAACCTAAGTGTCGATGTTAGTAATTTTTATTAAACCCGAATAGATGAGAGATTAGAATCCCAGAGTAAAGACGAGGAATAAAAGATCCTAATACCACCCAGTTGGCGACGTGGGCCCGTAAGCCACACAGCCAAGTTAGTAAAACAGTTTTTGACCACTAGACTCAATTTCGGCCAAGGAATTGGGAAGGGGGATTCCTAGAGGCAGTCGGCTCTGTTACCAACCTGTGATGACCCCGGCTTAATCGTGCACTAACCATACACGCAAATGCGCACGATCAAGCCTAAGGACTCACTTGAAGATATCACAACACAACTCTAAAACATAAATAAAGTCATACAAGCTTTATATTTCAAGCCAGGGCCTCGAGGGCTCGAATACATAGCTCGATGTCATACAAGTGTCAGCGGAAGCATTAGATATCTGTGTACAGATATATTACAGAGAGAGAGAGAGATAAGCCTTCACAGAGGCGTGGTAAAATAAAATACTACGATCGAAAGGCGTAGGCCTCCTGCCCTGGACCCTCCGATCCTACTCCTGGTCGTCAAACGGCTCCTCGTAGTAGTAGTACTCGCCAGGCGGGTAGTAGTACTGGTCGTCGGCTGGGGCGTCTGACTCAGGGGCTCCGTCGTCTAGTGGCATCAATTGGAAAATGGGGGAAAAAGAAAATAAAGCAAACGTGAGTACTCATCCGAAGTACTCAGCAAGCAAGGATCTACACTACATATGCATCATTGTCAAAGGAATGGCTGTATATGTGGACTGGGCTGCAGAAATGCCAGAATAGAGGGGGGAAGCCTAGTCCTATCGAAGACTAGCATCTTCAACAATCTTCAGCAGTCTTGCAGCATCAAGAGAGAGCAGATGAACATAATGTAAAGTAGTAGTAGTAGTATCATCAACCTCGACCTGAGATCCTTTCTCGACTCCCTGCGAGAAAGCAATCCCAGAGCCGTACTATCCAGTTCTCATCACATGTTCTAGTTGTACCGATCGGGATACAACTCCGAGTGTCCGTTACCGTAGGACAGGCTATCGATAGAAGTTTCTTCCCTGCAGGGGTGCACCAACTTACCCACCACGCTCGCTTAACTCCGGCCGGACACACTTTTCTGGGTCATGCCCGGCCTCGGCTAAGCAACACGCCGCAACCCGACCGAATACCTAACAGAGAGGTCAGCACGCCGGACTAACCTATGCCCCCAGGGGTCTTGGGCCATCGCCCCGGGAACTCCTGCACGTTACGTGCACCGCCGGTGAGCAGACCTAGCAACCCCTTATACAAGCGCGGTTGCGTTCCCAGTCCAACCCAGCGTGTGCCGCATCAGTCGCTGACGTCCATTAAGCTTCGGCTGAAGTATACGACGCAGAACGCCCATACTATGCCCACGTGATGGTTAGTGCTATCAGGCCAGAGGCCCCTCGGATCAAATATCCAAACCGTAGTGGATTAGGAGCACGCGGAAACGAGCAGAGACTCACGATCGATGTGACCCCGTCGCCCCGTCTCGAGGTCTTGCGGCAAGGGCTAAGAATGCCCGGTCACGCCTCGTAGTTATCTCGCGGGCACCATCCAGGTCAACCCGACTCCACATCACTTCCCATTAAGCTCGCGCGGGTACCCCTCAGGGCCGACCCGTCTTTAGTAACATGGTTCTTAGTGCAAGTCAAATCAACAACAGTATCTGTGTGTCTGACACCAGGGGAATCCTGAGGAATCACCCTCGATGGAATCCCATCTGATGTTATAGTCAAGGTGAACGAAGGAGGAATCACCCTCGAGGTCCACACTTGAGGAGTTGCGCGACGATGTCGTTATCGGGGGTGGTGTAGGAGGAATCACCCTCGCTTACCACGACCGAGTAACTAACCTACAAGGTTAACATCAGAAGTGCTGACGAGGTATCACCCTCGGCACTCGACGGTAACCCAGCAGTGTCGGCAACTAAGAAGGAAGTGATGTGCGGTGCCAGGGTCTAGTCTTCAATCCCGATGATCGGGTCTTCTGATATCCAGCAGGGCAGTCGGGATCCAGTGGGGGTCTCTGTCGTGTCTCTACCCAGCCTATACTAATCAGTCTAGGATAACCAGAAAGGTAGCAAGGCAGGTTACAATAATCAAGCTATGCAGCAGATATAGGAAAACAGTAGCAGTAGCAGTTCTAATGCAAGCATAAGAGAGAAGAGAATAGGCGATATAGGTATGTTCAAAATGGGGGTGCTTGCCTGTTTGCTCTGGGGCAAGCGCAAGGTCGTCGGTGGTGTCGTCGGGGACGTAGTCGTACTCCTGAGCTGCGTCTGCCTCGGGAGCTACGTCAATGTCGGGGTCTACCGAGAGAGAAGAGGGGGAAGAAACAGGTAAACATAATGCAAACAAATGCAATACGGTGCGTGTGATGCTATGATGCAGTGCAGGGTTGCCTAATTATGCATCTAAGTCATTTTAGTTATTTTTAGAATTATTCTAGGATTTAATAACCAGGGTGTGTGCACTATTCATCTACCGGATACGGGTCCGGAGTTACGAGTTCTTCTACGTAGGGGGTTCCGATGAAGAAACAGATGGCACGATCAGACTCGTCTCGTCGTTCTGAGCAACTTTCATGTATAAAGTTTTTCGATCTGAGCTACGGATATTTTACTAGGAATTTCTGAAGTTTAAATCATTTTCTGGAATTTACTGATTATTTATATTTCGAAAATATTAATTATTAAATTGCTATGGGTACACAGCGGGTGTACCCAGAGTGTTGCTTATGTGGCTGACAGTGGGCCAAGTCAACTGCCCAGTCAGCAGTTGACTGGACCGTTGACTGGTCAACTGGATCCAGTCAGCAGAGGCTGACGGGTGGGGGCCAGTGCTGAGTCAGTATTCACAGTCAGCATATTCTATCCATTTGAACAGTAAATGGTGGGCCCCACTTGTCAGTTAGTCATTTAATTAAACCGGTTTTTTTTGTTAAACTATTTAACCTGCGTGGGGCCCGGCTGTCAGTGGGGATTAGCAGCGTCATTAGCGAGCTAATGATGACATGTCAGCGGGGTTAGCGCCGGCGGGGAGCTACAGTGCGCCGGCGGCGAGGCCGAGCTCTGGCGTTGGCCGTCCGGCCGTTTCCAGCGACCAAAAGGGCAACCGCGGACACGAATCGAACGGGCACAGCGTTCCGCACCCGATGGAGGTTGTGGGAGGCCGTGGGGTGGCCGGAATCGGCGGCAACAGTGACGGCGCAGGGCGGCCGGAGTTCGGAGCCTGGCGTTCCGCGGTGCTAGCACGCGTACTAAAGGTTCAGGGAGCTTCGCAAGGCTACCCTGAGCGCGAGGGCATGCTCGTCCAGCTTCGACAGGGTCTAGGGCGCCGGCGACGAGCACGACAGCGGAGCCAGAGCTCCGGTCATGGCGGGGAAGCTTGCTAGAGCTCGAAATCGACAGCGTGAAGAGAGGGGAAAGGAGGCGGCGCTCACAGCGGATGCAGGGGAGTACTCGGGGAGGCCGGAGGCGGTCGGAGTCGAGCGCTCCGACCGGCGGCGTGCGACGGATGCATCTGGCGATCCTCGACGAATGCAGCGGCTTGAGGGCGTCTGAGCTCTTGCGGGTCCTCGCAGGCGAAGAGGGCGACGGCGGCGGTCCTCGTGTGCGCCTTGGCTGGCCGTGGGGAGGCCGGTGGCCGTGGCTAGGCCACAGCCATGGCGATGGTGGCGTACAGTGGCGAGGGAGGGGGGAGCGGCGGATCTGAGTCTGTGAGGGAGGAGGAGGAGTGGCGAGGCGTTAGGGGTAGCCAGATGGGCGCTGGGCGAGGTTAAGTAGGCATCCAGCGACTCTGTAGCACGGCGGTGTCGCGCATCGGCCGGTGATGGCGCATCTGAGCCGTGCGAGCGTCGACACGGCGACGGAGGAGGGGGATGACTCAGGCGGGCCGGGGAGTTGGGCTGGGCCTCGACTACAGTGACAGGTAGGTGGCCTTTTGGCCTTTTCTTTTACTGTTTTTTTTCTTTTATTTAATAAACAGAGAGAGGATAGGATTTATTAGGGCAACTATTTCACTTTGGAAAAATATGGGAGGTGTCCCAACAAATCCCTAGTGATTTTAGACACTGCGACAGAAAGTTCGGAGGCCAAAGGAATAGGTTGGATATTTTTTTTTAAATTGAAAAGGACAGATTAAGTGCTGCTGGACTACTGCTAAAATGTCCAGGGGCATTTTTGGAGTTTATATGAAGTTGGTTTCAATTTTATAAAGGCCTTGGGAATATTTGAAGCATTATGAACAATTTAATTCTGCCATTTGAAGAAATATTAATTTGACTTGCATTTGGAATTGGAATTGGAAGTTGAATTATTTCCTAATGCCATTTTATGAAGATGATCATGATGACATGGCAGGTTAAGTAGCTTAACCAGAGTGGGGTAACCTAGGGATGTTACACGTACGTTCGTGCTGCCATTATGCATGCAATTGCGCCGGGCGCGGCGCCACGATGCAGTTACCCGCTGCAAAAACTGCCATGCGGACGCGCTGAGAATCTAGGCCAAAAACTGCCATGTAGTTACCCGCTGCAAAAGCGCTCAAGGTTTCAGGCTTGAAATGCCAGAATCTTGTCAACATCCAGGACCACTACAAAGTCTGGGGCTGCGACAACAACAAATAGAACTCCCTGGTTGACCTCGCCTCGGCCATCATCGACCCCTACTACATGAAGATGAAGGATGAGAGTAAGAGGACAAGAACGCCTGGCACAGTGTCTGGCATCAGAGACTGGATGAACAACACGTCAAGTACGCGGCCAAGGACACATACACAAGCTACGAGATGTACAGGCGGGACGCGTGCGTGGCACGTGTTATATTGATTTTTCCTTTTTGATGATTAATTCTGCCACTTTATTGCTTAATCGAAGCACGGCACTTATATTGTTGGTCTAATGCACACGGTTCGAATAAAGAGTTCGTTTGCGATATTGGTGGATAATTATTTATAATTTCCTGTATGTAAGAAGATTATATCAAAACTTGTCTCAAATTTGAAAAAAAAATATCACAGTATATTGTTGTCCATATGACACCACGATAAGTTTCATGAATTTCAACTTAGTTTTGGATTTATTGGATTTTAAAATCAAGATTCTAGATGTTAGAAATTTCTTGCATGGGGACTAAACATGCACCCAGGGACACGTACACATATGATTTTGCAATCCATTTTCGTGCACTATCACGGGTGTCATGTAGATCAAATTTGATTTTTTGCACATTTAAACCCCTGGGAAATCAATCAATGTATAAAAAACGGATACATGTTATCTGTTTTTTTCAATTTTCAACAGTAAACTCCTTTGGTCGCATGTTCGCTGCAGAAAAAGTTTGACATGCATCTTCGGGCCACATGCACGCGGTGGTCCTAGGACACTCACTCGAATGGGCCCGCGAGGTCGCCGTCCAGCACTATGACATGCGATGAGAGAGGTTAATTTGACCAACATGGATGGTCATTTTTTGGTTTTTGTTATACGTACGGTAGGAGTATATATATAGTACGCGTTGAAGAGGGTGGCCGGGGGCAATACTACGCGTCATATAGGACACTCACTCGCGTGCGATGCTTCCATCCGTGGGCTCGCGAGGTTGTCCTCCATCACTTTGACCCAGCAAGGAGGTTTCTTTTTGGGTTGTGTTGCGGTAGGAGTATATAGTACGCATCGAAGAGGGGAGGAGGGGACCGGGGCAACACATATATACTACACACACGTCATGAATCGATCTCGCTCCGTGTGGGGATTTTTCGGTTTCCGAGGTAGGTGCCGCAAAGAAGTTGTGCATATTGGGTATTAAAAACATCACCAACACATTGGGCCACATGCAGACGATGGTTGTCACTCATTCGCCTGCGACTCTTCCCTCCATGGGCCCGCGAGGTCGTCATCCATCTAATATCTGACACAACGAGAAAGGTAATTTGACGAACAAGGAGGATTATTTTCGGGTTATGTTACGGTACGTAGGAGTATATATTACGCATCGAAGAGGGGAGGGGAGCAACATATATATACTACGTGTCATGAACCTCGGTTCGTGTGGGGGACTTAAAGGTTTCCGAGGCAGGTGCCACATCAAAGTTCTGCATATATATTAGGTATTCAAACATCACAACCACACATCTCCATACATGTGTTTGGCCCACAAGCAAGCGATGGCGGTTGTCCTCTAGCACTCACTCACAGGGTTATCAGCGAGATGCTTCGTCCATCTCTGTGTGCCCGCTTGGTCAATCACTTCGACCGATAGCGATAGAGGTTAATTTGACTTATAATTAGGAGGGGATTAAATTTTGGTTCGTCTTATACGGTTCGGTACATGCAACTATATACTTCACATGCATGTGTACGCACGAATCCCTCCCACCGGGTCGAAGTGGGGGGGGGGGGGCGAGCACGCGACGCATCATGAACCAAATCTGTGTGGGGACTGTGCGTTTTTCGACGCATGCATGCGCCACATCAAAATGTTGTGCTTTTGGTATTCAAACATATATGCATGCATCACGCATGTCCATACATATGTTTGGGGCACATATATACATGCAGTGGTTGTCTTTGGACACTCTCCCTCGCTTGGTTATCATCGACGGCCTATATATTCATGGGCCCGCGTGGACGTCCATCACTTCGACCAACAACGCGAGAGAGGTTACCAGGGTGGATTCTTCTTCTCTTGGTTCGCGTTACCGTATAGTCGTACGTCAATTATGGTGAGATTCGAGACCTAAGTTCGAGGTCTCGCATACACATGAATCCCTATATATATATATATAGTATACTATGCGTCGTGAACCCTCGCTCCGTGTGGGGACTTTCCGGTTCCAAAAGCACGCGGCCACATCAAAGTTGTGCATTGGGTATATTCAAACACCACATGACACTTCATACATATGTTTGGGCCACATGCACGTAGTGGTTGTCTTCAGGCACTCCCTCGCGTGGTTATCGGCGACAAGCTAGCCTATTTTGTGGGGCCGCGTGTGGAACGTCAATGCATGACTTTGACCCAACAAACAAGAGAGGTTATACGACCAATGTGGTGATTCTTCTTGGTCAGTCTTACAATACGCCTTGGTGAGATGCCCCCTCCCACCGACTCAAAGTGTGTGTGTGGTGGGGGGGGCACAATACTACTTCTTACTACATGAACCTCCGTGGGGTCGGGGATGCCTGGTTAATTTGCGATGCACATGTGCCACATCAAATTTGTGATTTGGTAACGCCAGAAGAACACATATGTGGGCCCGCACATGGTCCACATTTGATCGCAAGCAAAGGGGGGAGGGGGGGTTGATGTACTCCTTTCGGTCTTGTGTTACGGTACGGTGCGATGTCAGACCTAGATATTTGGGGGCATGCGTTCATACCTAGGATTCCCCTCCCGGCAACATGAAGTGTGTGTGTGTGTGTGTGTGTGTGTTTGGTGGGGGTGGGGTCTAGCAATAATAACGTGCGCTTTGTGCGACAGGTGCCACATCAAAGTTGTGCATTGGGTATTTGAACATCAAACCACCCTTTTCATACATATATTTGGTCCACATGCAAGTGTGTTTGTGTTCTGATCCTTTCCCGTGTTTTTTTGGCCAAATTTATAAACAGCAGATGAGTCGGACGCAGCAACCGTCTGCGATCGGGTACGAAACAGACACGGTTCCCTAGGACTACCCATGTGCCGCGCCCCTGCCCCTATCACCCACATAATCACAGTAGATTGGGCTCCACGAGGCTTCCCTTCCCCTCTTGAAAATATCTACTCCCTCGCAATCTCGAAAATATCTACCCACGTTCGCGTAGATGGTTTTTCTGTTTGATAGCACACGATTAGTATTACTGGACCATGTGCGATGTCTGTTACTCCCGCTCTGCTTCAATCAATAGATCCAAATTTTCAGTAGCCCCGGCATTTTACTCCCACCTCCATCCCTCGCAATCTCAAAAATATCTGCTCGGCTGGAGTGTTTTTCTGTTTGATAGCACACAATCATTATGTTTTAACCGTGTGTGATGTTCGTTACTATCGCCCCGCTCTGCTTCAATCCCTTGATCCAAATTTTTGGTAGCCCCGCCATTTTACTCCCGCCTAGTAAAATTTGGAGTACCCGCAGCATTTCCACAAACACCACCTTGGACCCCCTCCACACACACACCCCAAATCCCCCGCTCACACACATACACACCACCCCTCCCTCGCTCCAAACCTAGCTAGGTCGCCGCTGACGCCGCGCCACCTCCATCGTCAGCCTCTGCCGGTCTGCCCATGCAGTTTACCCACCGATATACATACCCTCGCCGCCCTGAGTTTCTTAGATGACGCCTGCGAAACGCCCCCTTTCCCAGAGATCCCCATCCCCACCCCTCTCGCCCACTCCAGAGCATCGCAGCCTAAGCCCGGCTATGCTTCCCGGGGAGCTCGAGGAGCGAATGGCCCAAAAGAGCTGTACCGCGGCATCTTTGCCCGACGTCGGTGAGGTGGCCGCCAAGGAAGCTGACGACGATGACTGGACCTGGATTGAGCCTTTCAATCAGCAGGCTAGAGTATTTTGGCATGTCGCGGATGCCGGCTACAACATCGAGGTTGTCGACACCGACGGCTTGACGCGGGTTATGTCACAGGTTAAGTTGCCCACCCCCAACCCTTCGGGTTCGACAGCCGTCGATCTCATTGATGGCCCTACCGCTGATCTCCTGGTGCTCGTTATGAACAATTTGCCATCCTTCATCGCCATGGAGCCCCTTTTGTCATTTCTGAAGGACACGTTTTGCGACGCTGGCCTGGGATCCTCAGCCGGCAAGTTAGACCTCATCGACGGCGACCACGAGGAGGAGCCAATCTGTGACAAGTGAGGAAACCCATGATTTGTTTTCTCGAACCCCTTTTGTAGTGAGAACCTATCCAGTAATTATTGCTATATTGGGTTGTTTGCATTACGCCTTGTTTATTTCTACGGTTTATGGTGTTCGGTTGTTTGTAGTTAGCATATGTCCAGTTTCAATTGCCATCTTTGGTTGTTCGTAGTATGCCTTGTTTATTTCAGCTATTAACAATGTGATGTTCTATATATGTGCTAGTATGAACTGTGCTGTTCAATTTCATCAATACCAAATTTAACAATAGCTCTATGAATGACTATATTTGGTTGTTGTTAAGCATGTTGCACTCCCTCCGAATCTTTTTAGTTCGCATATAAGATTTGTCTAAAGTCAAGCCTCTTAAAGTTTGACCAACTTCATAGGACAAAATACCAACATTCACAATATGAAATAAATATCAGTACATGTGTCATGACTTAAATTTTCATATTGTATAACTTTAGCATGCTAGATGTTGATATTTTTTCATATAAATAAGATCAAACTTTATGAAGTTTGACTTCAGACAATTCTTATATGCAGAGTAAAAAGGACCGGAGGGAGTATTGAACACACCTTTCCATTTGATTTAACAATGGCACTGTTTGGATACTCTAACTTAGCTAGAGGTTAGAGTTAGTTTCTAGTTCATGACAGTTAAAAGGGAGCGAGAGAGAGATTGGTGGAATAGTTGATTGTATTGCTTGAGCCTCATGGGCATATATATAGGAGTACATGGTCATCTTGGAGTACAAGTCAAGGTAGAATAAATCCTACGCTATCCTACGTTTCCTAAATAACAATGATACTAAACAATGACTAACCCTGAACTAACTCTAGCCAAAGAGGTGTTTGGATGACAGTGCTAGATTGACAATAAATGCACTAGGAGAACTAGCCCCAATCAGCACCTCTTGGGTGGGATTGTTGTTTTGGGTGGGTTTGACGCAACTAGCTCAAACTAGCCCTCATGTTTGGATACCTTAGGGCTATTTGAGCCCAAACTAGCTCAAACTCTAACCCATGGATCCAAACAGGGCCAATAACTAGTGTACTTAGACCTACACAATACAAGTTTGAATGACTACGTTTGCTTGTTTTTAAATATTAGGCATGTTGCAGTTAATAACACACCTTTCCACTTCTTGTTTTTAAATATTAGGTTTTTAACAATTTGATTTTGCACATGTAGGTCCTGCTATCAGAGGTTTTGACCCACTGTTTGACCATTTTTGCATATGTGGAAATGAGTTGTCCATTAATATCAGTCAAGTCAAGACACTCAGAAAGATTGTTACGATAAAGAAATTAGCGACAAAAAACAACAAGATCTTTGTCTGCACAATGAAGAAGACATCAGTTCACTACGGGATGGTACTAACTGTTATACCTTGTCTTTTTAATTCCTTTGCGCTATTTCATATCTGGAGAAGATATTTATGCATATCCTTGTTTTCAGGCCTTTCCAAAGCAGTTCACTGATGATTAACTCTCAAACCACCTGTATGGTCAGGAGGCGAGGAAGGTTTTCATACAACACCCATGGTTCAATATTGAAGTGTTCCTGAAGAGGACAAAGGATGGACGGTCAATCATCCACAGGCACTGGCCTAAAGTTGCAAAGACCTTCAACATCAATGAAGGCTCAATATTCGCCTTCCGCTTCAGCAGTTTTCCAGATGAGATTCATCTGTCTATGTTCCGTCTATGATGCTAATTTCAAAAGGTTGTAGATGTTGCATGTGAAACTTGGTGCTGGTGCAGTTGTGTAATGGGGTAGCTCAGTGCTGAAGCTATATAATGTTGTACTCTGATGTATTTCAATTATGAAATCCTGCTTCCTTAATATGGAAATGAAATATATTGTGTGCTTAATATGAAATGGCAATTAGATTAATAAATAGATTATTAATAATAGGGCAATTAGCCTGCTAATTGGGTTTTTCTATTGCAAACGATTATTGAGAAAACACCGTGGGCGATGACCTCAGGCAACGCACACAGTTTCTAGGAATAAACCGTGTTGGATCAATGAACAATCACACACGACATCCTCTTGAAAACTGTTTGCGTTAGGCCACCTTGCGCAAACGTTTACCACATAAAAACTATGTGTGATGGACGGCCTTTGCCACACAGTTTTTCTACGCACCATGTGTGATGCATTCAATAACGCAAACGATAAATTTTTTAATATCGTGTGCAATGGCAACGCTATCACAAACGATTTAATGGGAAAAATTGTGTGTGATGTACCTGCGAACGGAAACTTTTTCCTTGGAGCGACTGTGTGGGATGTATATATGAACGGAAACGTACTTATTGGATTAACTGTGTGGGATGTACATACCAACGGAAACGTATTCCTTGGATTGACTGTGTGGAATGTACATACGAACGAAAACGTTTAGCGGGGATTGACTGTGTGGGATGTACTTACGACCGGAAATGATTTCGCCTGTATAATTGTATTTTTTAGCACTATTATATGTATAACCGTATTTGATCGCTCGCGGTCGCACACGACCTCATTTTGCCGAGCGTGTGTGCCAGGAGGGCATATCCCCGACTATATCTGGGTCGTGTGGGAACGACCCCCACCTATCGCAGTCACTCACTAGGCGATGATTCAGAACGCCGTCGCGGAAAGGGGTTAAAAACCGTTTGTATAGCACCTCGCTGTACCAGTGAAAGGTAAAACACCGATCATGGATGTGTCAATATAAGCAAAGCTGGTCATCGACCCGTTCATAGCTTTGCCTCGTTTGCATCTTATTGTGTTTACTAGTCACATTGTTTCATAGACCCCGGGGCCATAGTTTTCACTAGAGGCTTCTCTCTTGAAAGAATGCATATGATGGGTAAACAAATTACTGTTGAGCAATTGATAGAAAAGCGCAAAGTTATGACGATATCTGAGGCAATGATCATGAATATAGGCATCGCGTCCGTGACAAGTAGACCGACTCCTGCCTGCATCTACTACTATTACTCCACACACCGACCGCTATCTAGCATGCATCTAGTGCATTAAGTTAACAAGAACGGAGTAATGCCTTAAGCAAGATGACATGATGTAGAGGGATAGATCCAGTCAATATGAATAAAACCCACCTTTTATCCTTAATGGCAACAATAAAAATACATGCCTCGCTACCCCTTCGGTCACTGGGTGAGGTCACCACAAGATTGAACCCATTACAAAGCACCTCTCCCATGGCAAGAAAAATCAATCTAGTTGGCCAAACCAAATCAGTAGATCGGAGAGAAATACAAAGCTATCTTAATCATGTATAAAAGAGTTTAGAAAAGACTCAAATAATATTCATAGATAATCTGATCATAAATCCATAATTCATCGGATCTCAACAAACGCACCGCAAAAGAAGATTACATCGAATAGATCTCCAAGAACATCGATGAGAACATTGTATTGAAGATCAAAGGGAGAGAAGAAGCCATCTAGCTACTAGCTATGGACTTGTAGTTCTGTGGTAAACTACTCACACATCATCGAAAGGGCAACAAGGTTGATGTAGAGGCCCTCCATGATCGAATGCCCCTTCGGCGGAGTACCAGAATAGGTCTCCAGATGGGATCTCACGAGGACTGAAACTTGCGGCACCGGAAAAGTATTTTTGGTGTGCCCTCTAGTATACGGGGAATGTTTGGGTATTTATAGAGCAAAGATTAGGGTTAAGGAAGCATTAGGGGCCCCACAAGCCTGGGAGGCGCCCCCCTAGGGCGTGCCTTTAGGGCTTGTCGCCAACTGGTGGCCCCTCTGACCCCCTCCCGAAGGTTCCTGGGTGTCTTCTGGTCCAAGAAAAATCCTCAAAAAGTTTCGTTCCGTTTGGACTCCCTTTGGTATTGATTTTCTGTAAAAGACAAAAATAAGGAAAAAACAGCAACTGGCACTTGGCACTAGGTTAATAGGTTAGTCCCAAAAAATGATATAAAATAGCATAATAATGCATATAAAACATCCAAGATGGATAATATAATAGCATGGAACAATCAAAAATTATAGATACGTTGGAGACGTGTCATGGAGTAATAGTAGTAGATCCAGGTAGGAGTCTCTCTACTTGTCATGAACGTGATGCCTATATTCATGATCATTGCCTTAGATATCGTCATAACTATGCGCTTTTCTATCAATTGCTCAACAGTAATTTGTTTACCCACAATATGTGTTCTTTCAAGAGAGAAGCCTCTAGTGAAAACTATGGCCCCGGGTCTATTTTTATCATTATATTTTCAGATCTATAAAATCAAAAACACAAAAATACCTTGCTGCAATTTATTTACTTTTATCTTATTTTGCACTTTTATTTATCTTTTATATCTATCACTATCAGATCTCATCCTTGCAAGTAGCTGTGAAGGGATTGACAACCCCTTTATCGCGTTGGGTGCAAGTATTTGTTTGTTTGTGTAGGTGCAACCATTGGTGACTTGTGTGTTCCTCCTACTGGATTGATACCTTGGTTCTCAACTGAGGGAAAAACTTATCTCTACTTTGCTGCACCACCCTTTCCTCTTGAAGGGAAAAACCAACGCAAGCTCAAGAAGTAGCAGGAAGAATTTCTGGCACCGTTGCTGGGGAGGATCTACATCAAGCCTACCAAGTACCCATCATAAACTATCATCTCTAGCATTTATATTATTCGCCATTTGCCTCTCGTTTTCATCCCCCCACTTCTAAAATATTTTTAGAAAAATACAAAGATATTTGCCTTTTTATTCACCTTTTTTCCATTCGCCTTTTCGTTTGCTTTTTGTTCGCTTGTGTGCTAGATTGCTTGCTTTGAACCTATCATCATGAGTGATTTTGGTATGGCAGAAACAGATGATGGTAGAGCTCCTAAAATTGGACGTTCTACTAATTTGGATGCTACAACTTTTGTTTTAGGACAAGGGAATGTTATAGGAAAAGGTGCCATTCAAGAATTCTTTAATTGCGTTGGATCTTCTCTTTTGTTTACAATCCATCGGTAAATTACTTGAAGCTATATTTTTATTCACCACATGATAAGTGTTCTGCTTGGAGCGTCTTGTATTATATGAATCTTTGCTTTATTTGCTTTTTAGTTTGCCACAATCATCCTTGCTGGACACACCTTTTGAGAGGGACACACATTAATCGTGAATTTGTTAGAATACTCTATGTGCTTCACTTACATTTTTTGAGCTAGGTAGTTGCTCTAGTGCTTCACTTATTTTTTTTTAGAGCACGGCGGTCGTTATATTTTAAATAAATTGATGAACCTCATGCTCAATTATATTATTTTGGGAGTTGATACATCTCCAACGTATCTATAATTTTTTATTGTTCCATGCTATTATATTATCCATCTTCGATGTTTTATATACATTTATGTGCTATTTTATATTATTTTTAGGACTAACCTTTTAACCTAGAGCCCAGTGCCAGTTTCTGTTTTTTCCTTGTTTTTGAGTTTTATAGAAAAGGAATATCAAACGGAGTCCAAACGAGCTGAAAATTCATGATGAATTTTTATGGACCAGAAGAAGCCCACAGAGCATCGGAGTTGGGCCAGAAGAGTCCCGAGGTGACCACAAGCCTAGCCCCCCCCCCCCTAGGGCGCGCCCCCTGGCTTGTGGACTCCTCGGGAACCCCCCTGACTTGTTTCCGATGCCAAAAATTCCTATAAATATAGAAACCCCCAGAAAGAAACCTAGATCGGAAGTTCCGCCGTGGCAAGCCTTTGTAGCCATGAAAAACCAATCGGGAGCCCATTCCGGCACCCTGCCGGAGGGGGAAACCATCACCGGAGGCCATCTTCATCACCCCGGCGTTCTCCATGACGATGAGGGAGTAGTTCACCCTCGGGGTTGAGGGTATGTACCAGTAGCTATGTGTTTGATCTCTCTCTCTCATGTTCTTGATTTGGCACGATCTTGATGTACCGCGAGCTTTGTTATTATAGTTGGATCATATGGTGTTTCTTCCCCCTCTACCTTCTTGTGATGAATTGAGTCTTGCTCTTTGAGGTTTCGTTATGTTGGATTGAGTATTGGATTAGAGAACACTTGATGTATGTCTTGCGATGGAATATCTGTGGTGACAATGGGATGTTCTATTGATTCACTTGATGTATGTTTTGGCACTCAACTCGCAGATTCCCGAGGTGACATTGGGGTAATCTATGCATAGGGGTTGATGCACGTTTTCGTCCTACGCTCTCCGATGGAAACTTTGGAGTGATTCTTTGTTGTACGTTGAGGGATTGTTATATGATTCAATTATGTTATCATTGTTGAGAGAACTTGCACTAGTGAAAGTATGAACCCTAGGCCTTGTTTCCAAGCATTGCAATACCATTTTTGCTCACTTTTGTTACTTGCTACCTTGCTGTTTTTATATTTTCAGATTACAAAAACCTATATCTACCATCCATATTACACTTGTATCACCATCTCTTCACCGAACTAGTGCACCTATACAATTTACCATTGTATTGGGTGTGTTGGGGACACAAGAGACTCTTTGTTATTTGGTTGCAGGGTTGTTTGATAGAGACCATCTTCATTCTATGCCTCCCACGGATTTATAAACCTTAGGTCATCCACTTGAGGGAAATTTGCTACTGTCCTACAAAACTCTGCGCTTGGAGGCCCAACACGAGTCTACAAGAAGAAGGTTGCATAGTAGACATCAAGCTCTTTTCTGGTGCCGTTGCCGGGGAGGTGAGTGCTTGAAGGTATATCTTTAGATCTTGCAATTGAATCTTTTAGTCTTGTTTTATCACTAGTTTAGTCTACAAAAGAAAACTACAAAAAAATAGAATTGAGGTTGCCACATATAATTCATCTTTATCATGTCTTTCTTGAAAATGATGGATCGGAAAATTGTGCTCAATTTATAGAAGAAGAATTCAATAAAATGTTTGGCATAAAATCTTTGAATAATGAGCATGATTGCAATGTTGTTAGTATGAATTCCTTGAATATCCATGATGCTAATGATATGCAAAGCCACAAGCTTGGGGATGCTATGTTTGATGAAGGTGATATTTTTAGTCCCCCAAGTTTTGATTAGAAAATTTATTATGATGAAAGCATGCCTCCTATTTTTGATGATTATAATGATGGAAGTGGATTTGGAGAGGTCATGACTTTATTTAGTGATGAATCCACTATTTTGCAAGAGGTTCCAATCGATTATGAGAACAAAGTGGCTATCTATGATGATTATTGTGATGACATGTATGCTATAAAGAATAATGATAACCATGAAACTTGTCATCATTATTTTAATTTTCAATTGGATCATGCCTCACATGATAGTTATTTTATTGAGTTTTCTCCCACTACTATTGATGAGAATAAATTTGCTTATGTGGAGAGTAATAAAATTTCTATGCTTGTGGATCAAGAAAAGAATGCTTTATGTGATGGTTATATTGTTGAATTCATTCATGATACTACTGAAAATTATTATGGGAGTGGAACATATGCTTCTACATATTGCAATGATATAAAGTTTCCTCTCTATGTGTTGAAAATCTTGAAGTTTTGCTTGTTTTGTCTTCCTATGCAAGTTAATGCTTGTTCCCATAATTTGTTTGCTCACAAAATACCTATGCATAGGAAGTGGGTTAGACTTAAATATGCTAGTCATATTCTTCATGATGCTCCCATTATGTTTCAATTCTTATCTTTTATGTGAGCATCATTGAAATCATCATGCCTAGCTAAAAAGGCATTAAAGAAAAGCGCTTGTTGGGAGACAACCCAACATTTACCCCTACTTTTTTTATGTGTTCACATGATTAGTCTACTGTAGTAATCATGTTTTATACGTTTTGTTTCAATAAAGTGCCAAATAAAGCCTTTGGGGTAGTGTGGATGATAGTTGACTTGATTCTATGCAAAAACAGGAACTTTTGCGTCCAGTACAGAAATTCCTATCTTTTAATGGAACGTGGAAAAACTCTGATTTTTTGACAGTTGATTGGTATACAAATTTTCTACGTTGTCCTAATTTTTCAGAATATTTGGAGTTACATAAGTATGACCTTAATTCAGATCTTTACAGACTGTTCTGTTTCTGACAGATTCTGTTTTCAATGCATAGTTTGCTTGTTTTCTAGTTTCTATGGCTTATATTGCTCAATATAAATTGTAGAAATGATAGGGTACAGTAGGCATAATGTGAGAAAAAAAAATTGAATCTTGTCTTTGACAGTACCCAAGTGATTAATTTGTTTTACTATGCTAACCCATGTCACGAAGTTCCGTTAAGTTTTGTGTGATTGAAGTTTTCAAGTTTTGGGTGAGATATTGATATGAGGAGAATAAGGAGTGACAATACCCTAAGATTGGGGATGCCCAAGGCACCCCAAGATAATATTCAAGGAAGATACAAGCAACTAAGCTTGGGGATGCCCCGGAAGGCATCCCCTCTTTCGTCTCCAATATTATCGGTAACCTTACTTGGGGCTATATTTTTATTCGTCACATGATATGTGTTTTGCTTGGAGCATCATTTTATTTTATTAGGATTTTCTTGCTTCTATTTTGAGTAATGTTTTGCATCTTTTATTTCAATAAAAGTGTCAAGTATAGCCTTTACCATGCTTATTTTGAAAGTCTATATGTTGCTGTTTTGAAAACAGAAAGTCTTCTATCGTTGTCTGGATTCTTATGGAAAGTAATAACACGATAAAATCTTGAAATTTTTACACAACGACTAAAAACAAATGTTATACAGTGTGGTAATTTTTCAGAATTTTTGGAGTTGGGTAAGTATGAGTACAATTGCACTCTATATAGACTGTCCTGTTTTGACAGATTGCTGTTATGTTTGCATTGTTTGCATATGTTTGCATGTTTAATGATTCTATTTGAGGATAGGAGTATTAAATATGCAGAGGCATTTAGTATGCAATGTTAAATAATAATTTTAGTGATTTTCTACAGTAGAGAATGATAAGGTTTTGCATTTGATTTATACTAACTTATCTCATGAGTTCTTGTTAAGTTTTGTGTGGATGAAGTTTTTAAGAATTAGGGGAACCGTGATATAAAAAGAATTAAGGAGACACAAAAGCTCAAGCTTGGGGATGCCCAAGGCATCCCTAGTTAATATTTCAAGAAGTCTCAAGCATCTAAGCTTGGGGATGCCCCGGTTGGCATCCCACCTTTCTTCTTCAACAATGATAGGTTAGTATTGGTTGAGCCTAAGTTTTTGCTTCTTCACATGATGTGTGCTATTTTTAGAATGTCATTTTATTTTGTTTTGCTTGTTGTTTGAATAAAATACTTAAGATCTGAAATTCTTATATGAGAGAGAGTCTTCACATAGTTACTTAAGTTTTTGACTACTCATTGATCTTCACTTATATCTTTTTGGAGTAGTTTGTCAGTTGCTCTAGCGCTTCACTTATATCTTTTTGAAGAAATTGATCACTTATATTATTTTGAGATTCTTATAAATAGTATGGTAATTTCTTAGGTTATGAATTTAGTCCTAATAAGATGGGCACCCAAGAGGGATATAATAAAAACTTTCATATTAAGTGCATTGAATACTATGAGAAGTTTGATTCCATATGATTGTTTTGAGATATAAAGATGGTGATATTAGAGTCATGCTAGTGAGTAATTGTGTATTGGTAGAAATACTTGTGTTAAAGTTTGTGATTCCCGTAGCATGCACGTATGGTGAACCGTTATGTGATGAAGTCGGAGCATGATTTATTTATAGATTGTCTTCCTTATGAGTGGCGGTCGGGGACAAGGGATGGTCTTTTCCTACCAATCTATCCCCCTAGGAGCATGCGTGTAGTACTTTGTTTCGATAGCTAATAGATTTTTGCAATAAGTATGTGAGTTCTTTATGATTAATGTTGAGTCCATGGATTATACGCACTCTCACCCTTCCACCATTGCTAGCCTCTCTAGTACCACGCAACTTTCGCCGGTGCATTACACCCACCATATACCTTCCTCAAAACAGCCACCATACCTACCTATTATGGCATTTCCATAGCCATTCCGAGATATATTGCCATGCAACTTCCACCGTTCCGTTTATTATGACACGCTTCATCATTGTCATATTGCTTTGCATGATCATGTAGTTGACATAGTATTTGTGGCAAAGCCACCATTCATATTTTTTATACATGTCACTCTTGAGTCATTACATATCCCGGTACACCGCCGGAGGTATTCATATAGAGTCATATTTTGTTCTAGTATCGAGTTGTAATTCTTGAGTTGTAAGTAAATAAAAGTGTGATGATCATCATTATTAGAGCATTGTCCCATGTGAGGAAAGGATGATGGAGACTATGATTCCCCCACAAGTCGGGATGAGACTCCGGACGAAAAATTAAAAAAAAAAGAGAAAAGAAAAAAAAGAGGCCAAAGAGCCCAAAATAAAAAAAAATGAGAGAAAAGAGAGAAGGGGCAATGCTACTATCCTTTTTCCACACTTGTGCTTCAAAGTAGCACCATGATCTTCATGATAGAGAGTCTCCTATTTTGTCACTTTCATATACTAGTGGGAATTTTTCATTCTAGAACTTGGCTTGTATATTCCAATGATGGGCTTCCTCAAATTGCCCTAGGTCTTCGTGAGCAAGCGAGTTGGATGCACGCCCACTTAGTTTCTTTTTGAGATTCCATACACTTTTAGCTCTAGTCAATCTGTTGCATGGCAATCCCTACTCACTCACATTGATATCTATTGATGGGCATCTCCATAGCTCGTTGATACGCCTAGTTGATATGAGACTATCTCCTTCTTTTTGTCTTCTCCATAACCACCATATTCTATTCCACCTATAGTGCTATATCCATGGCTCACACTCATGTATTGCATGAAAGTTGAAAAGGTTTGAGAACATCAAAAGTATGAAACAATTGCTTGGCTTATCATCGGGGTTGTGCATGATTTAATACTTTGTGTGATGAAGATGGAGCGTAGCCAGACTATATGATTTTGTAGGGATAACTTTCTTTGGCCATGTTATTTTGAGAAGACATGATTGCTTTATTAGTATGCTTGAAGTATTATTGTTTTTATCTCAATATTAAACTTTTGTTTTGAATCTTATGGATCTGAATATTCATGCCACAATAAAGAAAATTACATGGATAAATATGTTAGGTAGCATTCCGCATCAAAATTACATGGATAGTTGGCATAGTATTTGTGGCTTGGCCACCGTTCATATATTTTATACATGTCACGCTAGATCATTGCACATCCCGGTACACCGCCGGAGGTATTCATATAGAGTCATATTTTTGTTCTAGTATCGAGTTGTAAGTAAATAAAAGTGTGATGATCATCATTATTAGAGCATTGTCCCATGTGAGGAAAGGATGATGGAGACTATGATTCTCTCACAAGTTGGGATGAGACTTCGGACGGAAAAAAGAGAGGCCAAAGAGCCCAAAATAAAAAAAGAGCCCAAAAAGAAAAAAAATGAAAAAATGAAAAAATGAGAGAAAAAGAGAGAAGGGACAATGCTACTATCCTTTTCCACACTTGTGCTTCAAAGTAGCACCATGTTCTTCATGATAGAGAGTCTCCTATTTTGTCACTTTCATATATTACTAGTGGGAATTTTTTATTATAGAACTTGGCTTGTATATTCCAATGATGGGCTTCCTCAAATGCCCTAGGTCTTCATGAGCAAGCAGGTTGGATGCACACCCACTTAGTTTTCTTTTGAGCTTTCATACATTTATAGATCTAGTGCATCCATTGCATGGCAATCCTTACTCCTTGCATTGACATCAATTGATGGGCATCTCCATAGCCCGTTGATTAGCCTCGTCGATGTGAGACTTTCTCCTTTTTTTGTCTTCTCCACACAACCTCCAACATCATATTCTATTCCACTCATAGTGCTATATCCATGGCTCATGCTCATGTATTGCGTGAGAGTTGAAAAAGTTGAAGCGTGTTAAAAAGTATGAACCCATTGCTTGGCTAACAACGGGGTTGTGCATGATAAATACTTTGTGTTAAGAAGATGGAGCATGAGAAGACTATATGATTTTGTAGGTATAACTTTCCTTAGTCATTATATTTTTTTAAAGACATGATTGCTTTTTAGTATGCTTGAAGTATTATTGTTTTTATGTCAATATTAAACTTTTGTTTTGAATCTTATGGATCTGAATATTCTTGCCACATAAAGAAAGATTACATGATAAACATATTAGGTAGCAATCCACATCAAAAATTCTGATTTTATCATTTACCTACTCGAGGACGAGCAGGAATTAAGCTTGGAGATGCTTGATACGTCTCCAATGTATCTATAATTTTTTATTGTTCCATGCTATTATATTATCAATCTTGGATGTTTTATATGCATTATTATGCTATTTTATATCATTTTTCTGCGACTAACCTATTAACCTAGTGCCAAATGCCAGTTGTTGTTTTTCCTTGTTTTTACCTTTACAGAAAATCAATACCAAATGGAGTCCAAATGGAACGAAGCTTTTTGACGATTTTTCTTGGACCACAAAGCTTCGGGAATAGGCCAGAGGAGCCATGGGATGGCCACAAGCCTATAGGGCGCGCCCTAGGGGGGCGCCCCCAAGCTTATGGGCCCCCCATAGCCCCTCTAACCCTAATTCTTCTTCTATAAATACCCAAATATTCCCCATAGACCAGAGGGCACACCAAAAATACTTTTCCGCCGCCGTAAGTTTCTGTTCTCGTGAGATCCCATCTGGATGCCTTTTTGGGTACTCTGTCGGAGGGGGATTCGACCACGGAGGGCTTCTACATCAACCTTGCTGCCCTTCCGATGATGTGTGAGTAGTTTACCACAGACCTACGGGTCCATAGCTAGTAGCTAGATGGCTTCTTATCTCTCTTTGATCTTCAATACAATGTTCTCCTCGATGTTCTTGGAGATCTATTCGATGTAATCTTCTTTTGCGGTGCGTTTGTTGAGATCCGATGAATTGTGGGTTTATGATCAGATTATCTATGAATATTATTTGAGTCTTCTCTGAACTCTTTTATGCATGATTAAGATAGCTATGTTTTTCTCTCTGATCCATTGATTTGGTTTGGCCAACTAGATTGATTTTTCTTGCCATGGGAGAGGTGTTTTGTAATGGGTTCAATCTTGCAATGCTTATTCCTAGTGATAGAAGGGCACATGACACGTATTTGTATTGTTGCCATTAGTATAAAAAGATGGGGTTTGTTCATATTGATTGGATCTATCCCTCTACATCATGTGATCTTGCTTAAGGAGTTACTCCGTTCTTGTTAACTTAATACACTATATGCATGCTGGATAGCGGTCGATGTGTGGAGTAATAGTAGTAGATGTAGACAGGAATCGGTCTACTTGTCACGGACGTGATGCATATATTCATGATCATTGCCTTAGATATCGTCATAACTATGCGCTTTTCTATCAATTGCTCAACAGTAATTTGTTTACCCACCGTATGCGTTCTTTCAAGAGAGAAGCCTCTAGTGAAAACTATGGCCCTCGGGTCTATTTTTATCATTATATTTTCAGATCTATAAAATAAAAACACAAAAATACCTTGCTGCTTTATTTATCTTTTATATCTATCACTATCAGATCTCATCCTTGCAAGTAACCGTGAAGGGATTGACAACCACTTTATCGCGTTGGGTGCAAGTATTTGTTTATTTGTGTAGGTGCAACCATTGTGACTTGTGTGTTCCTCCTACTGGATTGATACCTTGGTTCTCAACTAAGGGAAATACTTATCTCTACTTTGCTGCATCACCCTTTCCTCTTCAAGGGAAAAACCAACGCAAGCTCAAGAAGTAGCAGTGCACCGACCGGACATGTTCTTCCTCCACCAGTGGAAGTATGCTCATGAGCTTCTTGACCGTGTCGGAATGCTAAATTGCAAGCTCGCGGCCACGCCAGTGGACATGAAGACTAAGTTATCCACCACCAACGGTTCCCCGGCTCCGGACGCCTCCTTCTACCGGTCCATTGTTGGCGCTCTCCAGTGCTTGACGCTCACTCGCCTAGAGCTACAATATGCTATTCAGCAGGTGCGTCTTGACATACATGCTCCTCATGATGCTCATTGGTCCTTGGTGAAGCGGATCTTGCGCTACATCCGGGGTCACATGGATCTCGGGCTCGCCCTGATAGCATCACCCTCCACTGAGATTGTTCCATATTCTGATGCTGATTGGCCTGGCTGCCTGATACGTCCCAAATGTATCTACTTTTCCAAACACTTTTGCTCTTGTATTGGACTCTAATTTGCATGATTTGAATGGAACTAACCACGACTGATGTTGTTTTCAGCAGAATTGCCATGGTGTTACTTCTATGCAGAAATAAAAGTTCTCGGATTGGGCTGAAAATTTACGGAGAATACTTCCATAATATATAAAAAATATTGGCAAAGAGAACTACCGGAGGGGGCCCACCCAGGAGCCACAAGCTCAGGGGGCATGCCCCTCCCCCCCTCCCCCCAGGGCATGACTGGTGAGCTTGTAAGCCCCTGGAGCCTCCGACAACCCTAATTCCAACTCCATATATACCTATTTGTGGAGAAAAAAACAAGGAGAAGGAATCATCGCGTTTTACGATACGAAGCGCCGCCACCTCCTGTTCTTCATTGGGAGGGCTGATTTGGAGTCCGTTGAGGGCTCCGGAGAGGGGGATTCAACACCATCGTCATCATCAACCATCCTCCATCAACAATTCCATGATGCTCACCGCCGGGAGTAAGTAATTCCTTCATAGGCTCACTCGCCCAGAGCTACAATATGCTATTCAGCAGGTGTGTCTTGACATACATGCTCCTCATGATGCTCATTGGTCCTCGGTGAAGCGGATCTTGCGCTACATCCGTGGTCACATGGATCTCGGGCTCGCCCTGATAGCATCACCCTCCACTGAGATTGTTCCATATTCTCATGCTGATTGGCCTGGCTGCCTGATACGTCCCAAATGTATCTACTTTTCCAAACACTTTTGCTCTTGTATTGGACTCTAATTTGCATGATTTGAATGGAACTAACCAGGACTGATGTTGTTTTCAGCAGAATTGCCATGGTGTTATTTCTATGCAGAAATAAAAGTTCTCGGATTGGGCTGAAAATTTATGGAGAATACTTCCATAATATATAAAAAATATTGGCAAAGAGAACTACCGGAGGGGGCCCACCCAGGAGCCACAAGCTCAGGGGGCATGCCCCTCCCCCCTCCCCCCAGGGTACGACTGGTGAGCTTGTAAGCCCCTGGAGCCTCCGACAACCCTAATTCCAACTCCATATATACCTATTTGTGGAGAAAAAACAAGAAGAAGAAATCATCGCGTTTTACGATATGAAGCCGCCGCCACCTCCTGTTCTTCATTGGAAGGGCTGATCTGGAGTCCGTTCGGGGCTCCGGAGAGGGGGATTCAACGCCATCGTCATCATCAACCATCCTCCATCAACAATTCCATGATGCTCACCGCCGGGAGTGAGTAATTCCTTCATAGGCTTCCTTCATAGGCTCACTCGCCCAGAGCTACAATATGCTATTCGGCAGGTGTGTCTTGACATACATGCTGCTCATGATGCTCATTGGTCCTCGGTGAAGCGGATCTTGCGCTACATCCGTGGTCACATGGGTCTCGGGCTCGCCCTGATAGCATCACCCTCCACTGAGATTGTTCCATATTCTGATGCTGATTGGCCTGGCTGCCTGATATGTCCCAAACGTATCTACTTTTCCAAACACTTTTGCTCTTGTATTGGACTCTAATTTGCATGATTTGAATGGAACTAACCAGGACTGATGTTGTTTTCAGCAGAATTGCCATGGTGTTATTTCTATGCAGAAATAAAAGTTCTCGGATTGGGCTGAAAATTTACGGAGAATACTTCCATAATATATAAAAAATATTGGCAAAGAGAACTACCGGAGGGGCCCCACCCAGGAGCCACAAGCTCAGGGGGCATGCCCCTCCCCCCCTCCCCCCAGGGCACGACTGGTGAGCTTGTAAGCCCCTGGAGCCTCCGACAACCCTAATTCCAACTCCATATATACCTATTTGTGGAGAAAAAAACAAGGAGAAGGAATCATTGCGTTTTACGATATGAAGCCGCCGCCACCTCCTGTTCTTCATTGGGAGGGCTGATCTGGAGTCCGTTCGGGGCTCCGGGGAGGGGGATTCAACGCCATCGTTATCATCAACCATCCTCCATCAACAATTCCATGATGCTCACCGCCGAGAGTGAGTAATTCCTTCATAGGCTTGCTGGACGGTGATGGGTTGGATGAGATTTGTCATGTGATCGAGTCAATTTTGTTAGAGCTTGATCCCTAATATCCACTATGTTCTAAGATTGATGTTGCTATGACTTTGCTATGCTTAATGCCTGTCACTAGGCCCCTAGTGTCATGATTTCAGATCTGAACTCTTTATGTTTTCAGCAATATATTTGAATTCTTGATTCTATCTTGTAAGTTATATGCACCTATTACATGTTACGATCCACATACCCCAATGTAACAATAATTGAGATTCTTTTGAGGAGTTTTCATGTATTCACTATGTGTTAATGCTTTGTTCCGGTTCTCTATTAAAAGGATGTCTTAATATCCCTTAGATTTCCTTATGGACCCTGCTGCCACGGGAGAGTAGGACAAAAGATGTCATGCAAGTTCTTATTATAAGCACATATGACTATATACGAAATATATGCCTACGTTACATTGATGAATTGGAGCTATTGTGTGTCGCTCTAGGTTGTGACTGTTATATGATGAATGTCATCCAACATAAATATCCATCGCTGATCCAATGCCTACGCTTTTCGCATACTAATCTTTGCTAAGTTACTGCTATTGTTGCTACTGTTACAATCACTACAAAACTGCTACTGTTACTGTTATCTCTACTATTGCTACCGTTGCTATGGCTATCAAACTATCATACTACTGTGCTACTAAACAATTTGCTGCAGATATTTAGTTCTCCAGGTGTGGTTGAATTGACAACTCAACTGCTAATACTTACAAATATTCTTTGACTCCCCTTGTGTCGAATCAATAAATTTGGGTGAAATACTACCCTCGAAAACTATTACGATCCTCTGTACTTGTGGGTTATCACTGCCCTAACACTGGACGCTCCACCTCTCGATATTGTGTCTTCCTTGGGCCATTACGTATCTCTTGGCCGTCCGAGAGGCAACCCACGGTATCCCATTCGAGCGCCGAGGAGGAGTATCGAGCAGTGGCTAACGATGTTGCTGAGTGCACCTGGCTTCGCCAACTCCTTCACGAGCTTTGTTTTCCGGTCAACAAGGCCAATGTGGTGTATTGGGACAATGTCTTCGCCGTCTACCTCTTTGCCAATCCGGTTCATCATCGACGCACCAAGCATATCGAGCTCGATATCCACTTTGTTCACGAGCAGGTGGCTCTTGAGAATGTTCGAGTTCTTCACGTTCCCACGACGCAGCAATTTGCGGATATCATGATGAAAAGCTTGCCAACGTCCACCTTTGAGGAGTTCAAGTCCAGTCTTTGCATCGTGCACGTACGTCATCGTATTAGTTGTAGTCGTCCTGCTTGTTCCCCAAGTACATATTCTGTAACTGCTCTAAAAAAAGGTACATATTCTGTAATTAGGATCTTAGCTGTGGACCATACTACCCATGTACGTGCTATATATGGGCACCCATCACGTGAATACAATTGTGTTGCGCCAAATGCTTTCTCTACAATCTTTATTGCCCCGACTAGCTTCTCTTAAAGACAACAGAGTGTGCCATGACATCACAACTTGATTTTTCTAAATATATTTTTTATAACAAATTTGGAAAATGTACGCCCTAATTAAAAAAAAATCAAAACTATCACCCGGCCGGCCTCCATTAGGCCGAAAAAGAACTCTTTGGCCTCTCTTAGGCCGAAGTGGTGTTTTCGGCCTTCTTTGGACCGAAGAGCAGACGGGCTGAGAGAGAGAGAGAGAGAGAGAGAGAGAGAGAGAGAGAGAGAGAGAGAGAGAGAGAGAGAGAGGGAGAAGTTCACCGTGAAGCAATCAAAGGCCGAAGAGATTAACGTCGGCCTTTCGTAGACCGAAGAGATGTCTTAGGCTTCCCTCAGGCCGAAGAGTTGTGGATAAGAGCAACGCAGCCGTCTTCTTGTACGCATGGGGAAAAAATCATAACTTCCTGTAACATCTAAACTAGCATTTTAAATTGAGTTATAATCAAGCATGAGAAAATTAGTTTCCCACACAAAAAAGCATAATAAGAAAATTCAATTGTATAACCAAGTCTGCACAAATATTATGTTACCTCTCTCAACTCATGCTATTTTTACAGATTTTTTTTTTGCGAGAAACTATTTTTACAGATATTATACAGTTCCATCCTTTTCATTTGTATAACCAAGTCTGCACAACTGGTGCAAAAGAACCAATTCATTAACATGTGAATGGTAAACATTTTAACATAGCATAATACAATTGCTACAAAACGGATTCAAGATACTAATAGTGCTTAGCATATCTCCCCCTAACACAACCAGACAAACTCAAAAAAAGGAACAAAAATCTTGTTGACGACACGCTCAATGCCGTAGCAGAGCTGGGAAGGCTGTGTGGTCGCTTTCTATGAGCAAAAATGTGTTGTTTATAATGTTTTGATGAGATAGCATTTTTAGTAGTTTCCGTACTATTGTATTCGACAAAACAAGTGATTCTCAGAGTAATTAATCATGTCCTGAGGATTGTAGCATACGGACTGAAGATAGACTGATTGAATTGATGTGCTGAAATACTAATTCGAACACTCGCCTACTACTCTACTGCTACCGTTACTCCAGTTCAGTTTCATGACAGTAAAACAGAACCTACTTCATGGATTGTAGAGTCTCAACTCTCAACACATGCTGCAACAAAGAGCGATAAGAAGCACCAAAATAAACCGAAATCTCCCGCATTTTACCAGGAGACGATCCATCAATCAGCCCCTACTCGTCACCGCCGTCCTCCTCCTCCTCGTAGCTGTCATCATCGTCGGTCATTTCCTCCTCCAGCTCATCATCATCGTCATCACACATCAGCTCGGTATCTATGGTGATTTTGAGCACGGCAGATGACTTGGGCACAAAGCTGAAGAAACTGCTCTTTGGCAGCCCATCTGACAGCGACGAGCTTGTGATCGCATCCAATGACGAGAGCTGGTAATGCCCCTTCCAGCACGAGAAACCGACAGAACATCCGAACCTGGACAACTCCGAGACCTTGGGCTGGATGTGTACGAGCGAGATGCCGTGCAGCGCTGACTCCGGCGAGGACACATTGAGTAGGAAGAGATTGCCATCTTGGGCACGGAGGACATGCATGCCAGGCTTGGCAGTGAGATCAAACGGCACGTAGTACTTGAACACTGTAGTCGGCCACTTGTGCTGGGAGGTGAAGTGGTCCAGGAGCGCAGCTGTTGTGCCGGCGAAGCCACAGCCGGGCTCCGGGCAGTAGCACGGCTCATGCGGACATGCCTGCTTGTGTTCTCCCTTGAGGTAGTAGGTGATCATGTCGGTGCATCCGTGCTCAGCGTAGGGGCAAGGAACAAGGATGGATTCGACGATGCGCTCCATGCCATAGCAGCTGCTCTTCAGGACAACTCCGGAGCAGGCCTGGCATTTGCTGTTTGGGAGCTTGTCGCGGCAAGGTGAACAGACGAAATGCCCAAGGGCACACTGCAAAGGATTCACCGAGCAAGCTCAGAATTAACTTCAGCATAAATAAGGCAACACCGCATCAAAATGAACACCTCAACAGGATTTGGATGTCAGCATAGTAGAAGAGATGCATCCGCTGACCTGGAAAACAGGGGGCCTCAGAGGGGTAGAACAGACGGGGCAGTCAAAGGCCTCCATTGCCATGGTGACATTCTGCTTCTTGACGACCCTCTCCGCCTCTTCCATTGCTTCTGTTTCCTTCTTGATGCTGCTACTGTTTGCCTCCATGAGAGCTAGGGTCACCAGTGCTACAGATTACAAACCAATCTGTTAAAACGTACACATTTCTCCACAGTTTGTAGGCAATAAAAAATATTGTCAACGTAAGGTCCACAGATGTGCCGTGTAAAGGAGTGCATGGCCATTTATTTTGAAAGTCACAATTACTTCCACACGAAATTGGGGACTTTTTTTTTTATATACAGCCTTGGGGACTCCTTGATACTGTATCATAACAATCAGAGGATGAATGTATTATGTAGTTCGAGCTCTACATGTCCTACACTCCTACTCCACACAAGATCCTCGACACAGGGCACAAAACGGAAGTAAAATTGCAGCGAATACGCAGACACGGAGGCCTCTAACCAGGGAGGCAAATCAGCAAACACATGGACTGCATATCAAGCAAGAACCGAACGAACAGCCTCAAATCCTCTATCTACAAGGCAAATGCAAGAACAGCAGTTCGATCCATCGACAATAGATGCAGAGCGCCGGCTCGGTACCGTAACCTCTAGGGAGTAGAGAAACGAGGCGCTCGGATCGACGGAGCGAGCGAGCGACCGCCGTCGGCTCGGTTGGACGAGGAGGAGGAAGCGAGACTCACCCACTCACCGTGACGGGGCCCACAGTCCAGATGGAGCCGGCGGGGTTCCGCCGGGACGGCGGGGGGCGACTGGGCAAGCAGCAGGGAGGATGCGGCGGCCGGGGGTTCGGAGTTGCGTGGGTAAAGTGAGGAACCCAGGCGGTGGACCTAAAAAGCCAGCCGCTTTCTGATGTCAAAAGAAAAGGAGAGTGGGTTTTTAACTTCGACCATTGATTTCAATATAATTTGAAGTTTCAAATAAATCTCAAAACCCTGTAATTTTATTTTTTGTGTGACTTATTATGCTATTCTGAGGTGACAATTTTTGTTCACGAAATCGTTGAGGCCAGATAAGGGTATTTATACTTGAGACAGTATACGGACCGTTCCATTCCTTCACGAAGCGACAAACGAGATTAAAGTTTCCATCCTCTCGCTGGCTCCAGCCAGTCCCACCTCCGGTGACCTTTGGGCCTTAGGGGTGCGGCGAACCCCGTCCCCTCGTCTAAGGAATGGATCCTGTTTTGCTTTAGGCAGTTTTAGTGTCTTAGTTGGGGTAGCGAGGCGACAGCACACCAAAGTTAGTATATGTCCTCTCAATTTTGATGGTGTGTCTATCATCGATGGAGGACGTGTGGAGGTGTGCCTTCGACGGATCATGTTGGATTCAGCCGGGGTTGATCTTTGATGGATCTGCTTGGATCCATTCCGCATCCGTCATCGGTAGATCCATCAGTATTCAGCCGGCCAGTGTTTTGTTCGTGTGTTTTCCGGTATGACCCTTTCGATCTACGTTTCTCATCGTCCACAATGGTTGATGTTCTAGTGCACTAGTCCTTTTGGGGGCTTAGGCCAAGTCCAATGCATGAATGCATTTCCTCCTTTTACGTTCGTTTGGGTCTGCGTGGGCAGAAATCATGGCCCAACGAGCGGACGGAAACCCATTTTGAGTCTGTTTGATGTCCGCCTGGACACAAATCCGCGCCAAATTTGGGTTGGGTTTGAGTTCACACAAACAGACGGACACGCCGTGAGTCTGCCCAGCCTCACGCGCCAGTGACCCAACCGCCAAAACTAGCCCTTTTTATGCGCCAGTGCGGGGGAAAGGGCGCATACCATGCCCACTCTTCCTCCTTCGTCTGCCTCCCAGACGATCAACTGTCAAACCCTAGCCACGATCGCCGCCACCGTCTGGCCCGCCGATGCATGATGTCATGGGAGGTGGATTCCCTGGAAGACTGGGAAGCACGACCACGAGACCGACTCTTCCTCGGGGCGCCGCCACCACGCGGCGAACCTCACCGTGACGCCGGTTGCGGCGGTGCGACGGGAGTGGATGTACGTGGGAGTCGACTAGTGCCAGCGGTACTTGGAGGAAGCCATCCCTGTGTCGTGGCCTGATGTCCATTTGTCGAACAACTGACATCTGAACCCGGATAGGATTCCGGTGTCGATCTTTCTGGCCTCCGACCGCGTGTGTGAGATCGAGATTCGCCGCCGCCGAGCTCAGCTCCTTGCTGACCCCCCCCCCCCCCCCCCAACATGACCCGGCGTACGTCATCGACTCGCTGTACTGGGACACTTGGTTCGTCGACGAGCACGATCAACGTCGTTGGTCTTTCTTCGCCGCTCATGTGCGTGCTCCCAGTCCTCCGAGTGCGTGTGCGCATGCTCCCAATCCGCTGCGCACTCCATCGCCACAACCGACGATTGAGGAGGAAGCCAAGGCGGAGGCCAACGAGGCCTATAAGAAGGCCCTCGAGGACTTCCAACTTGACGAGCTTGCCAGGTGGCTTGGCCTGTCACTGGCACTGGCCGAATTGACCGGAGTATAGGTCGGCGCGCCCCCGCCCGCACCTGAGCCCGAGCTGGAGCAGGTGACAGAGCCAAATCCGGCAGATCTCAGGTAGGAGGTCCCAAACTAAGGGCCTTGACATGATGGTAACAGGGGCACGAGTTTTTACCCAGGTTTGGGCTCTCCTTAGAGATAAAGTCCTACGTCTTGCTTATGTGTTTATTGCTTTTGGGTGTAATACAAAATACAGATGATCTACCTCGAGATTGTTGTGTGTCCTCTACGAGCCTACCCCTCAGTTGAACTATGTATGGGAGGAGAGGTCTATGGTTACATCCTAGTCGGCTATATATAAGGAGAACGTGTTGTAGATGGTTTCTAATATGTTGGAGTATACTCAAGTTTTCGGGAGAGTCCATTTCGTATGCCACAGGCCGTGGCTCACTGGTGAACCGACATGGGGGTCCTCGACCCGGCCCACCTGGCCGGGAGACGACGTGATTAGAGATCCTCTTTCCGGGACACCGCTAGTAGTTGCCATGGCCACTGGCACCATTGGCGGGGCACGAGTAATTGTGGACATCCACAGTCGCTTGTACGCTCGAGTGGGTGGGCACGAAGCTGGCGAAGCATGAGCATCAGCAGCCGTGGCCACCGGAGCAGTAGGAGGTGCCTGTTGTGCCACCACATGCGCTAGCGCCATATCCGGCGACAGTACCGTGGCCGTTTCCATGGCCGGCTCTGGTCTTGATCTACCTCACCGACAAGGACAACGATGATGGCGGCGACAACCACTATATCTAGGTTTTATTATGTTTTTTTATTTCAATTAATGTAATGAAGAGACTTTTGACCGTAATTTTTATATATTAAATTTGAAAATTGTGCAAAACCTAAAATGCGTCCCAACTTGTTGGGCGCATCTATGTGCCAGCGGACAATGCTGGACTTTGGTGTCCGCCTGGCCGGCCCAAATGTACAAAAAAAAAAGGACAAAAAAAACCGGACACATTGCGTGTCCATTTGGTCGACCGGTTGGAGTTGCCCTTAGCACGGTGACTTCCCGATTGTCCAATACAATAAGGGTTGCTCAGTTTCAATACGGAAAGGATGATATGGCGGTGCACCTTCGGCTCGCTTCAGTGTTTGTAGTCGTCGCTAGGTGGTCCACTGACCTAGTTAAAATTTTCGTTACTTCTGATGATTTTTGTACTGCCATGACCATTAGTAATGGACTGGAAGACTTTCCGCCAAAAAAAAAAATTGTTCGTGAAATTACAACTTATCTTTTCTGCTTTAATTTGTTGCAAAAATTTCAGAGTACATAGACACGACGGATCTGGCAGTGGCACGGGGCCATTGGTGTCACTAGCGATGCCTCCTTCAATGAAAGTGGAAGACTCGCCATTGGTGACAGAGCTGGGTACTCTCCTTCCCAACGATTACCAGACATATCAGTATGAAGCTTTCTCATTGTAGTCGCCCCAGCAAACCTCAGTTTCTCATTGTAGCCATTGGTGACCCATTGCAACAATAATGATCTCATAAAACTTAGTCTTGCTCTAGCTTCGACACTGCACACATAATACTTAGTGATCTAACCACTCTTATATTTCTTTACGGAGGGAGTAACAATTACGTGGATGTAGTAAGGTACATCATCATCAGTTGTTCAACTTGTCGGGTTTGCTGGCAAGGTTTGGCCTCAAGACCACTACATCAGGAAACATATTGTCCTACGGATTTCTATTGAGAAAACACCATCGCCAACCCTTGTATGGCACTGGGCCGTGAGCGTGCTCCCGCCTCCCTCCATGGCTCCTCGCAGACCTTCGCCGCCATGCCACTTTCCCTTGGACTTGGAGTACTGCTGCCACTCCTCGGCCACAGCTCCATAATCCTCCGCTGGACATCACAGCCCAGCGGCTCCTTGTGCCTCTCCACGGCGCACCTGCAAGCTCTCGGCATTCGGAGCCAACTCCACGGCTTCCTGAGTTCATATGCATGCCACCGTGCTCATTCAAGTTCCTGCTCTATTTTCATTAGAGTTTCTTTCACATGTCACTAAAAAATGACCCTCAACGTCACCTGATGGATATTGCAATGATAGATCAGATGATGTACAAAAAGATCTTGTAAATAAAGATGATGTACAAAGCTCAGACTCGATAACCTTCAACAGAAAGGTGGTATCACCACATATTCAGCTGGAAGCATGAGATCAAGCAGAGCCTACATTCAGTGATATTCCAAAACGTAGTCTCAACAACACACTGCCCATCAAACCAAAATCCCCCAAAACTTGCTCATCCAACAGATCGCAGTCAATGCCTGATCAGACCAACGCATCCCTCGTCCACCTGATCCTCACCGTCGTCGTCACCATCCTCCTCGCTGACCTCGTCATCCTCCTCGCCATAGATGTAGCTCTTGTCGTCATCGCCCTCCTCCTCCAGCTCGTCCTCCTCGCCATACACCATCTTAGTGTCTATGGTCACCCTGAGCACCACACGGCGGCTGCCCTCACGCTGAGCCTCGGGAACGAAGCACAAGTAGCCCACTGGCAGTCCATCGGAAAGTGACGTGGTATGGATTGTGTGAGCCGTCGAGACCTGGTAATGGCCCTTGAACCACGAGAAGCCCACTGAGCACCCGAACCTGGACGCTGGCGGGTGCGGATGGATGCGGACCAGCGAGACCCCATGGAGGGGAGACTCCGGGAACGTCACATTCAGCAGGAAGAGGCTGATATCTTTGTCCTCCCCGCCGCACCAGAGGATGTGCACGCTGGCCTTCACGGGCACTTCGAACGGCTCGTAGTATTTGAACGCTTTCACAGGCCACTTGTGCTGGGTGGCGAAGTGGTCCATGAGTGCTGCCTTGGTGCCTGCGAAGCCACAGCCTTTCTCCGGGCAGAAGCATGGCGCGTGCGGGCACCACTCCTCGTGCTCCGCCTTGTCGTGGTAGGCCATTACGTGGGCACACCCGCGCGCGGCGTAGGAACACGGAACGACAACGGAGGCGACGACGCGCTCCATGCCATGGCACCGGTCCGAGACGGGTTTGGAGCACACGCTGCAGGCTTTCTCCGTCCCAGGGAGCTCGTCGCGGCAGGGCGAGCAGATGAAATGCCCCTGTGAGCACTGCAGAGAATTAACCAAACTTGTTAACTTCAGATGAACATCAGAGTATCAGACCAAGACAAGAAATTCAGTGGACGAAATTGCATCTACCTGGAAGATGGGAGGGCTGAGGGGGGTGGAGCAGAGCGGACAGTCCAGGACCTCCATCCCCATGGTGACCTGCTGCTTCTTGACCATGATGCCCTCCCCCTGTTGCAGACCATCATCTCCCCCTCCCTTGATCTTGCTGCCGTTGCTGTTCCCCTCCATGAGAGCAACAGTCTCCGGTGCTGCAGATTTAAGCCCCACTAGTCAGTTGGAACAGATCAAAACGCCTCCAGTTAAGTAGTGAGGATTTATGGCGGCGATTGGCAACTCAAGAAGCAGAAATTCATCCTGACTAATTACGAAAAACTAGATAAAAGATGAACATTTCGAATGTGGGTCTGCAGATGTGCAGTTTTACCAAAATTTGGGGGACTCCCGTAGCGGTCAGAGGGCAAAATCTAAGCAGGGCTGGAGGCGCAAGAACACCTAGGGCACCAGAAGGGGGGAATACATCAAGTAGGACCGCGCACGAACAGGCCGGAAACCCCAACAATGGCGGCGATTGGCAAATAAAGAAACCGGAGGGAGGCGATTAGCAAAGGGAGGCGGCGCGAGAAGAAGCGATCAGCGGAAGGCTCACCGGGTTGGCTGGCAAGCAGGGAAGAGGACGGCGGATGCGTCGAGGTCGAGAGGAGGAGCGGCGCTAGGTTTGCCGCCGGCGCTGGAAGCGTGGTTGCTCTGCTCTGGTCGGACGTGAATGCAACGCTAGGGAGCCCCTGTAAAAGCCCTTCGCGGGCCGAGCCACGAGCCAAAAGGCCAAGCAAATGCATCCCCACCCAGCCCACACTCCACTGCTGCCCTCAATCCTCTGATGCTACCCCTAAAAAAAACAAATCCTCTTAAGCATTTTGAAGAAAAAGTAATAAGCCCGAAATGAAACCATACTACAGCTGCTTCAGCACGCAAAAAAATAAAAAATAGTTATTCTTTCGAATAATTGCGTAAAATACAACCATTTTTGCGAACCAACTTGTGGTTTGATAGTTAGAGGGACAGTGGTATCCCCAGCCCACCAGGGTTAGAGTCATGGTGCTCGCATTATTCCTGTATTTATTTCAGGATTTCCGGCGTTGCGCTTTCAGTGGGAGCAGACGTTCCCGTCGACGACGAGGCGCCTATGGTGACTTCGTAAATCTCAAGATGATATACCGGCTCAGTCTCTCGAAGGTGCTCATAAGGGTAGAATGTGCGTGTGTGCGTTCATATGAGTGAGTTTATGCGTGTATGTATGAACGCTTGCGTCTGTGCTGTGTTAAAAAAATACAACCATTTTGGATGAAGCGTCCAATTTTTTTTAATTTGTTTGTCATGACAAGGTCTTTAGAACTAGACTATATTTTGGCGCTCTCTCTGCTCTAAATAATTGAAGTTCTGGCTTTGTCCAAAATCAAACTTACTTTAATGTAACAGTTCTATAGAAAATATGTTAATACCTATAATATCAAATTAGTGTTATTAGTTTCTTTATTATAAATAAATTCCTATTAATTTGGAAAGGAGGGAGCATATTATAGTGGAAAATATTTATGATATTTTCTACTTCAATTAAAATATTTAAGATACAAACCTAAAAATTCTATTTTAATATTTCATTTTTTATTGATTTGAATTATTATCGATTAATGACACTGTCTAAAAGTCAATTCTACCAAACAAGGGTTTAGATTTTGGGTTTATGTCTACAGCGAGGAGTAAAAAAAGACTATAATATGGTACACTGCATTTTAAAATTATTGTAGCTTCCTAATAATATTGCAAAACTAAATATAGGTTTTTAAGAGACTGCACAATGTGAAATACCTCAATTTAAAAAAGATCAAAATAGCTTCATATTATTGAAGCATATTTTAGTTAGGCTTTGATCCAAAATCCAAAATTGGTACTCCCTCCATAGAGAAATATAAGGGCGTGTAGATCACTAAAGTAGTGATCTAAACACTCTTATATTTATTTACAAAGGGAGTACCTGTTAAACCTTAAGCATTTGGGAGTGCCCCATGCATTAAATATGAGGTTGTATCCAAATTATCTAGGGTTTGAGAAGGGCGTTTTGGATATTTGGCAAGTTTTAGGGTATTAGCCTTTTAAGAAAACCTGAGAGTTGATTAAATCCTCATTTTCATATTAAAATGATGCTTACGAGATGCTCATGAATGCACAATCAATTTCCAATAAAATGTGTTGCTCCTGGGCTATTACAATCGACCGCCCTCGAAGGAATCTCACCTCGAGATTCTAAGGCAAGGAAGAGGGAAGGGATTGGGCTACAAATGGAACTAATCTTCTCGTTCATGTTGCTCTTTTTTACAAGGTCGATTCATTGCATCATGACGAATTTGAATTGTTTCTTCAAGATCTTCGTCTTTCAAAACTTGAGGCAGCCCAACACTATTGTCCATCTGATAGGGTTGACAAAAGAAACGGAGTTGAAACCAAGCTCAACAACCCAGCACTTCTGTCAATCTGATAGGTGTTACATTAAGTTGAACAACATCTCCAAGCAAAGTATTATGCGATGAGAACAAATAATACATGCTTTAGCATTGATGTGTGTACTCACAACTATCGATATTGATACTGAGAACATATGCTAGTAATGTCAGTTCCACTACCTGCTTAAGCATCGCCCTTTTAGTTATTTTGATCTTTTTGGGAGACTCCCTTGTTCTATGAATAGAACTTTTCTTCCTGACGTCGTCATTTTCGTGCGACTTATCATGCGACATGCTATTGCTTCTAGAAGTGTCAGATACCCTACTTTGTGTTTGTCGTCGCCTTAATGTTCTCCGCCTCTCGTAGGAAGATTTAAGTACAAAGAATGGAATTTTCATCTGTTAGTGATATAATTACCCAGAATTTGATTTAATATATAACACACCTCACATATTGAATAAGCAATGAGTACTTGAAATGTATAATAATACAAATGAAACGGGCATAATATGAACACAACAAATGTTAGATGGTGTAATCTGAACACAAAAAATCATATATTGTAAATTAAAATGGTTATTGTAGTTTTAAAAGACGGGTATAAGTGAATTTTAAATTTAGTGCCATTGCATTGGGGTGAGTTGGTAATACAACCGCCCTACCCTCTTGGTATTTCAAGAAACCAGGCCTTCTTAGGGCTCATTGTTTTGGACCATCAACCATAAGGCATAGAATCCCCAGCAAGGTTTTTCCGCTTTTGGCTCGAAGATGAATCATTTAGTGCCACTGCATCCTTTCCGCCAAGGATTCATAAACACAGCTTCCTACTTAGCCGAGCTGCGTGGGGAGCCGAGCGGGGCTCCTCTAGGGCCGAAGTATGAGTCCATTTAGATTTGGATGAGCAACAACATAGACACCAACCCGCCACGATGGACTTGTCATTACATCTTCAACAACTTTTCTCCCCTGACAATTGGAATATTTGAAGCCAACTATACTATCTATGCTAGGATATGTCAGTCCAACAAGTTCTCAAGGATATAGTTGGCATAGATGACTTAATGTATGACGACAGTGACTCGGTAAACCCCTAAATTCCATCCCTAGTTACAGTCTAGTTGATAAGCTCACCAGCTAAATATGTATTGGCAGCGGGAGATATCTTGGACATAGTTGTTGAAATCAAATTCCGGTCGTCGTATGAAAAAAAATAATCTAATTTTAGATTGGACAATTAATTTTTACTCATAAAGTAAGATATGTTAAGGTTCTATGCTCCATATAAAGTTGTGTCAACAGAGATTTTGAAAGTGCTAGATAGTGCTCATAACGGCGATGATATATACCACCTTCGACCAACTCTTCTTAGAATAAGACATACTGCATTCATAGTACTGATATTTAGCTGGTTTACACTGCCGCATAACTCGGTCAATCACCAGTATGTACTTCATAAAAATTACATGCTATCTAATAAAAGCCTCGGTTGTACTTTGTGCTAAAACCACCCAGCTTGCGGGTGTACCAGATGAGTAATAGCCATTTGATTTGCTTTATCTAATTGACATAGAATAAACAGACCTTTTTATGAATCAAAGCAATTTGATCACTTTAAGCAACCAACCTAGTAGCTCGCGCATTAGGTTAAACCTACCAGCATCAGAACTTCCCTAACGATCCTGCAGCCTTCCCATTCAATTATCTTCAAAGCATGTCGTCGTAAAATTAGGCCGCTGTGGCTCATCCTTTGCTTCACTTTTGGAAGTGGATTTGGCTATCTCCTGAGTTGCAGCCGTGCAGGGTTTAGGGTTTGCAACATGGTCATCTAATCACTGTTTGGACTCGGGAAGCCTCGGCCGATTTTCGCTATCAAATCTATTTCTAGATCATACCTCAAGACGGTTTGACACAACACACAAGTTCAAGTGATAACAAAACATGGTGCGCATGTCATGCATATTTGCTGGAAGAATCGAGTTTAGTCAAGAATACAAACATAATGCTTAGTAATTGAATGATTTGAAGCAATTTTTTTGCCAAGAATACAAACATAGTGCTCAGTAATGGATACAAACATAGACAAAAAGAACACTAGTGCCTTCTCCAAAGCTGAGAGATTCAGAAGTATAGTCGCTTGTCAAACCCAATCACCCGCACATGGGGCCTACTGTGGCGTGAGTTCCATACCCACCAGGACTGTGTCACTTGTACCAGCGCCTGGAAGCATCGCCTTGGGCACAAGGAACAGGAAGCAATCATCGGGAAACCCATCATACAGGTTAGTGTTCCTCGTTTGAAACTCCGTAGCCTGGGAGTAGCCCGTCTCAGCCGACGACAATGACAGATTGCACTTGAACTTGGATCCAGTAGTAATATGGGGCTGGATCGCAGCAGACCGCGATGCCAACGCCGAGGGACTCTGTCTTCATGTAGACAATGAAGAGGTGTCCATCCTCACCCACAAGAATGGTTGGTTCAGGAAGATCGCCATTAACACTGAAGCTGATGAGGATCCCGAACCCCTTGTTGTACGGAACTTTCGTGGAGTGCAGCTTGTGCTTGCGTGACAAATGCTCCAGGAGCCTTGCGGTTGGTCCGCTGAAGCTGCAGTCGCCTATGGGGCAGAAGCATGGCGCCTGCGGGCAATCTTCCTCATGCTCTTCTTTTTGGTAGTATTTTACCGTCGCAGTGCATCCATTGGGGCAAGCAACTTTGAGGGATTCAATCACATCTTCTAGACCGTGGCAGCGACTGTAGACTGTTGTTTCAGAGCAGAAGCAGCACTTGCCTGGGAGTTTGTCATGGCAAGACGAACATATGATATGACGGCCCATAGTGCACTGAGGAAACAGAAGAACAAATCAGTGTATATGATATGAATCAGTAATAAACATGCTAATAATTAGAAAATGCACCGATCTGTTTTTGTTAGGCAGTTGGCCTAGTTTGCGCATCTGATGTGATGTTTTTCTGATTGTTCAGAGATGTCAACCTTGACATGCAATTTTTCAACTATATACAAAATTACACTACAAAAACTTACAATCTGGTAATCACCCTAGCTATCCGATTGTAATTAACTAAATAATTTTGGGAAAATTCGTTCAGTTTGGGGACAAAATTAGGCGAACTGGACATAGCTAGTATATTAATAAACGAATCTAATAATGAACAAATTTCGAAATATTATAAGACACCCAGATAGTTCCTCAGATCCATTGATGCTATCGTCTCGGAGGAGCTCCTAGGGATTGAGTTGTAAAAACAGAGATCAAATTAAACACATGGGATATTACCTGGAAAATGGGAGGGCGCAGGGGGTCGCAGCAGACGGCGCAGTGGAGGACGTCGAGGTCGTCCATGGTGAAGACGGGGGTTGCCGCCCCGAGCTTCCTCCTCTTTCCCCGCCCTCATCTTTCTCCCTCTCCTGCCGCTTTCCCGTCGCTTCTTTCATTCCTTCGATCGGCCAAACGTAGTGGCGGCGGCGAGCCCAGCCGCCGGATCGCAGACGGAGAGGTTTCTCGTTGCTTGGCCGGAAGCGAGACACCTCTCTCAGTCGATGTTGTCTCATTGGCGGCCGCCACCCTATTTATTTGGTCTCTGTCTGGCGTTGTAGGCGGGAGCGGGAGCCAAAAGGAGAAGGAAACACGAGCAACGGCCCAAATAGAAGACGCGCGCACACTACTACGTACACATCTACACGCACATAACACCTGCTAAAAGCTTATTTTATTGTTTTTTTCTGCCGATCATACTTCTTTTAGTGGTTTATTTTTTCAGCCCCAACTCAAACTCACGCGAGGTAGAAGACAATGAACAGGAGACTTGCAGCTTGGCTTATTTATATTCCACTAACTGAAGAAAATCGTAACTGACGAAACTGAACTTTTTAACAGCAGCAATTATGCCTGACGAAACTGATTTTTTTTTAACTTTGGCAGCAGCTGTGTTAACTGACATTATATTGCCAGGTCATCCACAGGTTGTTGTTCTCGGTGTCGGCAGTTATCGCGAGCGCGAAGCCGAAGGGGTTGCCTATGACACAGACCGGTACATGCATCAAGGAGGATGTTGCTGCTCTTGAGATTCTTGTGTATCTAGGGAGGGTCGGTGTAGTCGACTAGTCGTGCAGGTAGTTGAGCCCGCCTTCCACGCCCAGCGTGAACTGCACGTGCTGGCTCCACCAAGCACCCCGCCACCGTGGATGTGCAGCTACTCGCTGAGCGCGCCGTTCTCGGCGAACTCAACACCACTCGATGGCTCGATGCTCACCTCGACGCCAGCGCCCACGTCGCCGGCCAGGCAGGCCCTTCACAGTCATCCTGTTCGTGATCGGCGGGTACGCGTTCAACTCAATCCAGTTCATGCCGCGGTCGATGGTGAAGTACAGGGGCTGTCCAAGTACGACGCTGTGGACATGGACGGTGACACGAAGGTGCCGTGCTTCCTGCGCGTCATGGTGTTAGGCGCTAGATCTCGATCTGGTGTTTACACTCACAGGTAGCTTACAGAATTACACTCGTCTTTGGGAGGAAGAAAGAAAGCAAGAGAAAAAGAAACCGTGCCGTGCCTTGCCGTTTGCCTGATCCACCGGATGACGATTCCATCGCACCGAAAGCAAGAGAAAGGAGTGCTCATCTTAAGTTCAGAACCAATGCAAGCAAACAGTTCACGCCAAAACTTACTTGTGAACACTGGATCTCTGTCCGAAATGATGGCCTTGGGTAGGCCATGAAGTTTGTAAACATTGTCCAAATATGCAAGTGCGACCCTAGCCGCAGTGAACGGATGCTGATGGGGTAGAAAGTGAGCGTAGCGTGTGAACTTGTTCACCACCACCAGAATGCAATTGGACTTGCCTGATTGAGGGAGGCCATCTATGAAATCCATTGTCACCACTTGCCAAGCCCCCTCCGGAAGTGGAATTGGTTCGAGCAAACCTGGGTACTTAATCCTCTCTGGCTTGGCCTGCTGACAGGTCGCACACCCCTGCACATACTGTTGGATGGCCTGCTTCATCTTTGGCCAATCGAATAGCCTGCGGAGACGTCGATATGTCACTGGGAAGCCCGAGTGACCACCCACAGTGCTATCGTGGAAAGCACGCAGCATACTTTGCTGAAGCGAGGAAGAGCCCCCCAGCCATAGCCGTTGCCGGAAATACAACAGTCCATCAGAGACACAGAAACGCCCCTTCGGGTCTGCTCATTGAGAGAATTGCTCGGGCAGTTTCTTGGCATGTGGGTTATCTGAATAACCGGCCCGGATATCGTCGATCGAAGTAGGGTGGCAGACCGAGATCGCCATGGTTTGGTCGTGCTCATGATGCCGACGGGACAAGGCGTCTGTCGCGCCATTGGTGGTTCCTTGTCGGTAGCAGATTTTGTAGCGCAGACCCAGGAGTTTGGTAAATGCTTTCTGTTGCCACACTGTTGACAGTCGTTGATCATCCAAGTGCACTAAACTGCGCTGATCCGTGCGTATCAGAAACTCATCATGGTGTAAGTAAGGGCGCGATTGCTCCACTACCATAAGGATAGCCAAACACTCCTTCTCGTAGGTGGACAAGCCTATGTGTTTGGGAGCCAACGGTTTGCTCATATAAGCTATTGGGTGACCTGCTTGCTGAAGTACTGCTCCAACTCCATAATCACATGCATCAATGTCGATAACAAACTGTTTGGAGAAGTCCGGAAGGTGCAGAACAGGTGCAGAAATCAGACTCTGCTGCAATAACTCAAATGCCTTAGTGGTTTAAGCTGTCCACACAAATGGATGGTTCTTCTTCAAGAGATTGAATAGTGGCCGTGCAATGATGCCAAAGTGCTTGACAAACTTCCGGTAATAGCCAGCCAAGCCTAGGAAACTGGACACTTCCTTACTGTTGCGCGGAACAGGCCACTTCTTGATAGTTTTGATTTTTTTCTGGGTCTGTGGAGACACCATGCTCAGTGATAACATGCCCGAGGTAAGCAATTTGTCATTGTCCAAAAGCACACTTGGACTGCTTAACCTGCCAGTGATCCCTCTTGAGCAGTTGCATGACCTGACGGAGATGATCTATGTGCTCTGCCAATATTTTACTGAAAACCAGTATGTCATCGAAGAGGAGGATGACGCAGACTCGTAGCAGCGGGCGCAGAGTACAAGTAATGCCGCCGATGAAAGTTGGAGGGGCCGCAGCTAGCCCAAACGACATGACTAGGTACTCCCAGTGGCCTGAGTGAGTCATGAAAGCTGTTTTGTATTCTTCCCCTTCTGCCAATCTTAACTGGTGATACCCAGCACGCAGGTCCAGCTTAGAGAACCACTTCGCCCCAACCAATTCATCGAGCAGCTTGTCTATGATTGGGACAGGGTATTTGCTGACAATTGTCATAGCATTCAAGCATCTGTAATCCACGCACAGCCGCCATGTGCCATATTTCTTCTTCACAAGCAATGCGGGCAAGGAAAATGGACTCGAGCTCTCTCTGATGATGCCAGCATCGAGCAACTCCTTAACCTGACGCTCAATTTCATTCTTCAACTCTGGTTTCTGCCTATAAGGGCACTGATTGACAGGTTGTGCTCCCTCCATGAGTGGAATCCTGTGATCGCGCGCGCGCCTGGGTGGCAGTCCTTTTGGTTCTTCAAAGACATTCGTATGCTGCTCCAAAACTCAAAGAATCTCGACTGGAATGGCTTCCTCTTGTACGCCTGCCTCATTCACAGCATTCAGGTGAACCACGTATGCCACTGAACCTTGCTTGCATGCAGGCAAAAGTTCCTAAGAAGATATCATAGAACACTTCTGTTGACTGTTGGTAATTGCTCGTAATTCGACAGACCCTTTTTCAGTGGTAACTGTCATATGTTGCGCCTCCCAATCAATATGGATAGGGCTGTGATTCTTGAGCCAATCCATTCCCAAAATAGCATCATATGCGCCGAGCGATAGGAGTTTGAAGTCTATGACAAATTCATGGCCCTGGGATGTCGATTGACACTTTGGCATGACACTATCACAGTTCAACATGGCACCATCTGCCACTTTAACCCGGCAAACCTTGGAAAGTTTACAAACTCCAGACAGTTTGACAGCCAAACGGCTATCTACGAATGATGATGAGCTACCAGAATCCACGAGCAATGACACTTCCTTACCCTGGATCCATGCATGCAGCTGCATCACGCCCGGTCCAGCAGACCCATCAACTGCTTGCTTGGAGATTGTGCAAAGATTGTCTTCGTCAAACCCTGTCGAATCCTGACTGTCTTCGCCCAGCACGTCCTCGGTCGCAAAGAGTGCCAAGAGCTCTTCTACGACATGCATCTGCACTGTAGGGGGACATGTGTGATCCTTCCCCCATCTCTCTCCGCACTTGAAATAGAGGCCACGAGCGCGCCTGAAAGAACGCAACGCTGCTATCTTGCTCCTTTCTGCTCCTGCCCTTGCTGCTTCTGTACCCCGGTGGTCTTCTGCCTTGACTGTAGGCGCTGCCAGTCTTGCAGTACTCGCAGGCAGACTAGGTGCACGGGTCACCATGGAACGTGGCACTGACGAGCGGCTGGACGCGGTGCGCCAAGTATTGTCACCATCCGCCACTTCCTCTTGAAGCAGAGTGAGCGAACACGCCGTGTCGAGGTCGGGTGGTCTCTGAATGAGCACGACCGTGCGTATATCCGCCCGCAGCCCCTCGATGAAGCGTGTAAGAAAGAAATAAGGGTGCGTCAGCTCAGAGTAAGGTATCATATGGTTCATCAAAGTCTCAAAGTGTTCGATGAAATCTGCAACTGAATTTGTCTGACGGATAGCATAAATCTGACGGATGAGCAGCTGGTGCTTATCACGCCCGAATCGAGTACACAGCAGAGCCGTGAACGATTCCCACACAAGATCAGCGATCTTGCGTTGCACCGACTGCAGCCAGATGGCAGCCGGGCCCGAGAAATTCAGAATTGCCATCAGCACCCAATAAGATTCTTGGACCGCGAACATCTGGAAATACTGCTCAGATCGGCCAGATGTTTTCCAGAGCTGCGGATTCTCGCCTGCGAAACTGGGAAACAATATCGGCGGAGGTGCCTACCCCATAGCCGCAAGAACTTGCGAGGATGGAGGAGATGAGATCTGAGACGGGATCATGGTCATACCCGTGACCGGGGGCGTCGCCGCTGATTCGGGAATCACCGACGAGGGATCCCCGGTGTGCAGAGATGCGCCGTGGCCTAGTTGCCCTTGGATCTCACGCGTGACCAGAGGGGCGGTCGCTGGCGGTGATGATCCATTGGATGGCGACGTGGAGGTCGACGCTGCTTGCAGAGCTGCGACCGAGTGTTCCAATTGCGTGAAGCGCGCCTCCAGCTCCGGCTTCCAGGGAGTCGATCTGCGCTGTCTGCGTCGCCAAGGCCTGGAGGATCGCGGTGTTGTCGCTTGATGGAGCGCGCAGCAGCCTCTTCGCACATCTTGTTGGCGCGGGCGGCGGCTTCTTCGCTCATCTTGTCGAGGTAGGCTTTCAGCGCGGGGTCCATGGTGGCGATGAGATGATCGCGTGCTTGCTTCTGGCGGCGAGTTTCCAGGGCGACGGTGGCGGCGGAGAGGGGTGGTAGATGGCGGCGGCGGAGAAGGGTGGTTGGTGGCTGTCTGATACCACGTTGTTAGGTGCTGGATCTCGATCTGGTGTTTACACTCACAGGTAGCTTACAGAATTACACTCGTCTTTGGGAGGAAGAAAGAAAGCAAGAGAAAAAGAAGGCGTGCCATGCCTTGCTGTTTGCCTGATCCACCGGATGACGATTCCATCGTGCCTTGCCCATTAAGTAGAGCTCACCCACTCCAGCCCCACATACCTGCGGTTAGGCTGCTTGATCCTAAGGTGACGTGCCCTTGCTCCTAATTGGTGGAGCGTTGCATTTCATGCATAAAAGAGTACAACAAAGACTCAAATAATATTCATAGATAGAACTAATCATAAACTCGCAATTCATCGGATCCCAACAAACACGCCGCAAAAAGTCATTACATCAAATAGATCTCCAAGAACATCGAGGAGAACATTGTATTGAAGATCAATGATGTCTACTACGCAACCTTCTTCTTGTAGACTCGTGTTGGGCCTCCAAGCGCAGAGTTTTGTAGGACAGTAGCAAATTTTCCTCAAGTGGATGACATAAGGTTTATCAATCCATGGAAGGCGTAGGATGAAGATGGTCTCTCTCAAACAACCCTACAACCAAATAACTAAGAGTTTCTTGTGTCCCCAACACACCCAATACAATGGTAAATTGTATAGGTGCACTAGTTCGGCGAAGAGATGGTGATACAAGTGTAATATGGATAGTAGATATAGCTTTTTGTAATCTAAAAAAAGGTAACTAGTAACAAAAGTGAGCAAAAACGGTATTGAAATGCTTGGAAACAAGGCCTAGGGTTCATACTTTCACTAGTGCAAATTCTCTCAACAATGATAACATAATCGGATCATATAACAATCCCTCAACGTGCAACAAAGAATCACTCCAAAGTTTCTATCGGAGAACGTAGGACGAAAACGTGCATCAACCCCTATGCATAGATTACCCCAATGTCACCTCGGGAATCCGCGAGTTGAGTTCCAAAACATACATCAAGTGAATCAATAGAACATCCCATTGTCACCACAGATATTCCATCGCAAGACATACATCAAGTGTTCTCAAATCCAATACTCAATCCAACATAACGAAACCTCAGAGAGCAAGACTCAATTCATCACAAGAAGGTAGAGGGGGAAGAAACACCATATGATCCAACTATAATAACAAAGCTCGCCGTACATCAAGATCGTGCCAAATCAAGAACACGAGAGAGAGAGATCAAACACATAGCTACTGGTACATACCCTCAGCCCCGAGGGTGAACTACTCCCTCCTCGTCATGGAGACCGCCGGGGTGATGAAGATGGCCTCCGGTGATGGTTTCCCCCTCCAGCAGGGTGCCGGAACGGGCTCTCGATTGGTTTTTCGTGGCTACAGAGGCTTGCGGCGGCGGAACTTCCGATCCAGGTTTCTTTCTGGGGGTTTCTATAGTTATAGAAATTTTTGGCGTCGGAAACAAGTCAGGGGGGGTCTCTTTTGGTCCATAAAAAATCACCATAAATTTTCAGCCCATTCCGAGAAATTTTATTTCTGCATTAAAAACGACACCACAGTAGTTCTGCTGAAAACAGCATCAGTTCGGGTTAGTTCTAATATATTCATACCAAAACCATATAAAGTTGTTGCAAACATGGCATGAATACTTCATAAATTATAGATATGTTGGAGACGTATCAATCAAAAAGAGAGAAGAAGCCATCTAGCTACTGCCTATGGACCCGTAGGTCTGTGGTAAACTACTCACGCATCATCGGAGGGGCAAGGGTGATGATGAAGAACCCATCCGTGATCGTTGACCCCTCCGGCAGAGTGCCGGAGAAGGCCTCTAGATTGGATCTCGTGGTTCTGAAACTTGCGGTGGCGGAAACTCTGATCTCTCTGCTTCTCAGGGTTTTTGGAATTTTAGAGTATTTATAGAGTTGATAGGCGGTGGTGAAGCCTCCCATGGGCCCCACTACCCACCCGGTGCTTCGGGGGTCTCTTTTGGTCCATAAAAAATCACCGTAAATTTTCAGCCCATTCCGAGAACTTTTATTTCTGCACAAAATGACACCACGGTAGTTCTGCTGAAAACAGCATCAGTCCGGGTTAGTTCTAATAAATTCATACCAAAACCATATAAAATTGTTGTAAACATGGCATGAATACTTCATAAATTATAGATACGTTGAAGACGTATCAACATCCCCAAGCTTAATTCCTGCTCGTCCTCGAGTAGGTAAATGATAAAAGAAAGAATTTATGAAGTGTGAATGCTACCTAACATATTTATCAATGCAATCTTCTTTATTGTGGCATGAATGTTCAGATCCATAAGATTCGAAATAAAAGTTTAATATTGACATAAAAACAATAATACTTCAAGCATACTAATAAAGCATTCATGTCTTCTCAGAATAACATGGCCAAAGAAAGTTATCCCTACAAAATCATATAGTCTGGCTATGCTCCATCTTCATCACACAAAATATTTTATCATGCACAACCCCGATGACAAGCCAAGCAATTGTTTCATACTTTTAATATTCTCAAACCTTTTCAACTTTCACGCAATACATGAGCATGAGCCATGAATATATCGCTATAAGTGGAATAGAATATGGTGGTTGTGGAGAAGACAAAAAGAAGGAGAAAGTCTCACATCAACTAGGCGTATTAACAGGCTATGGAGATGCCCATCAATAGATATCAATGTGAGTGAGTAGGGATTGCCATGCAACAGATGCACTATAGCTATAAGTGTATGAAAGCTCAAAAAGAAACTAAGTGGGTGTGCATCCAACTTGCTTGCTCACGAAGACCTAGGGCACTTTGAGGAAGCCCATCATTGGAATATACAAGCCAAGTTCTATAATGAAAAATTCCCACTAGTATATGAAAGTGACAAAATAGGAGACCCTCTATCGTGAAGATCATGGTACTACTTTGAAGCACAAGTGTGGACAAAGGATAGTAACATTGTCCCTTCTCTCTTTTTTCTCATTTTTTTATTTTGGGCTCTTTGGCCTCTTTTTTTTCTTTTTTTTGTTTGGGCTCTTTGGCATCTTTTTTTATATTTTTTTTCGTCTGGAGTCTCATCCCAACTTGTGGGGGAATCATAGCCTCCATCATCCTTTCCTCACATGGGACAATGCTCTAATAATGATGATCATCACACTTTTATTTACTTTACAACTCAAGAATTACAACTCGATACTAGAACAAAATATGACTCTATATGAATGCCTCCGGCGGTGTACTGGGACGTGCAATGATCAAGAGTGACATGTATAAGAAAAATATGAACGGTGGCCTTGTCACAAATACTATGTCAACTACATGATCATGCAAAGCAATATGACAATAATGCACTACAGGAATCAGGCACTTTGCCGTCTGCCATGCCTGACGGCAAAGGCATGCCTGGCGGACGGCAAAGGCCTTTGCCATTAGCCAGCAGACGGCAATAGGTCTGGCTGAATAAGCTACGGCAAAGGCCTCTTTCCCGTCTGCTGGCAGACGGCAAAGATGCAAAGGCCTTTGCCGTCTGCTGGCAGACGGCACACGTGGCAGCTTAGCTCCGTTAAGGGGTTAACAGCGTTCTTTGCCGTCTGCTGGCAGACGACAAAGACCTTTGCATCTTTGCCGTCTGCCAGCAAACGGCATAGCATGCCACGTGGCAGCTACCTATAGGCCAGCCTAGTCTTTGCCGTCTGCCAGCAGACGGCAAAGATGCAAAGATGCATAGGTCTTTGCCGTCTGCCAGCAGACGGCAACGCTGCCAAATAGGCCAGCCCAGTGCACCCCAGGTTGCACAGGTAGCAGCCATGTGGCAGCTTTGCCGTCTGCTGGCAGACGGCAAAGAGCTTTGTCGTCTGCTGGCAGACGATAAAGAGCTTTGTCGTCTGCCAGCAGACGGCAAAGTGCATGTATAGCCCCTGTTTTTTCTGAGATTCATTCAATTTGACAGAATTACATAGATATATATATATATACACACACACACACACTTCAAAATAATTTCAACAAGCATACCAACAATAAGGTTCCAACAACATATCCAACATACAAGTTTCCAACAACATATCCAACATATACAATGGTTTCCACCAACATATCCATACATACATATCCAAAACAAGTTTCCATAAACAAAAAGGAAGCACAAGGAGAAGAGTACACTCCATCAATGCAAGCTTCCTCATCTGAAGCAAATCTGCAAATTAGGAAAGATGAAAGTTAGAAGAAGAAGAAGACTAGCTAGAAGAAAAAGAAGAAGAAAAAAAAGAAGAAGAAGAAGAATTTATCTTCTCTTTCTTTTTCTCCTCTCCTCTTCTTTATCTTCTTCTTCTTATTCTAACTAAGGTAGGTAAAAATGCCATTTTTTAGCTAAGCTAGGTAAAAATGCTAAGTGTGTAGGTCACTTTAGAGCTAAGCTAGGTAAATAGGTCATTTAGGAGCTAACCTAGGTAGTTATGCCATTTTTGAGCTAACTAAGCATATTCATTTTGGAGGACAAAATGGTAAGTGTAGGTCATTTTAGAGCTATCCTAGTTATAATCAGTCATTTTGGAGCTAGGTAAGGTTATTTTGTCATTTGGAGGAAAATAAACTAATTATATGATAGTTTGGAGCTAAACCAAGGTTATTATGCCATTTTTTTTACCTAAGTAAGTTAATTATGTCATAAATGAACTAGGTAAGGTAAGTATAGATCATTATTGAGCTATCTAGGTAGTTATGCCATTTTTGAGCTAACTAAGCATATTTATTCATTTTGGAGGACAAAATGGCAAGTGTAGGTCATTTTAGAGCTATCCTAGTTAAAATCGGTCATTTTGGAGGTAGGTAAGGTTATTTTGTCATTTTGGAGGAAAAAATGCTAAGTATAGGTCATTTTATAGCTATCCTAGGTAAAGTATGTCAGTTTGGAGCTAAGTAAGGTTATTATGTCATTTTCGAGGAAAATAAGCTAAGCATAGGTCATTTTGGAGCTAAACCAAGGTTATTATGCCATTTTTTACCTAAGTGAGCTAATTATGTCATAAATGAACTAGCTAAGCTAATTATAGATCATTATTGAGCTATCCTAGGTAGTTATGCCATTTTTTTTACCTAAGTGAGCTAATTATGTCATAAATGAACTAGCTAAGCTAGCTATAGATCATTATTGAGCTATCCTAGGTAGTTATGCCATTTTCTAGCTAACTAAGCATATTTTGTCATTTTGGAGGAAAAAATGGTAAGCATAGGTCATTTTATAGCTATCCTAGGTAAAATATGTCATTTTGGAGCTAAGTAAGGTTGTTATGTCATTTTCGAGGAAAATAAGCTATGTATAGGTCATTTTGGAGCTAAGTAGGTCATTTCTTAAGCTAAGTATGCATTTGTTAAGCAAAACACTTGGGAAAACTTACCATCATCATGGAGGTGAAGGACCGGTCGGGTTTGCGCCAGTGCCAGACGGAGAAGGACCGGTCAGGGTCAGGGTTGCGCTAGTGCGAGACGGAGAAGGATCGGTCGATGCTTGTCGGGAGGCATGTTGCACCAAAGATCATTTGCAATGTCTCGTTAGCATGATGCAACTGAAATGTGAATACTAGTAACTAATGACCATTCAAATGAAACTCACCGTGTCCGCTATACCAATCTGGGGCATCGGCGGACGGGTCTGACCGTTTTTCTCGCACACGGACTGCACATTTTGTTTTCATGAGTCAGTCATATTAGTTAGTAATGAAACGAACATTATGTGCATGATTTGGCTAATATGCAGGAGAAACTTACCATGAGGAGCTCGTATAGGGCCCGGTGAGACGCGTCGTTCGGGTTCCTCTCCGCCTCCAACAGACTAGCCGTCCTCTCCTCCAACTCCCTCTCCCTCTGCTTAGCCTGCCTATTTGCCTCTGCCAGAAGCTCCTGGGCCCTAGCCTCGATGGTTAGCTCCATTGGCCGTGGACGAGGCGGTATCTCAGGATCGGAGCTCGTCTGGCACTTCTTGATCTCTCGGAGAGTTCTAGGACAACGTATGAGTCCATCCCCAATGGCTACCGAGCCATGGTACCTCCCGTCACCAGGTAGCATCACAATCTCTGGATCAAAAGGACTCTGGCTCTGGTTGAAGTCCTCCCCTTTCCTCGTCTTCCCAACGTCTCTGTACCTCACGAGCTTGTTGTAGGAGGAGATGTTGGTGAATCTCTCTGGATGATCAAGGTCATCCTCAGAGAATGCCTTGGCCTTCTTGTACGGGGCAGTATGGGCCATGGCATAGAGGTCGTACAACGGTGGCACGGCCTTCTTGTTGTGTTTCGCCTAAAAGAGAGGAACAACATATTAGTTAAGGGCTCAAGCTAGCATGAAGAATGAAATTGCATGAATCGTTAAGGGCTCAAACCACATACCCAGTGATCCCCGCACTCAAACAGGTTGGAGCTCCCTTGATGGTGTGGCAAACCTTGCATTTGGGCACGCTTATCCCTAGCCTTGTTGTGGACGGCTAGCCATTGGGGAGAGAACCACTCATCCACCATCGCCTCCCAACAGTCCATCCTATCCGCACACCATCTCGGGGGCACCTAAGTTAGGCAAAGAGAAATTTCAGCGCTACGCCTACGAATGAAATCAAGGAAACTAAGTACAAGGCCTTAAGAATAGGTAATTACCTTCATGTACTTCTCCTTACTCAGATACTTGCCTTGACACTTCTTCTTGGCCCTCCTAATGTTAGTCGAGGCGTAGTAGTCTCGAACAGCCTGCACCCTAGCCTCGTGCCGTAAGTTCTGAAGTAGGCGCTTGCACTCGGCTTCGAGAACCATAGCTGCGTCCGCCTCGTGTTCCTCAAGACACCTGTAGAAGGTCTGCAATCGAACAAGACAACACTGATTAGTACAATCACTAGGTACTGTTGATTTTAATTCTGTAAAGGAGAAATTACCCAAAACCGCTGCCTCACAATGTCGGCCACCGTCTCGCACAAGACACCATCGACCCTCTCCTTCAGCGGGGCCGGGGTAGCCACGTACAGCTCCAAGCTCAGTGCTAGCTGTGGAACCTCACCCTCACCGGGCAACATGACCCACCCCGGGAAGTGGTGCCGGCAAAGCACACCAAGGACCTGGTTGGGCCTGCGGACACCATCGCCGTATTTCCAACCCCTGCAGTATGACAAGGCCAACACATTAGATATTAATTTGAAGAAACATGAAGGACAAAGGTTAAAAAAGAGTAAATGCACCTACTTCTCCCCATTAGGCTCAATCAACCACCTGTGATCGCGGGTCACCGGCACGGCCGGGAGCTTCGTACCACCACGCTGGTAGACCTTCTTGCCCCCCTCAACCAGCTCGCCCTCGCTATAACTATCGTCAGAAAAGGTGTCCTCGCCATCAACATGGCCACTAGTATCCGGAGTCACGTGGGAAGAAGACTATGGGACCAGAGTTTCGTCGGACGAAGACTCTGGGGCCCGAGTCTCGTGGGACGAAGTCTCGGTGACCCGAGGCTCGTCGGCCCGAGGCTCGTGGACCGGAGTCCGAGACGAGTCCACCTGAGACGGAGCACTCCGGTGGTCCGAAGAATCAGCTAGGGGTGGCGGTGAGGAAGGCGCAGCAGCCTTCCTACCTCTCCCGCTGCCACGTCCACCTCTAGCAGCCCTCTTGGGCTTCCCCCGACCTCTCCCAGCCAAAGAAGAAGCGCCCGCCGGTGTCGTCATGCTGTCTACCAGCGCTCTCTTAAGGTGCTGGGGTGGAATAATAGCACCCCTCCCAGCACGCGCCGAGGAAGGAGGCTCGGAGCGCTCTCGACCCGCGCCCACCATCTGTCAGCACCTGCAATGACAAAGAGTAAACGAAATTAGTACAACATAAACATAATAAAATATTTAAGTGTGTACCATCATCATGAACATAATAAAATATTTAAGTGTTTCGGGGTCGGGGGTGCCGTGTCGGTGTCGGGGTCGCGCTGTCGGGGTGTCGAGGCGGGGTCGGGGTGTCGTGTTGGGGTCGGGGTCAGGTGGTCGGGGCGGCGACCCTCGACCACTCGACCCCTTTTCCCCTCGACCCTTGACCCCTCAACACCTCTATCCTCAACCCATAGACCCTCGACTCTTTTTCCCCTCGATCCTCGACCCCTCGACCCCTTTTCCCCTTATCCCCTTGACCCCTCGACACCTCGATCCTCGACCCCTAGACCCTCGACTCCTTTTCCCCTTGATCCTCGACCCCTCAACCACTCGGCGACCCTCGACCATCGGCGACCCTCTTTTTCTACTTTTCCTACTTCTTTTTTTCATCTTCTTCTTCTACTTCTTTTTTTTCATCATCTTCTTCTTTCTTCTTCTTCTTCTCCTTCTTATTCTACTTATTGTTCTTTTTTTTTCATCTTCTTCTTCTTCCTCTTCTTATTTTACTTCTTTTTTTTCATCTTTCTTGCTTATTCTTAAAAAACAGAAAAAAACCCTAAACTAATTAAACTAAACTATGGCTGCGTTTGGGTGCTTAGTATTTTTGTAGCTTTAGGAGAATACCATGGTTTTTTGTAGAAACCTCAGTTTTAAATACTTTGACGTGTTTGGTTTCGACAAGTACTTTAGTTTGAATACTGATTGTACTACATCTGTCTAACAAGGACCAGACCAGAACAAAGTCAAGCTAGATAGACCAAGCTCCAGTTGAAGCACTGCCAATTTGCTCTCAAGTAAGTAAACATGACCTAACAAACCATTTGATAGAGTAGAAATAAAAATACAACTTTGCCGCTAAACCAATAACACACTGGAATAGGTCGAGCATCACACAACTTATCCAGCAGAACAAACAACACGTCACACTCAGTAAAAGATCAAGCAGAGGGTAGGTATCTCTTCTTCTCCAATATTATCAAACAAGACCAAGAAAGAATCACCTACCATGGAAATATATCTTGAAATGGCTATGGAAATGCCATAATAGGTTGGTATGGTGGCTGTTTTGAGGAAGGGTATATGGTGGGTTTATTGCACCGGCGAAAGTTGCGCGGTACTAGAGAGGCTAACAATGGTGGAAGGGTGAGAGTGCGTATAATCCTTGGACTCAACAGTAGTCATAAAGAACTCACATACTTATTGCAAAAAATTTATTAGCCATCGAAACAAAGTACTACACGCATGCTCCTAGGTGGATTAATTGCCAGGAAAAGACCATCGCTCGTCCCCGACCGCCACTCGTAAGGAAGACAATAAAAAAACAAATCATGCTCCGACTTCATCACATAACGGTTCACCATACGTGCATGCTACGGGAATCACAAACTTTAACACAAGTATTTCTACCAATCCACAATTACTCACTAGCATGACTCTAATATCACCACCTTTATATCTCAAAACAACTGCATAGAATCAAACTTCTCATCTATTCAATGCTCTTTATATGAAAGTTTTTATTATATCCCTCTTCAGTACCCATCATATTAGGACTAAATTCATAACCTAAGCGAATTACCATGCTGTTTAGAGACTCTCAAAATAATATAAGTTAAGCATGATAGTTCATCAATTTGTATAAAATAAAACCACCGCCGTGCTAAACAAAAGATATAAGTGAAGCACTAGAGCAACGGAGAAACTACTCCAAAAAGATATAAGTGAAGATCAATGAGTAGTCAAATAATTAAATAACTATGTGAAGATTCTTTCTCATTTAAGAATTTCAGATCGAAGTATTTTATTAAAACATCGAGCAAAAAAAATGACATTCTAAAAATAGCACACATCATGTGAAGAAGCAAAAACATAGGCTCAACCGATACTAACCGATCATTGTTCAAGAAGAAAGGTGGGATGCCAACCGGGGCATCCCCAAGCTTAAATGCTTGAGACTTCTTGAAATATTAACTAGGTATTCCTTGCGCATCCCCAAGCTTGAGCTCTTGTGTCTCCTTAATTCCTTTTATATCACGGTTTCCCTAATTCTTAAAAACTTCATGCACACAAAACTCAACAAGAACTCGTGAGAAAAGTTAGTATGAATCAGTGCAACACCTTATCATTCTCTACTGTAGCAAATCACTAAAATTATTATTTAACATTTTATACTAAATTCCTCTGCATATTTAGTACTCCTATCCTCAAATAGAATAATTAAACAAGCAAACATATGCAAACAATGCAAACATAACAACAATCTGTCAAAACAGGACAGTCTATAAAGAGTGCAATTACACTCATACTTCCCTAACTCCAAAAATTCTTAAATATTTCCACACTGTAGAATTTTTTTTGTATCTCGTTGTGTAAAAGTTTCAAGATTTTATCACATTCTGACTTTCCATAAGAATTCAGACAATGATAGAAAACTTTCTGTTTTCAAACAGCAACATATAGACTTGCAAAATAAGCATGGTAAGGGCTATAGTTGACACTTTTATTGAAATAAAAGATGCAAAACATTACTCTAAATAACAGCAAGCAAATACTAATAAAATAAAATGACGCTCCAAGCAAAACTCATATCATGTGATGAATAGAAATATAGCCTCAAGTAATTTTACCGATGGATTGAAGACAAAAGAGGGGATGCCATCCGGGGCATGCCCAAGCTTAGATGCTTGGTTGTCCTTGAATATTACTTTGGGGTCCCTTGTGCATACCCAAGCTTAGGCTCTTGTCACTCCTTATTCCGTAGTCCATCGAAACTTTACCCAAAACTTGAAAGCTTCACAACAGAAAACTCAACAGAAAACTCATAAGCTCCGTTAGTATAATAAAACAAATCATTCACTTGGGTACTGTCAAAGACAAGATTCATAATTGTTTCCACATAATTCCTACTGTAATCTATCATTTCCACAATTTATATTGACTAATATAAGCCATAGAAACCATAAAACAAGCAAACTATGCATTGAAAACAGAATCTGTCAAAAACAGAACAGGCTGTGAATTTCTGAATTGTTCTCATACTTCTGTAACTCTAAAAATTCTGAAAACTTAGGACAACATAGACAATTTTTATATAAATCTTGTGTAAAACAATTCAGAGTTTTTCCACGTTCCAGTGAATTTTAACAATTCTGTTACTTGACGCAAATGCTTCTCTTTTTGCACAGAATCAAATCAACTATCAACCACACTATCCCAAAGGCTTTACTTGGCACTTTATTGAAACAAAAGCTATAAAACATGATTAATACAGTAGCTTAATCATGTTAACACACAAAAACAGTATGAGTAAATATTGGGTTGTCTCCCAACAAGCGCTTTTCTTTAATGCCTTTTTAGCTAGGCATGATGATTTCAATGATGCTCACATAAAAGATAAGAATTGAAACATAATGGGAGCATCATGAAGAATATGACTAGCACATTTAAGTCTAACCCACTTCCTATGCATAGGGATTTTGTGAGCAAACAATTTATGGGAACAAGAATCAACTAGCATAGGAAGGTAAAACAAGCAAAACTTCAAGATTTTTAACACATAGAGAGGAAACTTGATATTATTGCAATATGTAAAAGCATATGTTCCTCTCTCATAATAATTTTCAGTAGCATCATGTCGGCGTGCGACACCTATGGGATCCCAAAGGACCCCTTTACGATTTGGCAGGGAGAGAGGTATGCACAAAGAGCAGAACCAACGATCGACGCGGGGCGATTTTACCCAGGTTCAGGCCGCTGATCAGCGTAAAACCCTACTCCTGCTTTGTTTTATTATGAGTGTTCTTGAGCCCAGGCTTCAGGAGCACTCACAATGAACAGTACGTTCAAAGAGGAGCTACGCATGCAGAATGGGCCCGAAGATCCTCTTTTTTCTGTAGCAGTTGCCTTGGGCCTCCTTTTATACGCCCAAAGGGGTCACCACAATGGCAAAATGTACATACATTGAGGTGTAAAGTAGCTATAGGGTTATCATACCTAACCACTGACGGATTAGGACGAACGCATTTAATGCACCATGAGGTGTCCGTTTAGGTGTCCTCACTTTCTTGGGGATGGAAAAAGGGGCCATCCCATCAGCACCGCTTAAGCTCTCCTCCACTGACGCGTTGCCACGCATCCAGAGAAGGACCCAGAATGTCAGGCCTGTTGCTGTGCCGAAGCGGTGGCACAGTGGCAAAATCTTGCCGGGCGCCAAACCTTGCCGGGCGCCGAATCTTGCCGGGCGTGAAATCTTGCCGGGCGTCGCAGGCCACCCCGGCAAGATCTTGCCGGGGAGGCTGGCTTTCGGATTCCAGCTCTTCTTATCTGCTGATCCTCAGATCTTTGACTTGAGTATTTCCTCGATAGCTTGAGTCAACCTCCAACTGTTCCCCGACAAGCCTTGCCGCGAGTATGGCTACAACTGGCCGTGCGCAAGTACGGGGTACTAATGGCCCAATATTTGTACACCGATAGGAGCCCCTGGGCCTAGGCCACACACGAGTGCGAAGCGTTGTTGGGCTAGACCCAAACATTGCACGGGCACACGTGGTAGGGAATTAACTGCTCGTAAATATCCCGCTTACTGTGCCCCCCACTACGCGCGCTGAATGCGCGATGTGGGAAGCGTGCGCTGAAAGGCTGCAACTGCAGCGTGCCTGCAGAGGCGTATTTTCATTGGGGAGTAAAAGAAGCGGCCTCGCCTCTTCCCCATAAAAAAGGGAAAACGCAGAGGCGTAGCCTATTTACCCCCTTCTTCTTCTCAATCTGATTCCGCCATTATCTTCCCCTCCCGAGCTTAGAGCCAGACTTCTCCCCATCCACTCTTCGCTTCCGCACCCGCTCGATCCTCAGCCTCCGCCCTCGCAATCGCCATGCCGCCCAAGGCAAGCAAGGCCAAAGGCAAGAGCAAGGAGACGAAGGCCGATGTCCCGGAGAGCGAGCTAGTGAAGATGCGAAAGAAGTTCGTCGTCTTCGCTCCGACGCTCGATGCGAGGGCTTTGAAGAACCGATACCAGTGCATGTGGGCGAAGGGGACACAAGCTCATCCCGCAACACGCGTGATTCCAGGTCCTTGTTCCAAGAGCGGCCCTGACAGATATCGTTTCTTCACCACTTATTTCTATTGCGGACTCTGTCCTCCATTCTCTGATTTCTTCAACGATATTATGTACACATACGGCTTCCGCCTTCTTGATTTCACGCCGAACGCCGTAATGTGCATGTCCATCTTCGCTCATCTTTGCGAAAACTTTGTCGGAGTAGTTCCCAACACCGCCCTTTTCCGCCATTATTTTATTCCTCGCATCCAAAAGGGGGAGGCCCTTTCTGGTTCTATCGCCTGTATCCCACGGGCTTGGAATAAGGAGATATACCCAGATGGAGTTCAACGCGAGAAGTGGGACGAATGGCGGTCTGAGTGGTGCTGGATCAAGGAAGAAGATCCTCATCCGTTATGTTCGCCTCGATGGCAGAAGGTGGTCCACGGCAGTGACTGGAGCGACCTTGCCGTGGAGGACGAGAGGCTCACAATCGCCACCACCAGGATCCTTCGCCTGAAAGCTGCCGGGCTTACAATGGAGATGATTGGCTTCGATTTCCTCCGCCGCCGCATTGCCCCCCTACAGAGCAGGGGAAGACCGGCCTGGGAGTACCGGAACACAGCGGATATCATGAGGCTGCTTCCTGGACTGAACAACAATCTGATGACCATGCAGCTCGGCGCTCTTCGCCACAAGCTATTCCAGCGCGATGACAAACATCGGTTGCCGGCAAGAATTGTTCCTTTGTGCAACAACTCCGCGTTGGGGTCGATCATTGCCTTCATGCCAATGTTCAACGCCCATGGTCTTGACGCGACTTGGGCCGAGCCAACCGAGGAGGAAGCACAAAAGTTCTTCGACAACTTGTCGGAGAAAGCCATCTGAGAAGAGACGGACCTCATTCGCGGCACCACTGACGAAGAAGTGGCGTATATTGCCTCTAGGGCGGAAGAAGCAAATCTTGCCGCGGAGGCCGGCAGCGTCGGTTTCACAGAATGGGAAACCAGTGACGCGGAGGTTGTGGTGGAAGAAAATCTTGCCGGGGAGGCTGAGGTTGCCGGGGAACAGAGCAGCGCGGCCGTCGAGGGCTCGTCCGACGAGGACGTAGCCGAAGAAGAGACGCAGGAGGAGCCCCCAGCTCCGAAGAAAGCCAAGCGCGTCCTTCAAAAAGCTGCTTTCGGTATCCCGGCAAGCCAACCCTCTTTGAGCAGTGAGGCTCTCGGCAAGAAGGCGGCCGGCAAGACTGCGCCGCGGCAAGGAGTTCGACAGCAACCTGCGCGACACGCGAGACCCGCACCTTCGATAACTGCTGAGGCGGCAGGGGCATCTCACACGACTGCACCGGAGGCTAAGGTGGCGGAATCATGCCAACCCCCTGCGCCTGCTACAGTCAAGCGACCCAGGACCCCTCCTCCGCCTCCTCACACGGACACTGCAACGGAGGTCGATTTCGACATCTCCGGCTTTAGCCCGGAACAAGAAGAGGAAGAGTAAGTACCAAGTACCCTGTCATAGCCTTTATCTTCCAAATTTCAGAGCAATCTCATAATCTTGCTTTGTCTCGTCTCTGCAGTGATGCAGAAACTTTGGTGGAAAGGGTGGCGAAGAGGTTGAGGACCTCCACGGGTGACGACCCCCGGCTAGCTCTACGAGCGCGCTGGAAATTGTCGTCGTCAGCCCGGAGCTCAGCCCTCAACGCAGCCCCCAGCGTGAGTTCTCCACTCGTTTCCCGCTGGCAGGCGCTGAGATTTTTACCCTTGCCGCTAATATCTTTGGGCTTGCAGGAGAAGAACAGCAACAGGGGGAGGTGGAAACTGCTCCCATCGTGCCGCCTCCGTCAACCGCGCCGCCCACAAGCGCATCCCCGACAAGAGTTACCACCGACGAGCCTATCTTGGTTGAGGAGGAGCCGTTATGCATGGATACCGGCAACATTTCCCTGGCAACCAACATTGCCAGGAGGGGCGAGGCCACCTCTCAACAACTCGATGGAGGTAACTACTTGCCTTAGAGCACTTGCTATCCTTTTCTTTATCTTCCTTTCTTTTTGTCTTCTTGAACTTCAATCTTAATCTTATTTGGTTTCCTTCCTTCGTCCTCCAGAATTCCCTGTGATGGAACACATGGATGTCAACGTTGTCATCGAAGAGGCCGCCAGAGACGCCGCCGCCGAAGCTGACAGGATCGCCGCTAGCGAAGCCGCCAAAGATGCCACTGTCGAGGTCGGAAAAAATGTTGCCGAGGAAACCACCAAGGAATCTGCCGAGAGGGCCGGTGAGGAAACTGATGACCACACTAACGGCATTCCTGCCGCAGGAGCGCCAGGCGCTACATCGGCCACAGAGCCCCCAGCCACCGGCGAGACGAATGTCGAGGACCAACCATCGACATCTGAAGCCCCCTCATCAAGCAAATATCTCAAGGTCGGCGACAACTTATTCAACAACCTGCCGGGCACGGCAAATACTGAAACATCGACCGAAGGGGAAGCCTTTGATGAAGAAATTATCGCCGCCGCCGGGCTCGAGATTGTTGATGATCCAAGTGCCAGCAGTGGCAAATCTGAAGAGGATCAGCTCCTCCAGGCCATGGGCGAAAATTTCCGCAAGCTCCAAGCACTCCACCGTGCTCGGAAAGAGAAAGCAGATTCCGGAATGGCAGTTGTCGAGGCAGCCAAAGCAGATTTTCAGAAGCGCGTCGAGCAAATGCAAATCTGGTACGCCGAGGCCCTTCAAGAGTTGACCGCCAGCCGGGAACAAGTGAGCCAAAACTGGACGGAGATCCTCTTGAAACGATCTGACCTGGAGAAAGCGCAGGAAGAAGCTGCACAAAGAACTGCCGCCGAAGATGCTCTCCTGACGGAGCGTCGCATTGCGCCTGACGCTCACGAGGAAGATCTTGTCGCGCGTGAGCAGGCGCTCGCCGCCAAACTTCACGGCAAAGATGAGGAAATCGACAAGCTTGTCGCGCAGCGGATCCAGGAGCTGGAGCAGAAGCACAAGGAGGCGCTCGAAGCTCTAAGTTTAGATCACGCTGGCAAGCTCAAGGAGGCCGTCGATGCTGCCGAGACTGCAGAGGCCGCCAAGAACGAGCTGAGCGACGATGTGAAGAAGCTGGAGATGGATCTTGAAGAACACGGCAAGGAGCTCTCGACGCTCAAAGGGGACAGGGAGAAAACTCTCCATAGCCTGGCGGAAATGCAAGTTGCCATGTCTGACAAGACCAAACAGCTCACTTCAGCCAACGATGCCATTGCCAATCTGAAGTTAAAGCTGACCACGCTGGAGAAGTCCCTCAAGCACGGCAGGGCCCGCGAGAAGGCCCTAAGCAGAGATCTTCAGGAAGAAAGGAACTTGCTTAAGAGCGCTGCCGCCGCCCAAATTGACTATGAAAAAGGAGTGAAAATCTGGACTGATCACCTTATCGACGCCGCGGAGAAGCTCACTGCACAGTTGTCAACCATGGGGCAGGATGGCCTGCAAAACTTCAGGTATTCCACCAAAGAAAGGATATCTTCGAGTGCCAGGTTGACCATGTTCTTCGAAAGCATCATTGACGCTTTGAAGCTGCTACAGTCCAACCGAGCGACCCAACTGGCCAATGAATCTCGCAAACTTTGCCGGGCCGTCCTCCGCAAGGTACTCGTCAAGGTGGTATATAATAACCCTGGCATTGATCTCACCAACGTGCTCGACCACTTGCCGAAGGATGCAGATCTCAGGGCACTTGAGGAGCTTGTCGCGCCCATCCTCGAGAAGGTGGATTCAATCAAGAGGATCGAGGGCCGACGCAGGGACTAGCTGCCTCATTTTTCCTTGTCGCCACCATTCCATGCCAAAAGACAATCAAGTCTTGTGTTAGAACTGCGGCAACTTATTGATGTAATATAACTTGCGTATGTTTGGGTATATGCATGCTATTTCCCTTTGTCTGATTTCTTTATGTATGGAGTACACCCTACGCTTACTGAAAAATTGCCGGCGCGCAACCTGCCACGAGCGCTAGGTGCGGGACTTCAGCAGCCTGCTGGAGGTGCAGCGGCCGGCAAGGTACCTTGGCGTTCTCAGTGCAGCCACCTAAATTGTTGAGCAGACTTGAAACAAAATAAGGGTGCAACCGATTATGACAAGGGTTCCTTCGCGTGCAGGTTTTCCATACAAAATTCGAAATCATCTAAGGGAAATAACTTTGTAATAAAAGAAACTTGCTTTAAGTGTTAGAACTTAGCTTTCTGTTGCTATTCTCCCTCCGGTAAGGTGTCAATTTTGAACGTCGCCAACTGGTACTCATATCTTCCTTCCCCCCCAGTAAACGTGCAGCAAGGAATCCTTCTGTCTTTTTGAGAAAAAGAAAGAAGATAAAATAAAGATATGGAACCTTGGCGGTTCGTTAGAACTTACCGGGAACAAGTGTCATACAACATCTTAGATAAGCATGCATATATATATATGAACATGGAAATCGATAAGGAAATGCACAACACTTAAACTTATTCATCTGGGCTCAGGGTCTGCGCCCGGCTTTGTACAAAGGATTACATGCCTCGCCGGCAAGACTTGTACAAAAAGGTGGTTGCCGGGGGCCCTCGGCAACCGCGCCTTATGGGTAGAACTTGCAAAGATGTTCGATATTCCAGGAGTTGCTCACTGGAACGCCATCTTCGGTCTCCAGGCGGACAGCGCCGGGCCTGGTGACTCGTACTACCCAATAAGGGCCTTCCCACTTCGGGGTCAACTTGTTTGAATTCTTGGCAGACTGAATCCGTTGAAGAACAAGGTCGCCTTCCTCAAGGCTTCGGGCATGAACTTTGCGGCTATGGTAGCGGCGCAAAGCTTGCTGGTAGCGTGCAGCTCGCACAGCAGCCTGAAGACGATTCTCCTCAAGGAGCACAGTGTCATCCTGCCGCAGTTGCTCTTGCTAAAGCTCATCATAAGCGAGCACTCGAGGTGATCCGTATATGAGTTCCGTGGGGAGAACTGCTTCCGCTCCGTAGACCAGAGCGAAGGGTGGCTGGCCGGTGGCTCGATTCGGTGTCGTTCTGATTGACCAAAGAACCGCCGGCAACTCATCAATCCAGCGTCTTCTGCATTTCTTCAGCCTATCAAAGGTTCTGGTCCTGAGACCGCGCAGCACTTCAGCATTAGCCCTCTCTGCTTGGCCGTTGCTTCTCGGATGAGCAATAGAGGCAAAACAAATTTTGCCGCCAAGGTCTTGGATGTACTGCATGAAGGTGCGACTTGTGAATTGCGTGCCGTTGTCGGTGATGATCCTGTTGGGCACACCGAAATGGCAAACTATTCCTTTAAAGAACTTGACGGCTGATTGTGCTGTCACCTTCCTCACCGCTTCCACCTCCGGCCACTTTGTGAACTTGTCGATTGCAACGTACAAGTACTCAAAGCCCCCGGTAGCATGGGGGAAGGGGCCCAGTATGTCGAGCCCCCAGACCGAAAATCGCCATGAGAGAGGGATCATCTGAAGAGCTTGAGCTGGCTGATGTGATTTCTTCGAATGAAACTGGCACGCTTCACACTTGGTTACTAGTGCAGTTGCATCCTGGAAAGCGGTGGGCCAAAAGAAACCTTGCCGGAATGCCTTCCCGACAAGTGCTCTTGATCCTATGTGAGAGCCACATATGCCTCCATGTATCTCTGCCAACAGCTCTAGTCCATCCTCCCGAGGAACGCACTTCAATTTCACACTGTTTGGTCTCTTTCTGTATAGGACGTCATCGACGAACTTGTACATAACAGACCGACGGGCTACTCTTTCCGCCTCTTCCTGTTCCTCAGGGAGTTCTCCTGTCTGAATGAAACGGACTATGTGCTGTGCCCATGCCGGAGCCTGGGGCTCGACAGCTAGGACTAAAGGCATCTCTTCCGCCAGGGGAACATTTGTCTCGACAGCGAAAGCGTGAGGTTCCGCCAGAGCCTGTCGTTCCCCGGCAGGTTTGTCGCTGACCCCGGCAAGTTCCTTGCCGGTGGCTCCGGGGAGCTCTACCGAAAAGTACTGTCCAGAATTCAACTTTCTTCTCTTTTCTTGCCGCATTGATGACGCCACAGATGGTTGAGTCAAATGGAGCACAAAAGTTCCTGGTTCCATAGGCAACTTGTGGGCAGCGCGCTTTGACAAGTCATCAGCAATGCTGTTTTCAGCACAAGGAATGTGCTTCATTTGCAGACCGTCAAAGCGCTCTTCCATTTTCCTCACTTCATCCACGTAAGCTTGCATCAATGGACTCTGATAATTCTTGTTAACTTGCCTGATAACAAGCTGTGAATCGCCTTTGATGACGAGCTTCTTGATACCAAGGTCTGCCGTGATTCTGAGACCGGCAAGCAACCCCTCGTATTCCGAAGTGTTGTTTGTTGAACTATCCCGGGGAAAATACATCTGGATTACATACTTGAGGTGCTCTCCGGTGGGTGCGACAAGCAGCATGCCAGCACCGGCGCCTTGCAGCGAGAAAGCCCCGTCAAAGTACATAACCCATTCTTGATCAATTTCCTTGCCGGGGAGAGTCGTTTCCTGAACCTCTTCGTCTGGCGTTGGGGTCCATTCTGCAATGAACTCTGCCAAAGCCCTGCTCTGTATTGTTGAAGTACTTTCAAACTTGAGACCAAAGCTTGACAACTCCAATGCCCACTCCACAATCCTGCCGGTTGCTTCTGGATTTCGCAAAATCCGTTGCAACGGAAAGCGAGTGACGACGGTAATTTCATGTGCTTGAAAATAATGGCGCAGCTTCCACGAGGCCATAAGGAGGCCGAAGAGCAACTTCTGTACACCAGAGTATCTTGACCTAGCTCCTTGCAAAAGAGATCTAACAAAATAGACTGGGCGCTGCACCACCTTTTTCTTTTGCACTGGTTTTTCTGGCTGCGCAGATCCTGTCTTGCCGGGATCAACCCTTGCCGGGGAAGATCCTGCCGCATCGCTTGGTGGTCCTGCCGCTAGTGTTGCCTCCTCATCAGCTTCTCTCTGTGCCACTAACGCAGCACTAACCACTTGATTTGTCGCTGCCAGATACGGCAGCAACGACTCTTGTGGTTTAGGCACGACTAGTGTCGGCGGAGAAGAAAGGTATTTCTTCAAATCTTGCAGCGCAGCCTCCGCTTCCGGAGTCCATTTCATTGGTCCTGCCTTCTTCAAAATTTTGAAAAAGGGCAGGGGCGCTCATCAGATTTGGAAATAAACCTGCTTAGGGCAGCAACATAGCCGGCAAGACGACGCACATCCTTGACGCGTCTTGGCGCTTCAATCTGCTCAATAGCTTTGATCTTGTCGGGGTTCGCTTCGATCCCTCGCTGAGATACAAAGAACCCGAGAAGCTTTCCGGAAGGAACACCAAACACGCACTTCTCAGGATTGAGCTTTAAATTTATCTTGCACAGGTTTGCAAATGTTTCTTCTAGATCTTGTATGAGCGTCGCTTTGTCCTTGGTTTTGACCACTATGTCATCCATGTATGCCTCCATATTTCTATGGAGTTGAGGCTCAAAACCAATTTGAACCACTCTGGCAAATGTAGAACCAGCACTTTTCAACCCGAAAGGCATTCGTATAAAACAATACGTACCACATGGGGTGATAAATGCGGTCTTTTGTTCATCTTCTTTTGCCATGAAGATCTGATGATACCCTGAGTAGGCATCAAGGAATGACAGTAGGTCACATCCAGCAGTGGAGTCCACAATCTGGTCGATGCGCGGCAAGGGAAAAAGATCTTTTGGACAGGCTTTATTGATGTCTGTATAATCAATACACAGCCTTCATTTCCCATTCGCCTTGCGCACCACAACCGGATTGGCCAACCACGTTGGGTGGAGCACCCCTCTGACCAATGCTGCCGCTTCCAGCTTCCTGATTTCTTCGGCAATGAATTCTTGCCGCTCCAAGGCTTGCTTCCTGACCCTCTACTTGACGGGCCGCACGTGAGGATAGATAGCAAGTTGGTGCTCAATTACCTCCCTGGGAACACCGGGGATGTCAGACGGTTGCCATTCAAACACGTCGACATTCGCCCGCAGGAAGGCAATGAGCGTGCTTTCCTATTTGTCATCTAGGGTGGAACTTATGGTGAACGTTCCTCCCGTTCCGTCTTCCCTGACGGGCACCTTCTTGGTCTTTGGTGGGGCAGCCTTGGATTTCTTGTTCTTGCCGGTGGAACTCTCTGGTGCGTCCTCAACGGAAGCACAGCACTCCGAGGAGGTGCGCTTGCTGGAGCTTGCGCCAAGATTCTTGTCGGTCTTCTTCTTCTTCCCCCCGGGAGTTCAAGCGGCTGGAGCAGATGCCTTGACGGCAGGTGCTGCAACTGCTTCCCGACAGAGTTGGTCGGCACAGATGAGCGCATCCTTTTTGTCAGAATGGATAGTGATGATACTCAACGGACCGGGCATCTTCAGCACATTGTAAGCATAGTGTGATGCCGCCATGAACTTCGCCAGCGCTGGGCGGCCAAGGATCCCATTATATGACATGGGGATCTTGGCGACATCAAACACCACCTTCTCTGTTCTGTAGTTGAGCTTGCTACCAAATGTCACCGGTAGCGTAATCTTGCCCTTTGGCTGGGTTATTCCTGGATTGACCCCTTGAAACGTGCCCGTTTCCTCGAGATCTTCATCAGGAATCTGGAGCCTCTTGAGCACATCTGGCGAAATTAGGTTCAGTCCGGCCCCACCGTCAACTAGCATTTTCGTCACCTTGAGGTTGCGGATTGTCGGTGAGACCAACAATGGGAAGCACCCGACCGCAGTTATGCGATCAGGGTGGTCCTCGGCGTCGAAAATGATAGGCGTGTTGGACCACTTCAGGGGCTTACATGAATCAAACGATGGCTCCGTTGCATTAACCTCTCGCACCCACTGTTTAAGTCGATGGTGGGAAGAATGCAACGAGGCGCCTCCGTCGATACACATGGCCTCTGTAGCTTTCTAAAATTCTTGCTCGCTGGACTGATCATCCTCTTCATCATCATCACCTTCTTCTTTGTCACGGCCTCGAGCGGGCCTCTCTCTCTGCTGCTTGGCCTTGCCGCGGCGACCCCCTCGGCCACCGCGCTTCTTGCCGGACCCCTCAGCACCGTCATGGGCGTTCTCCTTATCTCGCCTTTCATATTCAGCTCTCTGCTTCTCGACAAGCTGCTCAACTTGCTGGTAGTTTTGGAGATCGTGGCCCTTGGTGTGATGGATCTTGCAATACTGCTTGCCTGAGTCTTCCGACTTGTCGGCCGCCGCCAAGGCCTGCCAGGAAGAGCACCCGGCAACTTCCTTGCCGGGGTCGTCAACCTTGGCCTTCTTGGCGGTGCCGGGGTTGCCGGATTCCTCGACAGCAAGCACGGCCTTGCCTCTGCGCTTCTTGTTCCGCCGCCGGCCTTTCCTTGGCGAGGTTGCAGCGTCTTCATCTTCCGATTCGCCTCCTGCGCCAACAGCCTCGCCAGGGAGTTTCCTCCCTTCTTCAGCCCGAGTGCACTTGTCGGCCAAAGCGTAAAGCTCGGCAATACTCCTGACCTTGTTCATCGCCAGCTCTTCACGCATTTTGCGGTTACACACGTTCTGATGAAAAGCGCTAACAACAGCGGCAGGGTGAACATGAGGGATATTGTACTGCACTCGGCTAAATCTCTGGATGAACTTGCGCAGGGGTTCGCCCTCCTGAGGGATGATATGCAAATCACTCTCTTGGCCAGGAGCTTGATGGCCTCCAACAAAGGCGGCAACAAACTGATGGCACAGATCTGACCAAGAAGAAATAGAATTCTCCGGCAGATGCATCAACCACGACCTGACGTTGGGTTTGAGCACCAACGGGAAGTAGTTGGCAAGTATCTTGTCGTCTCGGCCCCCGGCAGCCTGCACCGCAATGGTGTAGATGCTCAAGAACTCCGAGGAGTGAGTCTTGCCGTCGTATTTCTCCGGGACCTCTGGCTTGAAGGTTCGGGAATTGGGCCGCTGAACTTGCCGCAGCTCACGGGTAAACGCTGGAGTACCTACCTCGTAAGGCAAGTCGCCCGCGTCCCCTGGCGCAGGCTCATCAACAGCGGGCCTTGCGCGCTTATCAGATTGATAGCGCGCTTCCCGTCGCCGCTCGATGGTAGTTCAAGCGTCTTCTTTGCTTCGTTCCTGGAGAACTTGACGCTGGTCGCGGCGCATCCGCGGATCGGACGATGCCGTGGAATCATCATCATGGCCATCAGTCCGCCGGGTTGTCGACCGCCGCTGGTGTCATGGAGGGGAGTGCACCGTGGTCGCACCACCTCCGGTTTTCTCCACATCGGCTCGCGCCAGATCGATGGACCACCGCTGTGAGGGCCCTGCCTCCTGCGGCCCATCTTTATTGGCGAAGCCAATGAGGCTCTGGATAGTAGCTCGCCACTCCTCCATCTTCTCCAGAGCAGGAGGAAAATCGAGGAGCAGCTGTGCACATGCCAAAGCTTCCGCTGGCGTAGGCGGCGGCGACAGGTGCGATGTATGTGAGGTGCTCTGACTCCTAACAATGTTAGAAGGAGCACCATTGCGATCACGCGACCGCGCGCCACTTCCGCCAGCAGTTTGACGTGCATGTTGGGCCTGCGCACCTTGGGATCGATGCGCAGAAGCCTTTTCATGGGGACGCCCTGAACCACCAGCACCATGACGCTGCTCATCGTACTCGACCTGGGAAGGCCGCGACGCTTGCGCCGGCGCGGGAGCCCTAGAAGGCGTCCTCGGATCTTTGGAGTTCGTTGCACCGCCCGTGGGCAGCACATCTCCGTCTCTGGATCTAGTGGCGTGTGGATTGCCACTGCCGCTACGAACGACACCGCTCGATTGGCTTGGATCACCGGAACACCGCGGAGGCTCTAGTCCTCTTCCCTCTGCATCTACACCGTCGCCTGTACGTGTGGGCACAGGCAAAACGGATGTAGATGGTTGCGCCGTTGCGGCACTCTTCTTCTTGGGTGGCATGATGGTGAAGATGATGAAGAAACTAAGGCGCCGATCACTGGATCAGGTTCGCACAACCATCTCCCCCCTACCTGGCACGCCAAAGATGTCGGCGTGCGACACTTATGGGATCCCAAAGGACCCCTTTACGATTCGGCAGGGAGAGACGTATGCACAAAGAGCAGAACCAACGATCGACGTGGGGCGATTTTACCCAGGTTCGGGCTGCTGATCAGCGTAAAACCCTACTCCTGCTTTGTTTTATTATGAGTGTTTTGAGCCCAGGCTTCAGGAGCGCTCGCAATGAACAGTACGTTCAAAGAGCAGCTATGCATGCAGAATGGGCCCGAAGATCCTCTTTTTTCTGTAGCAGTTGCCTTGGGCCTCCTTTTATACGCCCAAAGGGGTCACCACAATGGCAAAATGTACATACATTGAGGTGTAAAGTAGCTATAGGGTTATCATACCTAACCACTGACGGATTAGGACGAACGCATTTAATGCACCATGAGGTGTCCGTTTAGGTGTCCTTACTTTCTTGGGGATTGAAAAAGGGGCCATCCCATCAGCACCGCTTAAGCTCTCCTCCACTGACGCGTTGCCACGCATCCAGAGAAGGACCCAGAATGTCAGGCCTGTTGCTGTGCCGAAGCGGTGGCACAGTGGCAAAATCTTGCCGGGCGCCGAACCTTGCCGGGCGCCGAATCTTGCCAGGCGTGAAATCTTGCCGGGCGTCGCAGGCCACCCCGGCAAGATCTTGCCGGGGAGGCTGGCTTTCGGATTCCAGCTCTTCTTATCTGCTGATCCTCAGATCTTTGACTTGAGTATTTCCTCGATAGCTTGAGGCAACCTCCAACTGTTCCCTGACAAGCCTTGCCGCGAGTATGGCTACAACTGCCCGTGCACAAGTATGGGGTACTAATGGCCCAATACTTAGTACACCGACACATCATGAATGAATTCAACAATATAACTATCACATAAAGCATTATTTTCATGATACATGAGCATAGAAATTTTATTACTCTCCACATAGGCAAATTTATTCTCATGACTAATAGTGGGAGCAAACTCAACAAAATAACTATCATGTGAGTCATAATCGAATTGAAAATTAAAATCATGTTGAAAAGTTCCATGGTTATCATTATTCTTTATAGCATACATATCATCATAGATAGCAACTTTGTTCTCATAATAATCAATTGAAACCTCTTCCAAAATAGTGGATTCATCACTAAATAAAGTCATGATCTCTCCAAATCCACTTTTATCAATATTGTGAAAAGATTCAACACCCTCCAAAATAGTGGGATCATTACTTCCTAGAGTTGACACTCTTCCAAACCCAGTTTCATCAATATAATCATCATAAATAGGAGGCATGCTATCATCATAATAAATATTCTCATCAAAACTTGGGGGACTAAAAAGATCATATTCGTCAAACATAGCATCCCCAAGCTTATGGCTTTGCATATCATTAGCATCATGGATATTCAAATAATTCATACTAACAATATTGCAATCATGCTCATCATTCAAAGATTTTAAGCCAAACATTTTATTGACTTCTTCTTCTAACACTTTGGCACAATCTTCCTTTCCATCATTTTCACGAAAGACATTATAAAGATGCATAATATGAGGCAACCTCAATTCCATTTTTTTTTGTAGTTTTCTTTTATAGACTAAAATAGTGATAAAACAAGAAACTAAAAGATTCAATTGCAAGATCTAAAGATATACCTTCAAGCATTCACCTCCCCGGCAACGGCGCCAGAAAAGAGCTTTATGTCTACTACGCAACCTTCTTCTTGTAGACTCGTGTTGGGCCTCCAAGCGCAGAGTTTTGTAGGACAGTAGCAAATTTCCCTCAAGTGGATGACCAAAGGTTTATCAATCCATGGGAGGCGTAGGATGAAGATGGTCTCTCTCAAACAGCCCTGCAACCAAATAACTAAGAGTCTCTTGTGTCCCCAACACACCCAATACAATGGTAAATTGTATAGGTGCACTAGTTCGGCGAAGAGATGGTGATACAAGTGTAATATGGATAGTAGATATAGCTTTTTGTAATCTGAAAATATAAAAACAGCAAGGTAACTACTAACAAAAGTGAGCAAAAATGGTATTGCAATGCTTGGAAACAAGGCCTTGTTGGGGAACGTAGTATTTTCAAAAATTTCCTACGATCACGCAAGATCTATCTAGGAGAAGCATAGAAACGAGCGGGGAGAGTGTGTCCACGTACCCTCGTAGACCGAAAGCGGAATCGTTTATCAACGCAGTTGATGTAGTCGTACGTCTTCACGATCCGACCGATCCTAGCACCGAACGTACGGCACCTCCGTGTTCAGCACATGTTCAGCTCGATGACGTCCCTCGTACTCTTGATCCAGTTGAGGCCGAGGGAGAGTTCCGTCAGCATGATGGCATGGCGACGGTGATGATGAAGTTACCGGCGCAGGGCTTCGCCTAAGCACTACGGCGACATGACCGAGGTGTGTAACTGTGGAGGGGGGCACCGCACACGGCTAAGACAAATCTTGGTGTGTATTTGGGGTGCCCCTTGCCCACGTATATAAAGGAGGGAGGAGGAGGAGGCCGGCCTAGGAGGGGCGCGCCTATAGGGGGAGTCCAACTAGGATTCCCAATCCTAGTTGGAGTCCCCTTCCTTTTCCAAGAGAGGGAGAGAGGGAAAGAGGTGGAAAGGGAGAAGGAAAGAGGGGGGGGTGCCACCCCTCCCTAGTCCAATTCGGACCAGCCAAAGGGGGGGGGGGGGCGGCCACCTTGCAGCCCTCCTCTCCTTTTGCACTAAGGCCCATAAGGCCCATTAATCCCCCCGGGGGGGGGGGGGGGGGGGTTCCGGTAACCTCCCGGTACTCCGAAAAATGCCCGAACCTTTCCGAAACCTTTCCAGTGTCCGAACATAGCCTTCCAATATATCAATCTTTATGTCTCGACCATTTCGAGACTCCTCGTCATGTCCGTGATCTCATCCGGGACTCCGAACAAACTTCGGTCATCAAATCACATAAACTCATAATACAAATCGTCATCGAACGTTAAGCGTGCGGACCCTACGGGTTCGAGAACTATGTAGACATGACCGAGACTCATCTCTAGTCAATAACCAATAGCGGAACCTGGATGCTCAAATTGGCTCCCACATATTCTACGAAGATCTTTATCGGTCAAACCGCATAACAACATACGTTGTTCCCTTTGTCATTGGTATGTTACTTGCCCAAGATTCGATCGTCGGTATCTCAATACCTATTTCAATCTCGTTACCGGCAAGTCTCTTTACTCGTTCCGTAATGCATCATCCCGTAACTAACTCATTAGTCACATTGCTTGCAAGGCTTATAGTGATGTGCATTACCGAGAGGGCCCAGAGATACCTCTCCGACAATCGGAGTGACAAATCCTAATCTTGATCTATGCCAACTCAACAAACACCATCGGAGACACCTGTAGAGCATCTTTATAATCACCCTGTTACGTTGTGATGTTTGATAGCACACAAAGTGTTCCTCCGGTATTCGGGAGTTGCATAATCTCATAGTCAGAGGAATGTGTATAAGTCATGAATAAAGCAATAGAAATAAATCTTAACGATCTTTATGCTAAGCTAATGGATGGGTCTTGTCCATCACATCATTCTCCTAATGATGTGATCCCGTTCATCAAATGACAACACATGTCTATGGTTGGGAAACTTAACCATCTTTGATTAACGAGCAAGTAAAGTAGAGGGATACTAGGGACATTTTGTTTTGTCTATGTATTCACACATGTATCAAGTTTCCGGTTAATACAATTCTAGCATGAATAATAAACATTTATCATGATATAAGGAAATATAAATAACAACTTTAGTATTGCCTCTAGGGCATATTTCCTTCAGTCTCCCACTTGCACTAGAGTCAATAATCTAGTTCACATCGCCATGTGATTAACACCAATAGTTCATATCGCCATGTGACCAACACCCAAAGGGTTTACTAGAGTCAATAATCTAGTTCACATCGCCATGTGATTAACACCAATAGTTCACATCGCCATGTGACCAACACCCAAAGGGTTTACTAAGGTGTGATCATGTTTTGCTTGTGAGAGAGGTTTAGTCAACGGGTCTGCCATATTCAGATCCGTATGTATTTTGCAAATATCTATGTCCACAATGCTCTGCATGGAGCTACTCTAGCTAATTGCTCCCACTTTCAATATGTATCCAGATTGAGACTCAGAGTCATCCAGATCGGTGTTAAAGTTTGCATCGACGTAACTCTTTACGATGAACTCTTTATCACCTCCATAACCGAGAAATATTTCCTTAGTCCTCTTAGGTAACTAAGGATAACTTTGACCGCTATCCAGTGATCCACTCCTGGATCACTATCGTACCTCCTTGCTAAACTCATAGCAAGGCACACAACTGGTCTGGTATATAGCATGGCATACTTTATAGAACCTATGACTGAGGCATATGGAATGACTTTCATTCTCTTTCTATCTTCTGTCGTTTTCGTGTTTTGAGTCTTACTCAATTTTACACCTTGCAACACGGGCAAGAATGCTTTCTTTGACTGATCCATTTTGAACTTCTTCAAAATCTTGTCAAGGTATGTGCTTTGTGAAAGTCCTATTAAGCGTCTCGATCTATCCCTATAGATCTTGATGCTCAATACTTAAGCAGCTTCACTGAGGTCTTTTTATTGAAAAATTCTTATTCAAGTATCCTTTTATGCTATCCAGAAATTCTATATCATTTCTAATCAGCAATATGTCATCCACATATAATATCAGAAATGCTACAGAGCTCCCACTCACTTTCTTGTAAATACAGGCTTCACCGTAAGTCTGTATAAAACCATATGCTTTGATCACTTCATCAAAGCGTATATTCCAACTCTGAGATGCTTGCACCAGTCCACAGATGGATCGCTGGAGCTTGCATATTTTGTTAGCACCTTTAGGATTGACAAAACCTTCTGGTTGCATCATATACAACTTCTTCTTTAAAAATTCCATTAAGGAATGTAGTTTTTGACATCCATTTGCCAGATTTCATAAAATGTGGCAATTGCTAACATGATTCGAACAGACTTAAGCATCGCTACGAGTGAGAAAATCTCATTGTAGTCAAAACCTTGAACTTTGTCAAAAACCTTTTTGCAACAAGTCGAGCTTTGTAGATAGAAACACCACTATCAATGTCTGTCTTCCTCTTGAAGATCCATTTATTCTCAATGACTTGCCAATCATCGGGCAAGTCAACCAAAGTCCATACTTTGTTCTCATACATGGATCCCATCTCAGATTTCATGGCCTCAAGCCATTTCGCGGAATCTGGGCTCATCATCGCTTCCTCATAGTTCGTAGGTTCGTCATGGTCTAGTAACATGACTTACATAGCAGGATTACCATACCACTCTGGTGTGGAACATACTCTGGTTGACCTACGAGGTTCTGTAGTAACTTGATCTGAAGTTTCATGATCATCATCATTAGCTTCCTCACTAATTGGTGTAGGCATCACTGGAACTGATTTTTGTGATGAACTACTTTCCAATTCAAGAGAAGGTACCACTACCTCATCAAGTTCTACTTTCCTCCCACTCACTTCTTTCGAGAGAAACTCCTTCTATGTAAAGGATCCATTCTTACCAATGAATATCTTGCCTTCGGATCTGTGATAGAAGGTGTACCCAACAGTTTCCTTTGGGTATCCTATGAAGACGTATTTTTCCGATTTGGGGTTCGAGCTTATCAGGGTGAAGCATTTTCACATAAGCATCGCAGCCCCAAACTTTAAGAAACGATAGCTTAGGTTTCTTGCCAAACCACAGTTCATATGGTGTCGTCTCAACGGATTTAGATGGTGCCCTATTTAACGTGAATGCAGCTGTCTCTAATGCATCACCCCAAAACGATAGTGATAAATCGGTAAGAGACATCATAGATCGCACCATATCTAATAAAGTACGGTTACGACGTTTGGACACACCATTACGCTGTGGTGTTCCAGGTGGCGTGAGTTGTGAAACTATTCCACATTGTTTCAAATGAAGGCCAAACTCATAACTCAAATATTCACCTCCACGATCAGATCGTAGAAATTTTCTTGTTACGATGATTTTCCACTTCACTCTGAATTACATTTTGAACTTTTCAAATGTTTCAGACTTGTGTTTCATCAAGTAGATAAACCCACATCTGCTCAAATCATCTGTGAAGGTCAGAAAATAACGATACCCGCCGTGAGCCTCAACACTCATCGGACCGCATACATCGATATGTATTATTTCCAATAAGTCATTAGCTCGCTCCATTGTTCCGGAGAACAGAGTCTTAGTCATCTTGCCCATGAGGCATGGTTCGCAAGCATCAAATGATTCATAATCAAGTGATTCCAAAAGTCCATCCGAATGGAGTTTCTTCATGCGCTTTACACCAATATGACCTAAACGGCAGTGCCACAAAATATGTTGCATTATCATTATCAACTTTGCATCTTTTTGCATCAATATTATGAATATGTGTATCACTACGATCGAGATTCAATAAACCATTTATATTGACTGTATGACCATAGAAGGTTTTATTCATTTAAACAGAACAACAATTATTCTCTGACTTAAATGAATAACCGTATCGCAATAAACATGATCCAATCATATTCATGCTCAACGCAAATACCAAATAACATTTATTTAGGTTCAACACTAATCCCGAAGGTAGAGGGAGTGTGCGATGGTGATCTTATCAACCTTGGAATTACTTCCAACACACATCGTCACCTCGTCATTAACTAGTCTCTGTTCATTTTGCAACTCCTGTTTTGAGTTACTAATGTTAGCAACTGAACCAGTATCAAATACCCAGGGGCTACTATGAACACTAGTAAAATACACATCAATAACATGTATATCAAATATACCTTTGTTCACTTTGCCATCCTTCTTATCCGCCAAATACTTGGGGCAGTTCCGCTTCCAGTGACCAGTCCCTTTGCAGTAGAAGCACTCAGTTTCAGGCTTAGGTCCAGACTTGGGCTTCTTCCCGGGAGTAGCAACTTGCTTGCTATTCTTCTTGAAGTTCCCTTCTTCCCTTTACCCTTTTTCTTGAAACTAGTGGTCTTGTTAACCATCAACACTTGATGCTCTTTCTTGATTTCTACCTTCGTTGATTTCAGCATCACGAAGAGCTCGGGAATCGTTTTTGTCATCCGTTGCATATTATAGTTCATCACGAAGTTCCAGTAACTTGGTGATAGTGACTAGAGAATTCTGTCAATTACTATCTTATCCGGAAGATTAACTCCCACTTGATTCAAGCAACTGTAGTACTCAGACATTCTGAGCACATGCTCACTGGTTGAGCTATTCTCCTCCATCTTGTAGGTGAAGTACTTGTCAGAGGTCTCATACCACTCGACACGGGCATGAGTCTGAAATACCGATTTCAGCTCTTGGAACATCTCATATGCTCCATGTCGTTCAAAATGTTTTTTAAGTCCCGGTTCTAAGACGTAAAGCATGGTGCACTAAACTATCAAGTAGTCATCATACCGAGCTTGTCAAACGTTCATAATGTCTGCATCTGCTCCTGCAATAGTTCTGTCACCTAGCGGTGCATCAAGGACATAATTCTTCTGTGCAGCAATGAGGATAATCCTTAGATCACGGAACCAATCTGCATCATTGCTACTATCATCTTTCAACTTAGTTTTCTCCAGGAACATATCAAAAATAAAACAAGGGAGCTATACACGAGGTATTGATCTACAACATAATTTGCAAATACTACCAGGACTAAGTTCATGATAAATTAAAGTTCAATTAATCATATTACTTAAGAACTCACACTTAGATAGACATCCCTCTAGTCATCTAAATGATCACGTGATCCATATCAACTAAACCATGTCCGATCATCACATGAGATGGAGTAGTTTTCAATGGTGAACATCTCTATGTTGATCATATCTACTATATGATTCACGCTCGACCTTTTGGTCTCAGTGTTCCAAGGCCATATCTGCATATGCTAGGCTCGTCAAGTTTAACCCGAGTATTCTGCGTGTGCAAAACTGGCTTGCACCCGTTGTATGTGAACGTAGAGCTTATCACACCCGATCATCACGTGGTGTCTCGGCACGACGAACTTTCGCAACGGTGCATACTCAGGGAGAACACTTGTACCTTGAAATTTAGTGAGAGATCATCTTATAATGCTACCGCCGAACTAAGCAAAATAAGATGCATAAAGGACAAACATCACATGCAATCAAAATAAGTGATATGATATGGCCATCATCATCTTGTGCCTTTGATCTCCATCTCCAAAGCACCATCATGATCACCATCGTCACCGGCGCGACACCTTGATCTCCATCGAAGCATCGTTGTCGTCTCGCCAACTATTGCTTCTACGACTATCGCTACCGCTTAGTGATAAAGTAAAAACAATTACATGGCGATTGCATTGCATACAATAAAGCGACAACCATATGGCTCCTGCCAGTTGCCGATAACTCTGTTACAAAACATGATCATCTCATACAACAATTTATATATCATCACGCCTTGACCATATCACATCACAACATGCCCTGCAAAAACAAGTTAGACGTCCTCTACTTTGTTGTTGCAAGTTTTACGTGGCTGCTACGGGCTTAGCAAGAACCGTTCTTACCTACACATCAAAAACTACAACGATTTTTCGTCAAGTTTGCTGTTTTAACCTTCAACAAGGACCGGGCGTAGTCACACTCGATTCAACTAAAGTTGGAGAAACAGACACCCACTAGCCACCTGTGTGCGAAGCACGGCGGTAGAACCAGTCTCATGAACGCGGTCATGTAATGTCGGTCTGGGCCGCTTCATCCAACAATACCACCGAATCAAAGTATGACATGCTGGTAAGTAGTATGACTATTATCGCCCACAACTCTTTGTGTTCTACTCGTGCATATAACATCTACGCATAGACCAGGCTCGGATGCCACTGTTGGGGAACGTAGTATTTTCTAAAATTTCCTACGATCAAGCAAGATCTATCTAGGAGAAGCATAGCAACGAGCGGGGGGAGTGTGTCCACGTACCCTCGTAGACCGAAAGCGGAAGCGTTTATCAACGCGGTTGATGTAGTCGTACGTCTTCACGATCCGACCGATCCTAGCACCGAACGTACGGCACCTCCGTGTTCAGCACACGTTCAGCTCGATGACGTCCCTCGTACTCTTGATCCAGTTGAGGCCGAGGGAGAGTTCCGTCAGCACGACGGCGTGGCGACGGTGATGATGAAGTTACCGGCGCAGGGCTTCGCCTAAGCACTACGACGATATGACCGAGGTGTGTAACTGTGGAGGGGGGCACCGCACACGGCTAACACAAATCTTGGTGTGTCTTTGGGGTGCCCCCTGCCCACGTATATAAAGGAGGGAGGAGGAGGAGGCCGGCCTAGGAGGGGCGCGCCTATAGGGGGAGTCCAACTAGGATTCCCAATCCTAGTTGGAGTCCCCTTCCTTTTCCAAGAGAGGGAGAGAGGGAAAGAGGTGGAAAGGGAGAAGGAAAGAGGGGGGGGGGGGGCGCCACCCCTCCCTAGTCCAATTCGGACCAGCCAAGGGGGGGGGGCGGCCACCCTGTAGCCCTCCTCTCCTTTTCCAATAAGGCCCATAAGGCCCATTAATCCCCCCGGGGGGTTCCGGTAACCTCCCGGTACTCCGAAAAATGCCCGAACCTTTCCGAAACCTTTCCGGTGTCCGAACATAGCCTTCCAATATATCAATCTTTATGTCTCGACCATTTCGAGACTCCTCGTCATGTCCGTGATCTCATCCGGGACTCCGAACAAACTTCGGTCATCAAATCACATAAACTCATAATACAAATCGTCATCGAACGTTAAGCGTGCAGACCCTACGGGTTCGAGAACTATGTAGACATGACCGAGACTCATCTCCAGTCAATAACCAATAGCGGAACCTGGATGCTCATATTGGCTCCCATATATTCTACGAAGATCTTTATCAGTCAAACCGCATAACAACATACGTTGTTCCCTTTGTCATCGGTATGTTACTTGCCCGAGATTCGATCGTCGGTATCTCAATACCTAGTTAAATCTCGTTACCGGCAAGTCTCTTTACTCATTCCGTAATGCATAACCCCGTAACTAACTCATTAGTCACATTACTTGCAAGGCTTATAGTGATGTGCATTACCGAGAGGGCCCAGAGATACCTCTCCGACAATCGGAGTGACAAATCCTAATCTCGATCTATGCCAACTCAACAAACACCATCGGAGACACCTGTAGAGCATCTTTATAATCACCCAGTTATGTTGTGACGTTTGATAGCACACAAAGTGTTCCTCCGGTATTCGGGAGTTGCATAGTCTCATAGTCAGAGGAATGTGTATAAGTCATGAAGAAAGCAATAGCAATAAAACTTAATGATCATTATGCTAAGCTAACAGATGGGTCTTGTCCATCACATCATTCTCCTAATGATGTGATCCCATTCATCAAATGACAACACATGTCTATGGTTAGGAAACTTAACCATCTTTGATTAACGAGCTAGTAAAGTAGAGGCATACTAGGGACACTTTGTTTTGTCTATGTATTCACACATGTATCAAGTTTTCGGTTAATACAATTCTAGCATGAATAATAAACATTTATCATGATATAAGGAAATATAAATAACAACTTTATTATTGCCTCTAGGGCATATTTCCTTCAGGCCTAGGATTCATACTTTCACTAGTGCAAATTCTCTCAACAATGATAACATAATCGGATCATATAACAATCCCTCAACGTGCAACAAAGAATCAATCCGAAGTTTCTATCAGAGAATGTCGGACGAAAACGTGCATCAACCCCTATGCATAGATTACCCCAATGTCACCTCGAGAATCCATGAGTTGAGTGCCAAAACATACATCAAGTGAGTCAATAGAACATCCCATTGTCACCACAGATATCCCATCGTAAGACATACATCAAGTGTTCTCAAATACAATACTCAATCCAACATAACGAAACCTCAAAGAGTAAGACTCAATTCATCACAACAAGAGATAGAGAAGGAAGAAACACCATATGATCCAACTATAATAACAAAGCTCGCGGTACATCAAGATCATGCCAAATCAAGAACACGAGAGAGAGAGAGAGAGAGAGATCAAACACATAGCTACTGGTACATACCCTCAGCCCCAAGGGTGAACTACTCCCTCCTCGTCATGGAGACCACTGGGATGATGAAGATGGCCTTCGGTGATGATTTCCCCTCCGGCAGGGTGCCGGAACGGGGTCCCGATTGGTTTTTCGTGGCTACAGAGGCTTACGGTGGCGGAACTTCTCATCTAGGGTTCTTTTCGAAGGTTTCTATATTTATATGAATTTTTGGCGTCGGAAACAAGTCAAGGAGGTGCCCGAGGGGCCCACAAGCCCTCAGGGCACGCCCTGGGGGGTAGGGCGTGCCCCCTGGCTTGTGGACTCCTCGGGACACTTCTGGTCTGCTACTTCCTGAGCTTGCATTGGTTTTTCCCTTGAAGAGGAAAGGGTGATGCAGCAAAGTAGAGATAAGTATTTCCCTCAGTTTGAGAACCAAGGTATCAATCCAGTAGGAGACAACGCACAAATTACTGAATACCTGCACAAACAATCAAACAACTTGCACCCAACGCGATAAAGGGGTTGTCAATCCCTTCACGGTTATTTGCAAAAGTGAGATCTGATAGAGATAGATAAACGATAAAGTAAATATTTTTGGTATTTTGTTTTATAGATCGGAAAGTAAAAGATTGCAAAATAGTAGATCGGAAACTTGTATGATGAAAAGTAGAAGATTATATGATGGAAAATAGACCCGGGGGCCATAGGTTTCACTAGAGGCTTCTCTCAAGATAGAAAATAATACGGTGGGTGAACAAATTACTGCCGAGCAATTGATAGGAAAGCGCAAAGTTATGACGATATCTAAGGCAATGATCATGAATATAGGCATCACGTCCGTGTCAAGTAGACCGAAACGATTCTGCATCTACTACTATTACTCCACACATCGACCGCTATCCAGCATGCATCTAGAGTATTAAGTTCATAAAGAACGGAGTAATGCATTAAGTAAGATGACATGATGTAGAGGAATTAACTCAAGCAATATGATGAAAACCCCGTTTTTTTATCCTCGATGGCAACAATAAAATACGTGCCTTGCTTCCCCTACTATCACTGGGAAAGGACACCGCAAGATTTAACCCAAAGCTAAGCACTTCTCCCATTGCAAGAAAAACCAATCTAGTTGGCCAAACCAAACCGATAGTTCGAAGAGAATTACAAAGATATCAAATCATGCATAAAAGAATTCAAAGAAGATTCAAATAATATTCATAGATAAACTGATCATAAATCCACAATTCATCGGATCTCGGCAAACACACCGCAAAAAAGTATTACATCGAATAGATCTCCAAGAACATCGAGGAGAACATGGTATTGAGAATCAAAGAGAGAGAATAAGCCATCTAGCTACTAGCTATGGACCCGTAGGTCTGTGGTAAAGTACTCAAGCTTCATCGGAAGGGCAATGGTGTTGATGTAGAAGCCCTCTGTGATCGAATCCCCCTCTGGTAGGGTGCCGAAAAAGGTCCCTAGATGGGATCTCACGGGTACAGAAGGTTGCAGCAGTGGAAAAGTGCTTTCGTGGATGCCTCTGTTGGATTGGGGATATTTGGGAATATATAGGCGAAAGAATTAGGTCAGGAAGTGCACGAGGGGCCCACAAGGGTGGGGGGCGCGCCCTCCGTCCTTGTGGCCGCCTCGTGGCTCCTCCGACTTCATCTCCAAGTCTCCTGGTTTCCTTATGGTCCAAGAAAAATCATCGCGAAAATTTTATTCCGTTTGGACTCCGTATGGTATTCCTTTTCTGCGAAACACAAAAACAAGGAAAAAACAGAAACTGGCACTGGGCTCTAGGTTAATCGGTTAGACCCAAAAATAATTTAAAATAGCATATTAATGCATATAAAACATCCAAAACAGATAATATAATAGCATGGAACAATCAAAAATTATAGATACGTTGGAGACGTATCAAGCATCCCCATGCTTAATTCCTGCTCGTCCTCGAGTAGGTAAATGATAAAAACAGAATTTTTGATGTGGAATGCTACCTAACATATTTATCCATGTAATTTTCTTTATTGTGGCATGAATGTTCAGATCCGTAAGATTCAAAACAAAAGTTTAATATTGACATAAAAATAATAATACTTCAAGCATACTAACAAGGCAATTATGTCTTCTCAAAATAACATCGCCAAAGAAAGCTTATCCCTACAAAATCATATAGTCTGGCTATGCTCCATCTTCATCACACAAAATATTCAAATCATGCACAACCCCGATGACAAGCCAAGCAATTGTTTCATACTTTTGATGTTCTCAAACTTTTTCAACTTTCACGCAATACATGAGCGTGAGCCATGGACATAGCACTATGGGTGGAATAGAAGATGGTTGTGGAGAAGACAAAAAGAGGGAGATAGTCTCACATCAACTAGGCGTATCAACGGGCTATCGAGATGCCCATCAATAGATATCAATGTGAGTGAGTAGGGATTGCCATGCAACGGATGCACTAGAGCTATAAGTTTATGAAAGCTCAAACAAGAAACTAAGTGGGTGTGCATCCAACTCGCTTGCTCACGAAGACCTAGGGCAATTTGAGGAAGCCCATCATTGGAATATACAAGCCAAGTTCTATAATGAAATTCCCACTAGTAAATGAAAGTGACAACATAGGAGACTCTCTATCATGAAGATCATAGTGCTACTTTGAAGCACAAGTGTGGTAAAAGGATAGTAACATTGCCCCTTCTCTCTTTTCTCTCATTTTTTTATTTGGGGCTTCTCTTTTTTTTGACCTCTTTTTTTTTCGTCTGGTGTCTCATCCCGACTTGTGGGGGAATCATAGTCTCCATCATCCTTTCCTCACATGGGACAATGCTCTAATAATGAAGATCATCACACTTTTATTTACTTACAACTCAAGAATTGCAACTCGATTCTTAGAACAAAATATGACTCTATATGAATGCCTCCGGCGGTGTATCGAGATGTGCAATGAATCAAGAGTGAGATGTATGAAAGAATTATGAATGGTGGCTTTGCCACAAATACGATGTCAACTACATGATCATGCAAAGCAATATGACAATGATGATGCGTGTCATAATAAACGGAGCGGTGGAGAGTTGCATGGCAATATATCTCGGAATGGCTATGGAAATGCCATAATAGGTAGGTATGGTGGCTGTTTTGAGGAAGGTATATGGTGGGTGTATGGTACCGGCGAAAGTTGCACGACACTAGAGAGGCTAGCAATGGTGGAAGGGTGAGAGAGCGTATAATCCATGGACTCAACATTAGTCATAAAGAACTCACATACTTATTGCAAAAATATATTAGTTATCAAAACAAAGTACTACACACATGCTCCTAGGGGGATAGATTGGTAGGAAAAGACCATCGCTCGTCCCCGACCGCCACTCATAAGGAAGACAATCAATAAATAAATCATGCTCCGACTTCATCACATAACGGTTCACCTTACGTGTATGCTACGGGAATCACAAACCTTAACACAAGTATTTCTCAAATCCACAATTACTCACTAGCATGACTCTAATATCACCATCTTTATATCTCAAAACAATCATAAGGAATCAAACTTCTCATAGTATTCAATGCACTTTATATGAAAGTTTTTATTATATCCCTCTTGGATGCCTATCATATTAGGACTAAATTTATAACCAAAGCAAATTACCATGCTGTTTAAAGACTCTCAAAATAATATAAGTGAAGCATGAGAGTTCAACAATTTCTATAAAATAAAGCCACCACCGTGCTCTAAAAAGATATAAGTGAAGCACTAGAGCAAAATTTGCCTAGCTCAAAAGATATAAGTGAAGCACATAGAGTATTCTAATAAATCACGATTCATGCGTGTCCCTCTCAAAAGGTGTGTACAGCAAGGATGATTGTGGCAAACTAAAAAGCAAAGAATCAAATTATAAAAGATGCTCCAAGTAAAACACATATCATGTGGTGAATAAAAATATTGCCTCAAGTAAAGTTACCGATAGACGAAGACGAAAGAGGGGATGCCTTCCGGGGCATCCCCAAGCTTAGGCTCTTGGTTATCCTTGAATATTACCTTGGGGTGCCTTGGGAATCCCCAAGCTTAGGCTCTTGCTACTCCTTATTCCATAGTCCATCAAATCCTTATCCAAAAACTTGAAAACTTCACAACACAAAACTCAACAGAAAATCTCATAAGCTTCGTTAGTATAAGAAAATAAATCACCACTTTGGTACTGTTGTGAACTCATTATTTATTTATATTGGTGTAATATCTACTGTATTCCAACTTTTCCATGGTTCATAACCCCCGATACTACCCATAGATTCATCAAAATAAGCAAACAACACAAAGAAAACAGAATCTTTCAAAAACAGAACAGTCTGCGAAGATTCGAATTGTTTTAATACTTTTGTAACTCCAAAAATTCTGGAAAATTAGGAAAACAGATACAATTTGTATATTAATCTCGTATAAAAAATTCAGTGTTTTTCAACTCCCTAGTGAATTATTAAAATTCTGGGACTGGAAGGCAAAAGTTTCTGTTTTTCAGCAAGATCAAATCAACTATCACTGTAAGCCATCCCAAAGGTCTTACTTGGCACAAAAACTAATTAAAACATAAACCACATCTAACCAGAGGCTAGATGAATTATTTATTGCAAAACAGAACCAAAAAAGCAAAAACAAAAATAAAATTGGGTTGCCTCCCAACAAGCGCTATTGTTTAACGCCCTTAGCTAGGCATAAAAACACGAATAGATCTAAGTATAATCGTAATAATGATAGGGAAAATCTCGAAAACTCATCTTGTACTCCCTTCGTTCAGTGGAAAGTTTCCTTTGTGGTAAGCAAAAGTAATCAAAAGGGCTAAATTTAATGGGTTAAGAATCCCCAAGATCAATCTCGGGAGGAATTGGTTCCTCCTTCGGCCCCTCATATTGTATAACCAACTCATCATTATAAGCATTCTTTTGGCAAAAAGTCATGAGCTTGTGTCCAAGAGAAAAACCCAATCCATTGTTTTGTATAGCAAAATTGTCATTAAGCTCAGAAATCTTATCAACTAAAACATTGGTGGGGACCCTCTTTCTTAAGTTTTCATTATAAGCCACATGATCTAAAGATCGTAAACGCATTATGTCTTCTTGGTTAAAGAGAATTCCCTCTATGGGCGAATGACCACCATCTACTTTATAATGCGCAAAAAATTCACTAGCTTCTTTCATAATAAATCTAAATTCATGAGCTAGAAATATAGTGGCGGCGCGCTTAACGGAAGAATACTCAATATTAGAAAACTCCAGAAAAATCCTTTGTATGGATGGATGCATATGAACAAATTGTCTTTCAAGTTGAACCACAAGCAAAGATATAGCATCCTCAAGACTACTAGTCTTATGGAGAATAGATCCACCTAAAGTGGGAAGTGCACCGGCACAAGTAAAGAAATCTTGACTAACCCCTTTTCCAATAATATTGCCGCTACCTATGCGAAGTTTTTTAGTATGCAAGATAGTAGATTCTTCATGAGGATTAGTATTAGCAAAAGCATCAAAGTTTCCCCCATCGTCACTACTATCCTTTTCAATGATAACCTCCCCAATTTCAGACATGGTGGCAACAACCCAATCTAGCAAACGAGCAAACCGAAAACGAATGAAGAAGACGAACAAAAGAGGGGCGAAGAAAAGGCAAAGAGAGGGGCGAAGAAAAAGCAAATCTTTTCGAAAATCGTTTTAGAAGTGGGGGAGAGGAAAACAAGAGGCAAATGGCGAATAATGTAATGCAAGAGATGAGAGTTTATGATGGGTACTTGTATGTCTTGACTTGGCGTAGATCTCCCCGGCAACGGCGCCAGAAATTCTTCCTGCTACTTCTTGAGCTTGCGTTGGTTTTTTCCTTGAAGAGGAAAGGGTGATGCAGCAAAGTAGAGATAAGTATTTCCCTCAGTTTGAGAACCAAGGTATCAATCCAGTAGGAGACAACGCACAAATCACCGAATACCTGCACAAACAATCAAACAACTTGCACCCAACGCGATAAAGGGGTTGTCAATCCCTTCACGGTTATTTGCAAAAGTGAGATCTGATAGAGATAGATAAACGATAAAGTAAATATTTTTGGTATTTTTGTTTTATAGATCGGAAAGTAAAAGATTGCAAAATAGTAGATCGTAAACTTGTATGATGAAAAGTAGAAGATTATATGATGGAAAATAGACCCGGGGGCCATAGGTTTCACTAGAGGCTTCTCTCAAGATAGAAAATAATACGGTGGGTGAACAAATTACTGCCGAGCAATTGATAGAAAAGCGCAAAGTTATGACGATATCTAAGGCAATGATCATGAATATAGGCATCACGTCCGTGTCAAGTAGACCGAAACGATTCTTCATCTACTACTATTACTCCACACATCGACCGCTATCCAGCATGCATCTAGAGTATTAAGTTCATAAAGAATGGAGTAATGCATTAAGTAAGATGACATGATGTAGAGGAATTAACTCATGCAATATGATGAAAACCCCATCTTTTTATCCTCGATGGCAACAATACAATACGTGCCTTGCTGCCCCAACTGTCACTGGGAAAGGACACCGCAAGATTGAACCCAAAGCTAAGCACTTCTCCCATTGCAAAAAAAACCAATCTAGATGACCAAACCAAACCAATAGTTTGAAGAGAATTACAAAGATATCAAATTATGCATAAAAGAATTCAGAGAAGATTCAAATAATATTCATAGATAAACTGATCATAAATCCACAATTCATCAGATCTCGGCAAACACACCGCAAAAAAGTATTACATCGAATAGATCTCCAAGATCATCGAGGAGAACATGGTATTGAGAATCAAAGAGAGAGAAGAAGCCATCTAGCTACTAGCTATGGACCTGTAGGTCTGTGGTAAACTACTCACGCTTCATCGGAAGGGCAATGGTGTTGATGTATAAGCCCTCCGTGATCGAATCCCCCTCCGGCAGGGTGCCGGAAAAGGTCCCTAGATGGGATCTCACGGGTACAGAAGGTTGCGGCGGTGGAAAAGTGTTTTCGTGGATGCCTCTGTTGGTTTGGGGATATTTGGGAATATATAGGCGAAAGAATTTGCTCAGGAAGTGCACGAGGGGCCCACAAGGGTGGGGGGCACGCCCTACCCCCTGGGCTCGCCCTCCATCCTTGTGGCCGCCTCGTGGCTCCTCCGACATCATCTCCAAGTCTCCTGGTTTATTTCTGGTCCAAGAAAAATCATCGCGAAAGTTTTATTCCGTTTGGACTCCGTTTGGTATTCCTTTTCTGCGTAACTCAAAGACAAGGAAAAAAATAGAAACTCGCACAGGGCTCTAGGTTAATAGGTTAGTCCCAAAAATAATATAAATAGCATATTAATGCATATAAAACATCCAAAACAGATAATATAATAGCATGGAACAATAAAAAATTATAGATACGTTAGACACGTATCATGGTCCAACTCTGGTGCTTCGGGGGTCTCTTTTGGTCCATAAAAAACCACTGTAAATTTTCAGCCCATTCCGAGAACTTTTATTTCTACACAAAAAACAACACCACGGTAGTTCTGCTGAAAACAGCGTCAGTCCGGGTTAGTTCTAATAAATTCATGCCAAAACCATATAAAATTGTTGCAAACATGGCATGAATACTTCATAAATTATAGATACGTTGGAGACGTATCAATCAAAAAGAGAAAAGAAGCCATCTAGCTACTGCCTACGGACCCATAGGTCTGTGGTAAACTACTCACGCATCATCGGAGGGGCAAGGGTGATGAGGAAGAACCCCTCCGTGATCGTTGACCCCTCCGGCAGAGTGCCGGAGAAGGCCTCTAGATTGGATCTCGTGGTTCTGGAACTTGCGGTGGCGGAAACTCTGATCTCTCTGGTTCCCTGGGTTTTTGGAATTTTAGAGTATTTATAGAGCTGATAGGCGGTGGAGAAGCCTTCCGTGGGCCCCACTACCCACCAGGGTGGCGTGCCATGGTGCCTAGTGGGCCCCTCGTGCCTCCTCCCGTGCAGTTCTTTGGCTCCCTGGGTGTTTTCTGGGCAGAAAAATTCTCCAAAATGTTTCGTGGCATTTGGACTTCATTTGGTATGGATTTTTTGCGAAGTAAAAAACAAGCAAAAAACAGCAACTGGCACTAGGCACTCTATCAATAGGTTAGTCCCAAAAAATGATATAGAGTTGCTATTAAATGAATCTAAAACATCCAAGATTGATAATATAACAGAATGGAACAATAAAAAATTATAGATACGTTGGAGACGTATCAGCATCCCCAAGCTTAATTCCTGCTCGTCCTCGAGTAGGTAAATGATAAAAACAGAATTTTTTATGTGGAATGCTGCCTAACATGTTCATCTCATAATCTTTTCTTTTGTAACATGGGCATTTGTACTTTTAGATGATAAAAAAGTAGTAGTCTATATTTGACATGAAGACATCAATACTCAAGCATATCAAGAAGCAACCATGTCTTATAAAGAATGGTATCCCTAGCCCATTATGCTCAATCATTGATCCATTCATGAAACACACTCTAATATTAACTATGCCCAATGCACAAATAGGATAATATTGTTCCCTAGTTGGTGCTTTATAAGAGAAGATGGAGACTCAATAAAAATAAAAACTGCATAAAGTAAATAGATAGGCCCTTTGCAGAGGGTAGAAGAGATTTGTAGAGGTGCTAGAGCTCAAAGCTTAAATTGGGAGATAAAATTATTTTGAGAGGCATGCTTTTCCTGTCAACGAAAACGACCAAGAATTCCCAATACTTTCCATGCTAGATAAATCATAGACAGTTCCCAAATAGAAAATAAAGTTTATTCCTTTTTCCACCATTCTATCACAATACATGGCTAGCCGTATCCACGGGTGCCTTCCATACCAAAACTTTCCAAGGAATTTGTAATTGAACAACATAAATATATTTTTTTCATTTCGGGACTGGGCAACCCTATCACCTTGCCACACTCTCGTGCAATGACAGGTGAATAAACACTCTTCTTGAGAATAAAATATCTAGCATGGAAAATATTGGCCACCCCCTGGTGCTTCATGAGCGGTACGGGCACACAAAAAGGAAATTCATTTTGAAAATTAGAGTTGCCACATATAAATTTAATTGGAATGGCATGTAAATACAACATATAGGTAGGTATGATGGACTCATTTGGCACAACTTGGGTTTAAGGATTTGGATGCACAAGCAGTATTCCTGGTTAGTACATATGAAGGCTAGCAAATAGATTGAGAAGCGACCAACCATGAAACAAAAATGATCATAAAAGAGCATTAAACATAACTAACACCGAATAATGCCCCACAAGTAGGATGTAACTTCATTGCATAACTATTGACTTTCATACTTGCATAGGGAATCACAAACCTTAACACCAACATTCTTACAAGAGCATAATTACTCACCAACATGACTCACACATTACTATCACGATATCTCAAAACTATTACAAGGAATCAAGTTTATTTTGTCTAATGATCTTCATGAAAGTTTTGATTATATCCCTCTTGAATATCTATCACATTGGGACTAGTTTCATATATTACCATTGCTACTAACAAAGCTCTCAAACAAATCTAAGTGAAGAACAAGAGCATAAATATTTCTTCAAAATAATTTTCATCTCTCAAAATAATATAAGTGAAGCATTGAGAGGATATTTCTTTAAATTTTTACTAACTCTCAAAATAATATAAGTGAAGCATGAGAACATATTTCTTCAAAAACTTAACCACCATGCTAAAAAAGATATAAGTGAAGTACTAGAGCAATTCTATAGCTAAAAAAATTTAAGTGAAGCACATAGAGCAATTCTAACAAATCATATCATCATTATTGATCTCTCAAATAGGTGTGTTTAGCAAGGATGGTTTTGACAAACTGAAAAGCAAAACAAGCAAAGACTCATATAATACAAGACGCTCCAAGCAAAACTCATGATATGTGACGAATAAAAATATAGCTCCAAGTAAAATTACCGATGGTCGTTAAAAGAAAGAGGGGATGCCTTCCGGGGCATCCCCAAGCTTAGTTGCTTGATATTCCTTGAATATTACCTTGGGGTGCCATGGGCATCCCCAAGCTTAGGATCTTTTCACTCCTTATTCCTTCATCCATTATGATGTCACCCAAAACTTGAAGACTTCAACCACACAAAACTTAACAAAAATCTTCGTGAGATCCGTTAGTATAAGAAAACCAATCTTTACTTTAAGTACTGTTGCAAACCCATTCATATTTTGTTATTGCATTACAACTACTGTATTCTAACTTTACCATGGCTTATACCCCCTGATACAATCCATAGATTCGTCAAAATAAGAACACAATGCAACGAAAACAGAATTTGTCAAAAACAGAAAAGTCTGTAAAGACGCGAATTTTACTCATACGTCCGTAACTCCAAAAGTTCTGAAAAATTAGGACAACATAGGAAATTTGTATATCTTATAAAAAATTCAGAATTTTTTGTTGCTTCTGTTAATTTTCAAAATTCTGCTACTAGACACAAAAGTTTCTGTTTTCCAACAAGATCAATTCAACTATCACCCAACATGATCCTAAAGGCTTTACTTGGCACAAACACTAATTAAAACATAAAGACACAATCATAACAGTAGCATAATTGTGTAAACACACAGGAACAAAAATAAAAGGAGAAAAATTAAATTTATTCATTGGTTTGCCTCCCAACAAGTGCTATTGTTTTATGCCCCTAGCTAGGCATGAATAATTTTAATGATGCTCGCATGAAAGACAAGAATTGAAGCACAAAGAGAGCATCATATAGCAGCTGAAAATCACACTTAAGTCTAACATACTTCCTATGCATAGGAATTTTATAAGAAGACAAATTATCAAAACAAGCAAAGACTAGCATATGCAAGGAAGAAGAATAAAACATAGACAATCTCAACATGAAGAGAGGTAATTCAGTAACAAGAAATTTCTACACCCATATTTCCCTCTCTCATAATAATTACATGTGGGATCATATTCAAATTCAACAATATAGCTATCATATAAAATTTTCACTTCATGATCCACATGCATGAAATTCTTATAATATTCCAAGATAGTGGGATTAAAATCAACTAAAGTCATGACTTCTCCAAACCCACTTTTGTCAAAAAATTCATAAGACTGAACACTCTCCAAATATGTGGGATGATTTTTAGATAAAGTTGACACTCTTCCAAACCCACTTTCAATATTGTCGCAAACCTATTCATCATGAGGCTTAAATAAATTTTCAAGATCATAAGAATCATTATCACCTATTCATCATGACCATTGCAATAAGTAGTGGACATAACAAAATCATCATCCCCAAGCTTGGGGTTTTGCATATTATTAGCACAATTGACATTAATAGAATTTATAGTAACCTTATTGCAATCGTGCTTTTCATTCAAGGAGCTATCATGAACCACTTTATAAATTTCTTCTTTTAATACTTCATCACAATTTTCAGATTCATGAATTTCAAGCAAAACTTCATAAAGATAATCTAGTGAACTCAATTCACTAGCAATTGGTTCATCATAATTTGGTGTTTTGAAAAGATTAGCAAGTGGATGAGGATCCATATCAATAGATTTTTAGCAAGGAAAGATGCAATCAAATAGAAGGCACATGGCAACACAAGCAAAGATAGCAAACAAGAAAAAAGGCAAATGGAAAGAAGGCAAATAAAAAGGAAAATATTTTTGTGTTTTTTCTGAAAATGTTTTAGAAGTGGGGGAGATGAAAACGAGAGGCAAATGGCAAATAAAGTAAATTGCAAAGAGATACGATTTGTGATTGCATACTTGGTAGATCTGGACTTGATCCTCCCCCGCAATGACGCCAGAAATTCTTCCTGATTACCTGCACACAAATAACAAATACTTGCAACCCAACACGTTAGAGCGGTTGTTAATCCCTCCTCGGCATTGAGATAGACTAAATTGTATGAGATTGGATAAATAGATCTAACAAAAACACAAAATAAAATAAATAAAGAAAACATTCAGCAAGGAAATTTTGGTTTTTATATGATAGGAAATTGACCCGGGGGCCGTAGATTTCACTAGAGCCTTCTACCGAGAAAATAGTATATGGTGGGTAAACAAATTACTGATGGGCAATTGATAGAAAAGCAAATAATTATGACGATATCCAAGGCAATGATCATTTATATAGGCATCACATCCAAAATTAGTAGACCGACTCCTGCCTGCATCTACTACTATTACTCCACACATGGACTATTATCCAGCATGCATCTAGTGTATTAAGTTCATGGAAAAATGGAATAATGCAATAAGAATGATGACATGATGTAGACAAGATCTATTCATGTAGGAATAGACCCCATCATTTTATCCTTAATGGCAACGATACATGCGAGTCACTTCTCCTTCTATCACTGAGATTGAGCACCACAAGATCGAACCCATCACAAAGCACCTCTTCCCATGGCAAGAAAAATCAATCTAGTTGGCCAAACCAAACCAGAGTTTTAGAGAAGAAATACGAGACTATACCAATCAAGCATAAAATAGTTCAGCAAAGACTCAAATAATATTCTTAGATAGAACTGATCATAAACTCGCAATTCATCGGATCCCAACAGACACACCGCAAAAAGTCATTACATCAAATAGATTTCCAAGAACATCGAGGAGAACATTGTATTGAAGATCAAAAAGAGAGAAGAAGCTATCTAGCTACTGCCTACGGACCCGTAGGTCTGTGGTAAACTACTAACGCATCATCAAAGGGGCAAGGGTGATGATGAAGAACCCCTCCGTGATCGTTGACCCCTCCGGCAGAGTGCCGGAGAAGGCCTCTAGATTGGACCTCGTAGTTCTGGAACTTGCAGCGGCGGAAACTCTGATCTCTCTGCTCCCCCAGGGTTTTTGGGATTTTAGAGTATTTATAGAGCTGATAGGCGGTGGAGAAGCCTCCATTGGGCCCCACTACCCACCAGGGCACTCTAGGGGCCTCTGGCACGCCCTAGTGCATAGTGGGCCCCACGGGCCTCCTCCCGTGCACTTCTTTCACTCCCTAGGTGTCTTCTAGGTAGAAAAAATTCTCCAAAAAGTTTCATGGCATTTGGACTTCGTTTGGTATGGATTTTCTATGAAGTAAAAAACAAGCAAAAAACAACAATTGGCACTGGGCACTATGTCAATAGGTTAGTCCCAAAAAATGATATAAAGTTGCTATAATATGAATGTAAAACATCTAAGATTGATAATATAACAGCATGGAACAATAAAAAATTATAGATACGTTGGAGACGTATCAGGCCTCCTGTCGTGTGATCCAGAAGCTTCGAGGGTCTCTTATCACCAAAAAAATCTCCAAAAAGTTTTGTGGCATTTGGACTTCGTTTGGTATTGATATTCTACAAAGTAAAAAACAAGCAAAAAACAGTAACTAGCACTATTTCAATAGGTTAGTCCCAAAAAATAATATAAATTTGCTAGTAAATGTATATAAAACATCCAAGATTGATACTATAACAACATAGAACAATCAAAAATTATATACATTGGAGACGTATCAGCATCCCCAAGATTAATTCCTGCTCGTCCTTGAGTAGGTAAATGATAAAAACAGAATTTTTGATGTGGAATGCTGCCTATCATATTCATCATGTATTCTTTTCTTTTGTAGCATGGACAATTGGACTTCAAGTGATTCAAAGCAATAGTCTGTAATTTGACATGAGGTCATCAATACTCAAGCATATCAATAAGAAACCATGTCTTTCAAAATATCAACGCTAAAGAAAGCTATGCCTAGCCCATTATGCACAATCATTGATCCATTCATGAAACACACTCAAATATTAGCTATATCCAATGCACAAGTATAATAATAGTGTTCCCTAGTTGGTGCTTTATAAGAGAAGATGGTGACTCATTAAAAATAAAAATTGCATAAAAGTAAATAGATAGGCCCTTCACAGAGGGAAGCAGAGATTTGTAGAGGTGCCAGAGCTCATAGCTTAAATTGAGAGATAAAATTGTTTTGAGAGGCATGATTTTCCTGTCAACGAAAACGACCGAGAATTGCCAATATCTTCCATGCTAGATAAATCATAGGCGGTTCCCAAACATAAAGTAAAGTTTATTTCCTTTCCACCATTCTTTCACAATCCATGGCTAGCCATATCCACGGGTGCCTTCCGTACCAACAATTTCCAAGGAATTTATTATCATAGTACTTTTGCATTTCGGAACTGGGCATCCCTATTACCTGCCACACTCACGTGCAATGACAAGTGAATAAACACTCATCTGGAGAATAACCTACCTAGCATGGAAAATATTGGCCACCCCCAGTCGCTTCATGAGCGGTACGAGAACACAAAAAGGAAAATCATTTTGAAAATTAGAGTTGGCACATACAAATTTACTTGGAACGTCATGGAAATACTGCATATAGATGGTATGGTGGACTCATTTGGCACAACTTTGGGTTTAAGAAGTTGGATGCACAAGCAGTATTCCCGCTTAGTACAAATGAAGGCTAGCAAATAGATTGAGAAGCGACCAGCCAAGAAACAAAAACGATCATAAACGAGCATTACACATAACTAACACTGAATAATGCACCACAAGTAGGATGTAACTTCATTGCATAACTATTGACTTTCGTGCTTGCATTGGGAATCACAAACCTTAACACCAGCATTCTTACTAAAGCATAATTACTCACCAACATGACTCACACATTACTATCTCCATACCTCAAAACTATTGCCAGGAATCAAGTTTATAATATCCAATGATCTTCATGAAAGTTTTTATTATATCCCCCTTGAATATCTATCACTTTGGGACTAAATTCAGATATTACCATTGCTACTAACAAGCTCTCAAATAAATTTAAGTGAAGCATGAGAGCATATATTTCTTCAAAATAATTTCCTTTTTCAACTGTCAAAATAATCTAAGTGAGGCATGAGAGCATATTTCTTCAAATATTAAACCACCACCGTGCCCATCCGTTAGCATAGTATATGATCGTTCACTTTTTGCTACTGCTTTCCTAATGTCAAATACATATTCCTTCGACCATGAGATCATGCAACTCCCGGATACCGGAGGAATACCTTGTGTGCTATCAAACATCACTTCATAACTTGGTCATCATAAAGGTGCTCTATAGGTATCTCCGAAGCTGTCTGTTCAGTTGGTGTGAATCGAGATTGGGATTTGTCCCTCCGTATGATGGAGAGGTATCTCTGGGCCCTCTCGGTAATACAACATCACAACAAGCTTGCAAGCAAAGTGACTAAGGAGTTAGTTACAAGATAATGTATTACAGAACGAGTAAAGAGACTTGCCGGTAACGAGATTGAAGTAGGTATGGAGATACCGACGATCGAATCTCGGGCAAGTAACAAACCGACAGACAAAGGGAACTACGTCTATTGTCATAAAGGTTCGACCGATAAAGATCTTCGTAGAATATGTAGGAACCAATATGGGCATCCAGGTCCCGTTATTGGTTATTGACTGGACAAGCGTCTCGGTCATGTCTACATCTTTCCCGAACCCGTAGGGTCCGCATGCTTAACGTTCGTTGACGATATAGTACTATATGAGTTATGTATGTTGTTGACCGAATGTTGTTCGGAGTCCCGGATGAGATCACAGACATGACGAGGAGCTCCGGAATAGTTCGAAGGTAAAGATTGATATATAGGATGATAGTATTTGGTCTCCGGAAGAGTTTCGGAATGCACCAGATATTTATCGAATCACCGGAAGGGGTTCCGGAAGACCTACGGGGAGTTATTGTGCCAAACGGGCCAATAAGGGGAGCACACCAGCCCACAAGGGGCTGACGCGCCCCACTTCATGGCCGCCGGGCCTTGGGAAGGAAAGAGGGGGTGCCTAAGGCAGGGCAGCCATCGCCCCCCCTCCTACCTTCTCCTCCCCCCTTAGGAAGGAAAGGGGGGGCGCGCCTAGGCAGGCACCCAGGGCGGCCGCCGGCCCCCTTGGGGGCGCGCCTAGGGCTGCCTCCCCTGCCCCTCCACCTATATATATGTGAGGAGGGGAGGGGGTGCCACACACCACGAATCCCCAAGCCGTGTGCCGGCGCCCCTCCCCCTCTAGTTCATCCTCCGTCCAAAAACTGTTGTGCTTGCCGAAGCCCTGCGGAAATAACTTCACCACCACCGTCATGACACCATCATGCTGCCGGAACTCATCTACTACTTCGCCCCTCTTGCTAGATCAAGAAGGTGAGGACGTCATCGAGCTGAACATGTGCTGAACGCGGAGGTGCCGTGTGTTCGGTGCTTGATCGGAACGGATCATGAAGGTGTACGACTACATCAACCGCGTTGATAAACGCTCCCGCTAGGCAATCTACAAGGGTATGTAGATGCTCTCTCCCTCTCGTATCTATGCATCTCCATGGATAGATCTTGCGTGTGCGTAGAATTTTTTTTGTTTTCCATGCAACGTTCCCCAACAATGGCATCATGAGCCAAGTCTATGCGTAGATGATATGCACGAGTAGTACACAAAGGAGTTGTAGCTGGAGACGTTCATATTATTTACCACCAATGTCTTATTTTGGTTTGGCGGTATTGTGGGATTAAGCAGCTCAGACCAACCTTACATGTCCACGTATATGAGACCGGTTCCACCGACTAACATGCAACTTCTTTTGCATAAAGGTGGCTGGCAGGTATCAGTTTCTCCCACTTTAGTTGAATCTAATTTGACTACGACAGTCCTTGCAGAAGGTTAAATTGCAACTTGATAATTGCCGTTGTGGTTTTGCGTAGGTAAGAACGGTTCTTGCTAGTTGCCCGTAGCAGCCACGTAAAACTTGCAACAACAAAGTAGAGGACGTCTAACTTGTTTTTGCAGGGCATGTTGTGATGTGATATGATATATGTTGATGTATGAGATGATCATGTTTTGTAATAAGTTCACGACTTGCATGTCGATGAGTACGACAACCGGCAGGAGCCTTAGGGTTGTCTTTAATTATTGTATGACCTGCGTGTCAATCACTAAGCGCCATGTAATTGCTTTCCTTTATCGCTATGCGTTAGCAATTGTTGTACAAGCAATAGTTGGCGAGACGATCCTGACACAACGATGGAGATCAAGGTGTCGTGCTAGTGACGATGGAGATCATGCCACTGCTTTGGTGATGGTTATCAAAAGCACAAGATGATGATGGCCATATCATGTCACATATTTTTGATTGCACGTGATGTTTATCCTTTATGCATCTTATTCTTCTTAGAACGACGGTAGCATTATAAGTTGATCCCTTCACTTAATTTCAAGATAAAAGTGTTCTTCCCGAGTATGCACCATTGCTAAAGTTCGTCATTTTGAAGCACCTCGTGATGATCGGGTGTGATAGATTCTATGTTCACATACAACGGGTGTAAGCCAGTTTTGCACATGCAGAATACTTGGGTTAAACTTGATGAGCCTAGCATGTACAAACATGGTCTCGGAATACTGGAGACCGAAAGGTCGATCATGAGTCATATAGTAGATATGATCAACATAGAGATGTTCACCATTGAAGACTACCCCATCTCACGTGATGACCGAACATGGGTTAGTTGATTTGGATCATGTATCACTTAGACAACTTGAGGGATGTTGATTTAAGTGGGAGTTCATTAGTAATTTGATTATTTGAATTAAAATTTATCATGAACTTAGTCCTAATAGTTTTTGCAAATCTATGTTGTAGATCAATGGCCCGTGCTACCATTCCCTTGAATTTTAATGCGTTAATAGAGAAAGCTAAGTTGAAAGATGATGGTAGCAATTACACGGACTGGGTCCGCACTTGAGGATTATCCTGATTGTTGCACAGAAGAATTATGTCCTTGATGCACCGCTAAGTGACAGACCTGCTGCAGACGTTGTGAATGTCTGGCAGGCTCGATTTGATGACTACTCGATAGTTTAGTGTGCCATGCTTTACAGCTTGGAACCGGGACTTCAAAAGCGTTTTGAATGCCACATAGCATATAATATGTACCAAGAACCGAAGTTAATATTTCAAGCAAATGCCCGGGTTGAGAGATACAGAGTCTACAACAAGTTCTTTAGCTGTAAGATGGAGGAGAACTGTTATGTCAGTGAACACATACTCAGAATGTCTGGGTACCACAACCACTTGACTCAGTTGGGAATTGATCTTTCAGCTGAGAGTGTTATTGATAGAGTTCTTCAGTCACTGCCACCAAGCTACAAAGGCTTCGTGATGAACTATAATATGCAAGGGATGGAGAAAACAATTCTCGAGATCTTCGCGATGCTTAAGGCCGCGGAGGTACAAATCAAGAAATAGCATCAAGTGTTGATGGTTAACAAGACCACCAGTTTTAAGAAAAAGGGAAAGGGAAAGAAAGGGAACTTCAAGAAGAATGGTAAGCAAGTTGCCGCTCCCATGAAGAAGCCCAAAACTGGACACAAGCCTGAAACTGAGTGCTTCTACTGCAAGGGAAGTGGTCACTGGAAGCGAAACTGCCCCAAGTACTTGGCAGATAAGAAGGATGGCAAAGTGAACAAAGGTATATTTGATATATATGTTATTGATGTGTTCCTTACTAATGCTCATAGTAGCTCCTGGGTATTTGATACTGGTTTGGTTGCTCATATTTGTAACTCTAAACAGGAGCTACGGAATAAACAAAGATTGGCTAAGGACGAGGTGACGATGCTCATCGGAAATGGTTCCAAGGTTGATGTGATCGCCGTCGGCATGCTACCTCTACATCTACCTTTGGGATTAGTTTGAGCCCTCAATAATTGCTATTTGGTGCCAGCGTTGAGCATGAAAATTATATCTGGATCTTGTTTATTGCGAGACGGTTATTCATTCAAGTCAGAGAATAATGGTTGTTCTATTTATATGAGTAACATCTTTTATGGTCATGCACCCTTAGTGAATGGTCTATTCTTGTTGAATCTCGATTGTAGTGATACACATATTCATAATATTGATGCCAAAAGATGCAAAGTTGATAATGAGAGTGCAACATACTTGTGGCACTGCCATTTAGCTCATATTGGTGTAAAGCGCATGAAGAAACTCCATGCGGATGTACTTTTGGAATCACTTGATTATGAATCATTTGATACTTGCAAACCATGCATCATGGGTAAGATGACTAAAATTCCGTTCTCCGGAACAATGGAGCGAGCTAATGACTTATTGGAAATCATACATACCGATGTATGCGGTCAGATGAGTGTTGAAGCATGCGGCGGGTATCGTCATTTTTGGAACTTTGCAGATGATTTGAGTAGGTATGGATATATCTACTTGATGAAACACAAGTCTTAAACATTTGAAAAGTTCAAAGAATTTCAGAGTGAAGTGGAAAATAATCGTAACAAGAAAATAAAATTTCTATGATCCGATCGCGGAGGTGAATATTTGAGTTACAAGTTTGGCCTTCATTTAAGACAATGTGGAATTGTTTCACAACTCACGCCACCTGGAACACCACATCGTAATGGTGTGTCTGAACGTCGTAACCATACTTTATTAGATATGGTGCATTCTATATGTCTCTTACAGACTTGCCTTTATCATTTTTGGGTTATGCATTAGAGACAGCTGCATTCATGTTAAATAGGGCACCGTCTAAATCCGTTGAGACGACATCATATGAACTATGGTTTGGCAAGAAAACTAAGCTATCTTTTCTTAAAGTTTAGGGATGCGACACTTATTTCAAAAGGCTTCAGCCTGATAAGCTCGAACCCAAAGCGGAGAAGTGCGTCTTCATAGGATACCCTAAAGAAACTATTGGGTATACCTTCTACCTCAGATCCAAAGGCAAGATCTTTGTTGCCAAGAATGGGTCATTTCTAGAGAAGGAGTTTCTCTCAAAAGAAGTGAGTGGGAGGAAAGTAGAACTTGATGAGGTAGTTGTACCTTCTCTCAAATTAGAAACTAGCACATTGGAGAAAACCATTCCCGTGATGCCTACACCAACTAGAGAAGAAGCTAATGATGATGATCATGAAACTTCAGATCAAGTTACTACTGAACCTCGTAGGTTGACCAGAACACGCACTGCACCAGAGTGGTATAGTAATCTTGTCCTGGAAGTCATGTTGTTAGACAACAGCGAACCTACAAACTATGAAGAAGCTATGATGAGCCCAGATTCCGACAAATGGCTTGAGGCCATGAAATTTGAGATAGGATCCATGTATGAGAACAAAGTGTGGATTTTGGTGGAGTTCCCCGATGATCGGCAAGCCATTAAAAATAAATGGATCTTTAAGAGGAAGACGGACGTTGATGGTAATATCACTGTCTACAAAGCTCGACTTGTCGCAAATGGTTTTCGACAAGTTCAAGGGGTTGACTAGGATGAGACTTTCTCACCCGTAGCGATGCTTAAGTCTGTCAGAATCATGTTAGCAATTGCGGCATTTTATGATTATGAAATATGGCAAATGGACATCAAAACTGCATTCCTTAATTGGTTCCTTAAAGAAGAGTTGTATATGCTGCAACCAGAAGGTTTTGTCAATCCTAAGGATGCTAACAAAGTGTGCAAGCTCCAGCGATCCATCTATGGACTGGTGCAAGCATCTCAGAGTTGGAATATACGCTTTGATGAGGTGATCAAAGCATTTGGTTTTGTACAGACTTACGGTGAAGCCTGTATTTACAAGAAAGTGAATGGGAGCTCTGTAGCATTTCTGATATTATATGTGGCTGACATATTGCTGATTGGAAATGATATAGATTTTTTGCATAGCATAAAAGGATATTTGAATAAGAATTTTTCAATGAAAGACCTCGGAGAAGCTGCTAACATATTGGGCATCAAGATATATAGGGATAGATCGAGACACTTAATAGGACTTTCACAAAGCACATACCTTGATAAAGTTCTGAAAAAGTTCAAAATGGACCAGTCAAAGAAAGGGTTCTTGCCTGTGTTGCAAGGTGTGAAATTGAGTTAGACTCAAAGTCTGACCATGGCAGAAGATAGAGAGAGAATGAAAGTCATTCCCTATGACTCAGCCATAGGTTCTATAATGTATGCCATGTTGTGTACCAGACCTGATGTGTGCCTTGCAATAAGTTTGGCAGGGAGGTACGAAAGTAATCTAGGAGTGGATCACTAGACAGCGGTCAAGAATATCCTGAAGTACCTAAAAAGGACCAAGGATATGTTTCTCGTTTATGGAGGTGACGAAGAGCTCGTCGTAAAGGGTTACGTCGATGCTAGCTTTGACACAGATCCGGATGACTCTAAGTTTCAAACAGGGTACGTATTTATATTGAATGGTGGAGCTGTCAGTTGGTGCAGTTCTAAGCAAAGCGTCGTGGCGGGATCTACATGTGAAGTGGAGTACATAGCGCATGAAGGAGTCTGGATGAAGGAGTTCATATCCGATCTGGGTGTAATACCCAGTGCATCAGATCCGATGACAATCTTTTGTGACAACACTGGAGCAATTGCCTTAGCCATGGAGTCCAGGTTTCACAAGAGAACCAAACACATCAAACGACGCTTCAACTCCATTCATGAAAAGGTCAAGGATGGAGACATAGAAATTTATAAAGTACATACAGATCTGAATGTGGCAGACCCGTTGAATAAACCTCTTCCGCAGGCAAAACATGATCAACACCAAGACTCCATGGGTGTTAGATTCATTACTATGTAATCTAGATTATAGACTCTAGTGCAAGTGGGAGACTGTTGGAAATATGCCCTAGAGGTAATAATAAAGTGGTTATTATTATATTTCCTTAATAATGATAAATGTTTATTATTCATGCTAGAATTGTATTGGCCGGAAACTTAAATAGATGCGTGGATACATAAACAAATATCATGTCCCTAGTGAGCCTCTACTAGACTAGCTCGTTAATCAAAGATGATTAAGATTTCCTAACCATAGACATGTGTTGTCACTTGATAACAGGATCACATCATTAGGAGAATGATGTGATGGACAAGACCCATCCGTTAGCATAGCATATGATCGTTCAGTTTTTGCTACTGCTTTCTTAATGTCAAATACATATTCCTTCGACCGTGAGATCATGCAATTCCCGGATACCGGAGGAATACCTTATGTGCTATCAAACGTTTCTTCTTAACTGGGTGATCATAAAGGTGCTCTACAGGTATCTCCGAAGATGTCTGTTGCGTTGGCGTGAATCGAGATTGGGATTTGTCACTCCGTATGTTGGAGAGGTATCTGTGGGCCCTCTCGGTAATACAGCATCATAAGAAGGTTGCAAGAAAAGTGACTAAGGAGTTAGTTACAAGATGATGTATTACAAAACAAGTAAAGAGACTTACCGGTAACGAGATTGAACTAGGTATGGAGATACCGATGATCGAATCTCGGTCAAGTAACATACCGACAGACAAAGGGAACTGTGTATGCTATCATAAAGGTTCGACTGATAAAGATCTTCATAAAATATGTAGGAACCAATATGGGCATCCAAATACCGCTATTGGTTATTGACTGGAGAAGCATCTCGGTCATGTCTACATCATACTCGAACCCGTAGGGTCCGCACGCTTAACGTTCGTTGACGATATAGTACTATATGAGTTATGTATGTTGGTGACCGAATGTTGTTCAGAGTCCCGGGTGAGATCATAGACATGACGAGGAGCTCCGTAATGGTCTGGAGGTAAAGATTGATATATGGGATGATAGTATTTGGTCTCCGGAAGAGTTTCAGAATGCACCGGATATTTATCGGATCACCGGAAGGGGTTCCGGAAGACCTACGGGTAGTTATTGGTCCAAACGGGCCAACGAGGGGAGCACACCAGCCCACAAGGGGCTGGCGCGCCCCACCTCATGGCCGCTGGCCCTTGGGAAGGAAAGGGGGGCACCAAAGGCATGGCAGCCGCCAGCTGATACGTCTCCAACATATCCATAATTTTTTATTCTTCCATGCTATTATATTATCCATCTTGGATGTTTTATATGCATTTTGGTACTATTTTATATCATTTTTTGGGACTAACCTATTAACCTAGTGCCCAGTGCCAGTTGCTGTTTTTTCCTTGTTTTTGACTTTTTCAGAAAGGAATATCAAACAGAGTCCAAACAGAATAAAACTTTACGGTTATTTTTCTTGGACCAGAAGAAACCCAGAAGACTTGGAGAAGAGTCCAGAAGCCCTATGAGGAGGCCACAAGCCGTAGGGGTGCGCCCAAGGGGAGGGGCGCCCCCAGGGCTTGTGGGCCCCTAGTAGACCTTCTAACCCTAATTCCAGCACTATATATTCTCAAATATTCTCCCTATACCAGAAGCGTCCACAAAAATACCTTTCCACTGCCACAAGCTTCTATTCTCGTGAGATCCCATCTTGGGTCCTTTTCTGGCAATTTGCCGGAGGGTGATTCTATCATGGAGGGCCTCTACACCAACCTTGCTGCCCTTCCGATGATGTGTGAGTAGTTTACCACAGACCTACGGGTCCATAGCTAGTAGCTAGATGGCTTCTTCTCTCTCTTTGATCTTCCATACAATGTTTTCCTCGATGTTCTTAGAGTTCTATCTGATGTAATCTTCTTTTGCGGTGTGTTTGTTGAGATCCGATGAATTGTGGGTTTATGATGAGATTATCTATGAATATTATTTGAGTCTTCTCTGAACTCTTTTATGCATGATTTAAATAGCTTTGTATTTCTCTCCGATCTATTGATATGGTTTGGCCAACTAGATTGATCTATCTTGCAATGGGTGAGGTGCTTTGTGATGGGTTCAATCTTGGGATGTCCTCACCAAGTGATAGCTGGGGCAGCGAGGCACGTATTGTATTGTTGCCATTAAGGATAAAAAGATGGGGTTTATATCATATTGCTTGAGTTTATCCCTCTACATCATGTCATCTTGCTTAATGCGTTACTCTGTTCTCTTGAACTTAATACTCTAGATGCAGGCAGGAGTTGGTCGATGTGTGGAGTAATAGTAGTAGATGTAGAATCGTCTCGGTTTACTTGTCACGGACGTGATGCCTATATTCATGATCATTGCCTTAAATATCGTCATAACTATGCGCTTTTCTATCAATTGCTCAACAGTAATTTGTTCACCCACCGTATGTTTTCTTTCAAGAGAGAAGCCTCTAGTGAAACATATGACCCCTGGGTCTATTTTCCATCATATATTTTCATATCTATAAAACCAAAAACCCAAAAATACCTTGCTGCAATTTATTTATCTTTACTTTATTTTGCCTTTTATATCTATCTCTATTAGATCTCACTCTTGCAAGTGACCATGAAGGGATTGACAACCCCTTTATCACGTTGGGTGCAAGTGTTTGTTAGTTTGTGCAGGTGCATCTATTAGAGACTTGCTTAATCCTCCTACTGGATTGATACCTTGGTTCTTAACTGAGGGAAATACTTATCTCTACTTTGCTGCTTCACCCTTTTCTCTTCAAGGGAAAAACCAACGCAAGCTCAAGAAGTAGCACCGGCCCCCGTCCTACCTTCTCCTCCCTCCTCGGGATGGAAAGGGGGGGGGGCGACTAGGCAGGCACCCAGGGCGGCCGCCGGCCCCCTTGGGGGCGCGCCTAGGGCTGGCTCCCCTTCCCCTCCACCTATATATATGTGAGGAGGGGAGGGGGTGCTACACACCACGCGTGCCGGCGCCCCCTCCCCCTCTAGTTCATCCTCCGTCCAAAAACCGTTGTGCTTGGAGAAGCCCTGCAGAAATAACTTCACCACCACCGTCACGACGTCGTCGTGCTACCGGAACACATCTACTACTTTGCCCCTCTTGCTGGATCAAGAAGGCGAGGACGTCATCGTGCTGAACATGTGCTAAACATGGAGGTTCCATGCGTTCGGTGCTTGATCGGAATATCGTGAAGGTGTACGACTACATCAACTGTGTTGATAAACGATTCCGCTTAGCGATCTACAAGGGTGTGTAGATGCTCTATCCCTCTCGTAGCTATGCATCTCCATGGATAGATCTTGCGTGTGCGTAGAATTTTTTTTGTTTTCCATCCAACGTTCCCCAACAAAACAAGCAAAGACTCATATAATACAAGACGCTCCAAGCAAAACACATGATATGTGATGAATAAAAATATAGCTCCAAGTAAAATTACTGATGGTCGTTAGAAGAAAGAGGTGATACCTTCCGAGGCATCCCCAAGCTTAGTTGCTTGGTACTCCTTGAATATTACCTTGGGGTGCCATGGGCTTCCCCAAGCTTAGGCTCTTTTCACTCCTTATTCCTTCATCCATCGTGATCTCACCCAAAACTTGAAAACTTCAATCACACAAATCTTAACAAAACCTTCGTGAGATCCGTTAGTATAAGAAAATAATTCACTTCTTTAAGTACTGTTGAAAACCCATTCATATTTTGTTATTGCATTATACCTACTGGATTCTAACTTTACCATGGCTTATACCCCCGATACAATCCATAGATTCATCAAAATAAGCACACAATGCAACGAAAACAGAATATGTCAAAACAGAACAGTATGTAGAGACTTGAATTTTCCTCATACTTCTGTAACTCTAAAAATTCTAAAAAATTAGGAATACGTGGGAAATTTGTATATCAATCATGTGTGAAAAATTCAGAATTTTTCCACACTCCAGCAAATATTAACAGTTCTGCTACTAGGCGCGAAACCTTCTATTTTCCAACAGGATCAAGTCAACTATCATCCAACATAATCCTAAAGGCTTTACTTAGCACAAACACTAATTAAAACATAAAAACACATTCATAACAGTAGAATAAACACATATTAATTGAAAAACATAAAAGAAACAACAATTAAAAGGATAACTATTGGGTTGCTTCCCAATAAGCGCTTTTCTGTAAATCCTTTTAGCTAGGCATTGATAATATTAATGATGCTCGCATGAAAGACAAAAAATGAAGCACAAAGGGAGCATCATATAGCATGTGAAAATCACATTTAAGTCTAACATACTTCCTATGCATAGGCATTTTATAAGCAAATAAATTATCAAAACAAGCAAAAACTAGCATATGCAAGGAAGAAGAATAAAACATTGACAATCTCAACATGAAGAGAGGTAATTTAGTAACATGAAAATTTCTACAACCATATTTCCCTCTCTCATAATAATTACATGTGGGATCATATTCAAATTCAACAATATAGCTATCACATAACATATTCTCTACATGATCCACATGCATGTAAAGTTGACACTCTTCCAAAATAGTGGGATTATCATCAAATAAAGTCATGACCTCTCCAAACCCACTTTTATCAATAATTTCATAAGATTGAACACTCTACAAATATGTGGGATTCTCTTTTACTAAAGTTGACACTCTTCCAAACCCACTTTCAATATTATTGCAAACATATTCATCATGAGGCTTAAATAGAATTTCAAGATCATAAGAAGCATCACCCCAATCATGATCGTTACAATGAGTAGTGGACATGACAAGATTGTCATCCCCAAGCTTGTAGTTTTGCATATTATTAGCACAATTGACACTAATAGAATTTATAATAACATTATTGCAATCATGCTTTTCATTCAAGGAGCTATTGTGAATCAATTTATAAATTTTTCTTTTAACACTTCATCACAATTTTCAGATTCACGAATTTCAAGCAAAACTTCGTAAAGATAATCTAGTGCAGTCAACTCACTAGCAATTGGTTCATCATAATTGGATATTTTAAAAAGATTAGCAAGAGGATGAGGATCCATCTTATTTTTCTTGTTTCTTTGAGTGTTGACATGAAGGCAAAAAGCAAGTAAACAAGCAAAAAGGCAAATGGAAAATATTTTTGCGTTTTGTGAAAATGTTTTAGAAGTGGGGGAGATGAAAACAAGAGGCAAATGGAAAATAAAGTAAATTGCAAGGATATGAGAGTTTATGCGTATGTACTTGATAGATGTTGATGATGTCTCCCCGGCAAAGGCGCCAAAAATTCTTCCTCATTGCTTGTATCTGCGTTGGTATTTCCCCGAAGAGGAAGGGATGTGATACGTCTCCATCGTATCTACTTTTCCAAACTCTTTTGCCCTTGTTGTGGACTCTAATTTGCATGATTTGAATGGAACTAACCCAGACTGATGCTATTTTCAGCAGAATTGCCATGGTATTATTTTTGTGCAGAAATAGAAGTTCTCGGAATGACCTGAAACTTCACGGAGAATATTTTTGGAATAAATAAAAAATATTGGCGACAGAATCAACCGAGGGGGACCCACCGCCTGTCCACAAGGGAGGGGGGCGTGCCCCCCTGGCTTGTGGGTCCCACGAAGCTCCACTAACCTCAACTCCAACTCCATATATTCACGTACGAGGAGAAAAAAAATCAGAGAGAAGGATTCATCACGTTTTACGATACAGAGCCGCCGCCACCTCCTGTTCTTCCTCGGGAGGGCAGATCTGGAGTCCGTTCGGGGCTCCGGAGAGGGGAAATCGTCGCCATCATCATCATCATCAACCATCCTCCATCTCCAATTTCATGATGCTCACCGCCGTGCGTGAGTAATTCCATCGTAGGCTTGCTAGACGGTGATGGGTTGGATGAGATTTATCATGTAATTGAGTTAGTTTTGTTAGGGTTTGATCCCTAGTATCCATTATGTTCTAAGATTGATGTTGCTATGACTTTGCTATGCCTAATGCTTGTCACTAGGGCCCGAGTGCCATGATTTCAGATCTGAACCTATTATGTTTTCATGAATATATATGTGTTCTTGATCCTATCTTGCAAGTTATAGTCACCTACTATGGGTTATGATCCGGCAACCCCGGAGTGACAATAGTCGGGACACTTCCCGGTGATGACCGTAGTTTGAGGAGTTCATGTATTCACTAAGTGCTAATGCTTTGCTCCGGTTCTCTATTAAAAGGAGGCCTTAATATCCCTTAGTTTCCATTAGGACCCCGCTGCCACGGGAGGGTAGGACAAAAGATGTCATGCAAGTTCTTTTCCATAAGCACGTATGACTATATTCGGAATACATGCCTACATTATTTGGATGAATTGGAGCTAGTTCTGTGTCACCCTAGGTTATAACTGTTGCATGATGAATGCCATCCGACATAATTATCCATCATTGATCCATTGCCTACGAGCTTTTCACATATTGATCTTTGTTTCGTTACTTTACCGTTGCCACTGTTACGATTGCTACAAAACTGCTACTGTTACTTTTGCCACCGTTACCGTTACTTCCATACTACTTTGCTACTAAATACTTTGCTACAGATATTAAGTCTTCCAGGTGTGGTTGAATTGACAACTCAGCTGCTAATACTTGAGAATATTCTTTGGCTCCCCTTGTGTCGAATCAATAAATTTGGGTTGAATACTCTACCCTCGAAAACTGTTGCGATCCCCTATACTTGTGGGTTATCAGGATGATGCAACACAGCAAAGGTAAGTATTTCCCTCAGTTATGAAACCAAGGTTATCAATCCAGTAGGAGAACCAAGCAACACTATGTAAACAACACCTGCACACAAACAACAAAAACTTGCAACCCAATGCGTGAAGGGGTTGTCAATCCCGTAACGGTATTGAGATAGATTAAATTGTATGATATTTGATAAATAGATCTAACTAAAAACATAAAATAAAATAAATAAATAAAAATTGCAGCAAGGTATTTTCGATTTAATATATGATAGGAAATAGACCCGATGGCAATAGTTTTCACTAGAGGCTTCTCCCAAGAAAATAGCATACGGTGGGTAAACAAATTACTGTTGGGCAATTGATAGAAAAGCGAATAATCATGACGATATCCAAAGCAATAATCATGCATATAGGCATCACGTCCAAGATTAGTAGACCGAAACGATTCTGCATCTACTACTATTACTCCACACATCGACCGCTATCCAGCATGCATCTAGTGTATTAATTTCATGGAAAAACGGAGTAATGCATTAAGAACGATGACATGATGTAGACAAGATAAACTCATGTACGAATAAACCCCATATTGTTAACCTTAATATCAATGATACATGCGTGTCATGTCTATTTCTGTCACTGAGATTGAGCACCGCAAGATCGAACCCATCACAAAGCACCTCTTCCCATGGCAGGATAAATCAATCTAGTTGACCAAACGAAACCAATAAACCGGAGAAGAAATACGAGGATATAATAATCATGCATAACAGAGTTCAGCAAAGACTCAGTTAATATTCATGGATAGAACTGATCATAAACTCACAATTCATCGGATCCCAAAAAACACACTGCAAAAAAGAGTTACATCAAATAGATCTCCAAGAACATTGAGGAGAACATTGTATTGAAGATCAAAAAGAGAGAAGAAGTCATCTAGCTACTAACTATGGACCCGTAGGTTTATGGTAAACTACACACGCGTCATCGGAGGGGCAACAAGCATGATGAAGAACCCCTCTGTGATCGTTGCCCCCTCCGGCAGAGTGTCGAAAAGGCCTCTAGATTGGATCTCGTGGTTCTGGAACTTGCGGTGGCGGAAAAAGTGTTTCCTCGACTCCCCTAGGGTTTCTGGGATTTTAGAGTATTTATAGAGGCAGAAGTAGGTCAAGGCGGTTCCCGTGGGCCCCACTACCCATCATGGTGCGCTAGAGGCCCCTGGTGCACCCTGGTGTCTAGTGGTCCCCACGGGCCTCCTCTCGTGTGCTCCAGAAGCTTATAGGGTCTCTTATCACCAGAAAAAATCTTCAAAAAGTTACGTGGCATTTTGACTTTGTTTGGTATTGATATTCTGCAAGGTAAAAAATAAGCAAAAAAACAGCAACTGGCACTGGGCACTATGTGAATAGGTTAGTCCGAAAAAATGATATAAACTTGCAAGTAAATGTATATAAAACATCCAAGATTGGTACTATAACAACATGGAACAATAAAAAATTATAGATACGTTGGAGACCTATCACTTCACCCTTCCTGTTTGTGGAAAATCCCAACGTAGCTCACAAGTAGCACTAACCTTTGATGACCCACAAGTATAGGGGATCAATCGTTGTCCTTTCGATAAGTAAGAGTGTTGAACCCAACGAGAAGCAGAAGGAAATGATAAGCGGTTTCCAGCAAGGTATTTTCTATAAGCACTGAAATTGTCAGCAACAGGTTTGTAACGAGCAAGTAATAGTAACGGTAACAAAAGAGCAGCAAGGTAGCCCAATCCTTTTGTGGCAAAGGACAGGCCGGAACGGTCTCTTATAATAAGCAAAGTGTTCTCGAGGACACACGGGAATTTCATCTAGTCACGTTCATCATTTTGGTTTGATTCGCGTTCGCTACTTTGATAATATGGTATGTGGGTGGACCAGTGCTTGGGTGCTGTTCTTACTTGAACAAGCCTCCCACTTATGATTAACCCCCTCGCAAGCATCCACAACTACGAAAGAAGTATTAAGATAAAATCTACCCATAGCATTAAACATATGGATCAAAATCAGCCCCTTACGAAATAGCGCATAAACTAGGGTTTAAGCTTCTATCACTCTAGCAACCCATCATCTAATAACTACTCCGCAATGCATTCCCTTAGGCCAAAAGATTGTGAAGTTTCATGTAGTCGATGTTCACATAACACCACTAAGGGAATCACAACATACATACCATCAAAATATCGAATGAATATCAAATTCACATGATTTCTTGCAACATGACTTCTCCCGTGTCCACAAGAACAAAAGTAACTACTCACACAACATATTCATGCTCAAGATCTGAGGAGTAATAAATATCATAATGGATCTGAACATATAATCTTCCACCAAATAAACCGGCTAGCATCAACTACAAGATGTAATCAACACTACTAGTCAGCCACAAGTACCAATCTGAGGTTTTGATACAAAGATTGAACACAAAAGATGAACTAGGGTTTGATATGAGATGCATGGTGTTGTTGAAGATGTTGATGAAGATTGGCCTCCCAAAGATGAGAGGGTTGTTGGTGGTGACGATGGCTTCGATTTCCCCCTCCCGTAGGGAAGTTCCCCCGACAGAATCGCTTCGTCGGAGGGCAAAAGTGCTCCTGCCCAAGTTCCGCCTCGAGACGACCATGCTCCATCCCGAAAGTCCTCTCTTTATTTTTTATAGTTCAAAAGACCTTATGTACCAGAAGATGGGCACCGGAGGTAGGCCAGGGCCCCCACTACCCACCAGGGCGCGCCAGAGGGGGGAGGCGCGCCCTGGTGCCTTGTGGGCGCCTGGGTGACCCCCTCTGGTAGTTCTTTATTCCAATATTTTTTATATATTCAGAAATAATTCTTCGTGAAATTTCAGCTCATTTGGAGATGTGTAGAATAGGTATCTCTGACACAGCTTTTTCAGGTCCAGTATTCCAGCTGTCGACATTTCCCTCTTTGTGTAAACCTTATTATGAGAGAAAAGGCATTAGAATTACTCCATAAAGTGTTATAATGAATAAAAACACTATAAATAACAGTAGGAAACACATGATGCAAAATGTACATTTCAACCTTGTTGTCAATCATCAACGCCACCTAAATTTGAAGGTGAAGGAAGTGGTACCAAATGAAATATATAAGCTTCTGGAGACAGGTATAATTTATCATATATTTGATAGTAGATGGGTAAGTCATGTTCAGTGTGTCCCTAAGAAAGGTGGCATTACTGTTGTTCCTAATGATAAGAATAAACTCATCACACAATGAGTTGTTAGTGCTTATAGGATGGATATAGATTTTAGAAAATTAAATAAAGCTACTAGAAAATATCATTATCCTTCGCCTTTTTTTATTATCTATTAGAAAGATTATCTAAGCATACACATTTTTGTTTCCTAGATGGTTACTCTAGTTTTTCTCAAATACCAGTTTCTCCTAAGGATCAAGAGAAAACTACTTCTACTTGTCCTTTTGGATATTTTGCTTATAGATGTATGCCATTTGGTTTATGCAATGCTGCTACCATTCAAAGATGCATCATTGCTATATTTTCTGATTTTTGTGGTAAAATTGTTAAAGTTTTCATCAACGATTTCTATGTCTATGGGACTTCTTTTGAGTGGTGCAGGTGACGTTGGGGGGGCGGGGGGTGGCGATGTTGAGATCTAGACCAGGGTGTTGAGTATATGTGTTGTGCATATTGTGTATTGGGACCACCTCCTAGTTTCCTTGTATAGTTGAGGTCGTGGTCCACCATTGTACATCATATATACGTGCGATTGCACCAGATCAATACATCGTGCAATTCCATCATCATACATGGTATCAGTTTTTAGGTTTCAACCCTAGCTTTAGCTCCACCACCGCTGCCGCGCACCTCCTCTGCGCCGCCGCCGCCCCAGCCGCCACCGCCGCGCCCTCCCATCATGCCGCCGCCGCTGCTCCCTCTTCCCCACCGTCGCGCTACCCCCTGCCACCGCTGCCCTTCCCCACCTCGCCGCCGCCTCATCAGCCACCGCCGCGACCCCCTGCAGCCGCCACCCTCTCCCCTAGCGCCGCTGCCACCACCTACCTTCGCCGCCACCGCTCCTCCTAGCCGCCACCGTGACCACTTCCCCGCCACCCGAAGCCGCCGCCGCACCTCTCCCTGCCGCCGCCATTTCATCAAACCCTAACCCTAGCCGCACCACCCCCCCGCCGCCATGTCATCCGTCACCTCGTCCGGCTCCTCCAACCCCTCCAACCCGTTCGCCGACGCCAACCCTCCCGACGCTGCCGACATCCGCAATCTCAACATCTATGAGCGGGTTCCGGTTCGTCTTGCTCAGACAAACTTCTCCTACTAAGCGTGGAAGACGTACTTCTCCCTCGTGTTCCGGGAGTACAACCTCCTCGACCATGTGGACGGCTCCGTCGACTCCAGCCTCGTGCCCGCGCACCATGAGTGGTCCACCATCGACACGACGCTCATGAGGTGGTTCTTCCTCACCATCTCGCCGGACCTGTTTCACACGATCGAGCAAGACGGTGATGACGCCCTCGCCGTGTGGGCCAAGCTGAACAGGCTCTTCACCTACAATCGTCTTCAACGTCGCATTTTTTTGCAGCAAGAGTTTTTTGGATGCCACCAGGACAGCTCCTCCGTTGATGACTACTGTCGCCGTCTTAAGACTCTCGCTGACGAGCTCCACAATATTGGCGCAAAGATCGATGATGATCTCCTCCTCAGCACGCTCACCGCCGGCCTCAACGAGGACTTCGGCAATGCCGAGGAGAACCTCACCCTCATCCCCGAGCCCTCCTTCGCCAAGTTCGTGGCTTACCTGTTGGGAAATGTAGCATGCAATTTCAAAAATTTCCTACGCTCATGCCAGATCTATCCATGGAGATTCATAGCAACGAGAGGGGGAGAGTATGTCTACATACCCTCGTAGATCGAAAGCGGAAGCGTTTGACAATGCGGTTGATGTAGTCATACACCTTCACGATCCGTCCCGATCAAGTACCGAATGTACGGCACCTCCGCGTTCAGCACACGTTTAGCTCAATGACGTCCTCGCCTTCTTGATCCAGCAAGAGGGATGAAGTAGTAGATGAGTTCCGACAGCACGACGGCGTGGTGACAGTGTTGGTGAAGAACAATTTCCGCAGGGCTTCGCCAAGCACAACAGAAACTATGACGGAGGATAAACTAGAGGGACGGGGTTGCCAGCACACGGCTTGGTATTTCTTGATGTGTCTTAGGTGCTAGCCCTGCCCCTCTATTTATATGTTGAGCCTTGGGGTCGAAATTTGGAGTAAAAGCCTCCTCAAAGTCGGTTTTGCCCGCAAGGAAGAGTCCTTCTCGGACTTCCAGGACTAGACGCCATAATCCTCGGCGTCTGGCCCAGACGCCATGGGCCTCGGTGTCTGGCCCAGGGCCAGACGCCAGGGTCTCCGGCGTTTGGCCCCTGGCCTCCGCAAAACTCCTTTTGCACTGACCTAAAGCCCTGTGGGCTTTACTCCTTGGCCGAACTATATCATCCTATATATCAATCTTTACCTCCGGACCATTCTGGAGCTCCTCGTCATGTCCGAGATCTCATCCGGGACTCCGAACAACATTCGGTCACCAACATACATAACTCATATAGTACTATATCGTCAACGAACGTTAAGCGTGCGGACCCTACGGGTTCGAGAACTATGTAGACATGACCGAGACACCTCTCTGGTCAATAACCAATAGCGTAACCTGGATGCCCATATTGGCTCCTACATATTCTACGAAGATCTTTATCGGTCGAACCTTATGACAACATACGTAATTCCCATTGTCTATTGCTATGTTACTTGCCCGAGATTCGATCGTCGGTATCTTCATACCTAGTTCAATCTCTGTAACACCCCAAAAATTTAATCATGTTTTTACTAAATAAAATTTGGCCAGAATTTAAATTTTGAATTTTTACTTAGTCTTTTATTAATTTCAGAACCATTTTCTGTTTCTGATTTTCAAAATTCTTCCCTCCATATAGAAATTTTTGGAAATAATATTGTGGCTTTGGTAATTCTCTTAAACATTTCAATTATAGTTTAATAACAGTACGAATTATTTTCAGAATAAAATTTGCCTCTAAACAATTCTTTTAATAGCATTTTCAATACTTTAAATGCTTCTGCTGCACTACAACTATATTAAATAATTCTTTCAAAATCCCACAAAAATTATGGGAGGTCATGTGATGCCTACATATCACTTTTATGCAAAAACCAAACTTGGTCTTTTGAAAAATTTGAGTGGAACAACCTCTTTTCAATTCTATCCTCTTTTTGAGTTTCTACTGCAACCCCAATTTTCCTTGCCCCAAAAATCCTGAAATTTTTCCCACTTGCAATCCTTCCAACCAAGCCCTTAAGTCCAAAATTCTAGCTCCATTGGAATCCTTTTAATTCACCAAATATTCCCCTAAAGTTTCTGTCCAGAGATGGATTTCAGTGAAACTTGCACTAGAAAGTTTTCTATCTTCACAAAATAACTCCACCATCATATTTATCATCTAGTGAGACACCATTCAGCCAAATATCTTCTTAGGAATCTTGTAAATGGCCCTAGCATTCTGTCGAGCACATCATGGGCATGAAAGAATTTGGCAACCTCTTTAAACTACATTAGGATCTTGCTCCCCTGTCCTAACCAACATGTCCAATACTCTTTCCAACCATATTTGAATCCTCCTACCAAATCCCAAGCTCATCGAGCCATGCCAGAGCGCGGTGGCATTCTGTCGAATGCCTGGCGTGCGTGCACTGGGCGCGACCAGAGCACCCGTTTGGCAGCCACCGACAACCGAGCACCGCGCGCCTCTCCAGCACCACCCCGCTCGTCCTGATCCCCAGATAGGCTCAAATAATTCCCCCACCACTCGCCGACACCCTCCCCCGTCCTCTAGTGCCATCCACCTCCGACCCGAGCCGCCGCCGCCGTCTTCCACTTGGGCACGGCACCGCCCGTGCCGCCCGACCCCGCCAGCGCGTCCCTGGCTTAAATGCGGAAGGCCACCGTCCATGCCGACCTCACCGGCCTCGCTGACCTTGGCCACCACCCATAACCACTTCTCCGGCGCAGTTATGATCGCCGCCGTCGTGCTTATCTTCGGGCACAGCAAACCGACCTTCTTCCCCCTATAAGAAGCCACCCCGAGCTCGCCCTATCCTCACCACTTCTCCTGCTTCCCCCTGTGAGCTCCCCAAGCAACCAGACGACCAGGGGAAGCCGTCTTCTTCCCCTCCAGCGACCACGGTCTCCGCCACTGTCTCGATGATTCCGAGCCAACCAGGGCCTCACCCTCTCCACTGCCACCACCAACAGATTCTTCTTGACCCCACAGATCCATCCCCCTCGTCAATTTCGCCGGAGGAACGCCATGGGCGAAAGCCCCTTCCCACCTCGCCGGAGCTCCGCTGGAGATCTCACCGCCGGCGACTCTGTCCACCCCGGAGACCGTGGCGACCACCGGAAGGCTCGACTCGACCTCCTGAGCACGCCCATGTGCTCAGATTCCCGAGGGGCACCGCCGTTCGCCGGCCACCGGAGCCCCACTCCGTTAGGCCAGAGGAAGGAAGCGGGGTGGACCACGGTCAAATCTGACCAGTGGGCCAGGCGGGCCCACTGTCAGTGACCGGTAAGTCACACCGCGTGGATAAGTGGAGACGGGCTTTCTGAATGTCGTCTCCGCGCGCGGAAGACGTATTCCGTGGAATACGCCTTCGACGTCACCGCCACCCGCACAGCCGATCGGCTGGGCCGGCCCAGTGGCGTCGAGCGGCTAAACCGCGCTCACGGCGCGCCCCTGCTCTTTTCCTTTTCTTTTTCAGTAAACTCCAAATAATTCCATAGCCACCAATTCAAATCCAAAACTAATGATTTAAATTTCTGTAGATTCCTAAAATCATGGTCTTTTATTCCAGCCTAGGTGAACATTTTTCCCAAACCCTGTTTCCACTGGATATTTTAAATATTCTATTTCTCTAACTATTTCCAACTTAGATATTTCATTAGTAATTCATATTAACTCCAAATAAATTGATTCTTTCTCTGTTGTTTTGATTTTTCATCTAGTTTATTTTAGTATTTATTTCAAAAATATTTGAAACAACTTTTAATACTGTTTTTGAATTATTTGGTAATTGCTATAATCTTTAAAATAGGAAAAATGGAGGGAAGAAACTTTTCAAACTTTTGGAGTGCACCCAGTATTTCTGCATGCTCAAGGCAAGCATCTTGAACACTTGATATGGTGAATGCATGATAGTTTATTTGCTAGAATAATTTAAACATGACTATGTTAAATTCAAACTAAATTGCATATTGCTAGTAGTGCTTGCATGGTTTGAATCCGAGTAAAATTTGCATGCATGTAGTGTTGGCATGTTTCATCGTACCGTGCATAGTGTGTTGCCATGACTAACTTGCAGGAGCAGGTATAAGAAAAGTACCGTTACCGCCAGGAGGATGATCACATTGGAGCGTGATCATGCCTTGTTATGCATGTTGGAGCATGCAAGGGTTGTGGCCCTGTTGGGAATTGCTGTTGAAGGAATACCTTGTTGTGCTAACCGTTGCAGGAAACTTAATGCCTCCTGAGTCGACCATAGATCGAGTCTTGTTCCGGTAACCCCCATACTTGTTTCGTGCTGCCACAGGTTCCTGCCTCAGGTAGGGTATGGTTCAGTAAGTTGATAACCCCTTTCCATGCACACACCATACAGAGGGCCACGATGAGGGTTTCCCAGGGATCCGGGACTAAATCCTGTCATCGGGTCAGGGGGCATGGGTGTTTCTAGTTGTGACTGAGAGGGGGGCACCCCTTGTAATCCGCGCGTATTAATAGTGATCCCATGCAGGACGTTGGTCTCTCCGTCTCAGAGTTTTTCTTGAATGATGCCTTGGGTGATTCCTGGCATCCGGAAAGTTAATCTGGTGTGTGCTGGTCAGGTGTGTTTTCAACCCAAAGACCGTAATGGGAATTAGTCGGTGTCACGGTACTGACTAAAGAAATCCTTTACTTGTGGGTAAAGAGCACACCCTCTGCAGAGTTTAAACCTATTCGAATAGCCGTGTCCGTGGTTAAGGGCTACAGTCTGGGTTGGTCAACTGTCGGTCTTAGTGTCAATCTTCAGAGGAAAATAATGAAATTGAGCCTGAATTATTTTGCGGAATAATTATTGTCACCCTGTTGCTACCATGAATATTTTTTTATGCTTGTTAAATATTATTATGGTTATGCATAATATCGAGGACTAACCCGTATCTCTTATTTTGAATTTTTTTTTCCTGAGTGTCTCACGGGCTGGCTAGACTACCCCAGGCACTCAATTTTATTTTCAAGACCTCTCATGGCGTCCCTCGAGTTAACAGGCGGTTTATCACGCCACTACTCTTGTGGACACCCGATTGGCATTTCTCTTCAAGTCCGACCGTGGCGTCACTTGACACCCGACTGGCATTTCTTTTCAAGACCTCTCGTGGCGTCGCCTGAGTTCTCGGATGGTCCTGTCTCGTCCAATTTCTCTTTTAGACACCCGTTTGGCATTTCTCTTCAAGACCTACCGTGGTGTCACTTGACATCCGATCGGCATTTCTTTTAATTTGTTTTCCTTTGAATTTCCTTGTTTATCACTAACAATTTTTTTATATATTTTCACATGCTAATATTTTATCATGCCACGAATTAATTCCTGTCAGCATGCATTTTATATAGTCCAGCATGAGCATACGCATAGAGTTTGGTTCATCATGATCTTATATTTTAACTGCTGCTTTCGGTATATCTTTTGTTCATAATGCTTGCGAGTACATTCCAACGTACTCACAGGCTTGTCCCTGGCTATTTACTTGGCCAGGTCAAGATTTCTTTGAGGAGTACCACAGCGATGTCCGTGCGGAGCCTAGGATTAGCGGCCACGCGGATAGGAGTTATCCGGGTCAGCTGTTCCTGTGGGAATGGAGCCCCATCGACGTTGGAGAACCACGAGTTAATTCTGTCTTCCACCACCAGACATCATTGTTGTATCATTGGACCTTTATGGTCTTGTATTCAACTCTTGTAATAGCTTGGTAACCTGTAACAAGGACGTGTCCACCAGTAACAGTAATCCTGGGCTGGTGATGACACGAGGGGTTAATTTCTGGGAATATATTATGTCCCCGAAATCCGGCCCCGACAGCCTTGGTATCAGAGCTAGGCTGACCATTGGCTAATCCTATCTTAGCCTGGTCGCTATCTCTAGGTTTCGACACCATCCACATCCCTTCCTGTCCATAGTCAAGCCCATCCTATCTGATAACCGCACAGTGGCCGGCCGACATCTTTTGATTGTCGGTGCCCAACCTATCAACCTAGCCCATAGGCCGTGTGCCTGTGGCCGACACCTGCGTTGTCCCATCCGCAAGCGTGCAATGGAAGACTCCGCTGGCTTATAAGAGAAGCCTTGCCCCAACCCAGCACATCACAGCCTCACTCTCAGTTCAATATCCAACCACCAAGATGCCAGGCCCCATCGTGCACAACGAGACCACCGCGGCCGAGCTTGAAGGCTTTGTAGTCATCCTTGCCAATCTCACCCGTCGTGCTCTCGGCATTGAAGAGCCACCGGAATATGTCTTGTACCAAGAGCACGCGAGTGATGCCATCCACCACTACTGGGCCACGGTGCACATCTACGGGAGGGGCATCACCGCAGAGCGCCCTTACCGGTTCACCGGGAGGACGACCACCGACGAGCCCCAAGCTATCCAACTTGCAGCCCGAGAAGCTGTAGTTCAACTCTGGCATCGGTCGCCGAGGGTTAACTGCTGCTCCTTCTACTACTACCCTAGTCGTGAAGGCTATGGTAGGTCGACCCAAGTCGCTAACGGCGACCATGAGACGGATCCTGCCGTAGTGCATCTGGTGCGCTACCTGAGAGCGCAAGAGACACTGTTCGATCAGGTCACCAATGATCTGATTGAGACCCACAGGACGCTTGCTCTCTTGACCCGGGTGAGAAGTGAAGCTGCACCCGCCACCGACACCCCGATAGTATTGTTCGGGAGACCAATCGAGCCTGCGAGGTCTGCCCCTGTTGCCCACCCGGGCAATGCATTTGTTTCCCCGGATGAACTCCGTCGTCTCTTTGGGATTCCCTCCAACGGGACTGTAGCCACTACACCCCGCATGGGTCATCATCGCTACCCCAGTCCTGCAGCTCCTCATAACACTCCAGTCAACTCCGACGGTGAAGCCCCCGGAGAAGCCTCGACATCCGCAAGACACGCCCGTCTGGATGTCAACGAAGTGGACTGAGTCTACCAGAGTAGTTGCCATGTCCTTAGTAACCCTGTTGCCCTATAGATTCCACCGTCATGCCGTAGACGGTTATGTGTATATTTCTAGCAGTGTGTAGTGTTTGATTGAATGATGTGCCTGTGCATTATTGTCTTGTGCATGATTGCTTGTCTGTTGTGATTTGCATCTAATTCTTCCGTCCTTAACAAATCTCGAGGAAGAGATTTTTTTAAGGGGGGTAGAGTTTGTAACACCCCAAAAATTTAATCATGTTTTTACTAAATAAAATTTGGCCAGAATTAAAATTTTGAATTTTTACTTGGTCTTTTATTAATTTCAGAACCATTTTCTGTTTCTGATTTTCAAAATTCTTCCCTCCATATAGAAATTTTTGGAAATAATATTGTGGCTTTGGTAATTCTCTTAAACATTTCAATTATAGTTTAATAACAGTAAGAATTATTTTCAGAATAAAATTTGCCTCTAAACAATTCTTTTAATAGCATTTTCAACACTTTAAATGCTTCTGTTGCACTACAACTATTTTAAATAATTCTTTCAAAATCCCACAAAAATTATGGGAGGTCATGTGATGCCTACATATCACTTTTATGCGAAAAACAAACATGGTCTTTTGAAAAATTTGAGTGGAACAACCCCTTTTCAATTCTGTCCTCTTTTTGAGTTTCTACTGCAACCCAAATTTTACTTGCCCCAAAAATCCTGAAATTTTTCCCACTTGCTATCCTTCCAACCAAGCCCTTCAGTCCAAAATTCTAGCTCCATTGGAATCCTTTTAGTTCACCAAATATTCCCCTAAAGTTTCTGTCCAGAGATGGATTTCAGTGAAACTTGCACTAGAAAGTTTTCTATTTTCACAAAATAACTCCACCATCATATTTATCATCCAGTGAGACACCATTCTGCCAAATATCACTTTCTTAGGAATCTTGTAAATGGCCCTAGCATTCTGTCGAGCACATCATGGGCATGACAGAATTTGGCAACCTCTTTAAACTACATTAGGATCTTGCTCCCCTGTCCTAACCAACATGTCCAGTACTCTTTCCAACCATATGTGCATCCTCCTACCAAATCCCAAGCTCATCGAGCCATGCCAGAGCGCGGTGGCATTCTGTCAATGCCTGGCGTGCGTGCACTGGGCGCGACCAGAGCACCCGTTTGGCAGCCGCCGACAACCGAGCACCGCGCGCCTCTCCAGCACCTCCCCACTCGTCCTGATCCCCAGACAGGCTCAAATAATTCCCCCACCACTCGCCGACACCCTCCCCCGTCCTCTAGTGCCATCCACCTCCGACTCGAGTCGCCGCCACCGTCTTCCACTTGGGCACGGCACCGCCCGTGCCGCCCGACCCCGCCAGCGCGTCTCTGGCTTAAATGCGGAAGGCCACCGTCCACGCCGACCTCACCGGCCTCGCTGACCTTGGCCACCGCCCATAACCACTTCTCCGGCGCAGTTATGATCGCCGCCGCCGTGCTTATCTTCGGGCACAGCAAACCGACCTTCTTCCCCCTATAAGAAGCCACCACGAGCTCGCCCTATCCTCACCACTTCTCCTCCTTCCCCCTGTGAGCTCCCCAAGCAACCAGACGACCAGGGGAAGCCGTCTTCTTCCCCTCCGGCGACCATGGTCTCCGCCACTGTCTCGATGATTCTGAGCCAACCAGGGCCTCACCCTCTCCACTGCCACCACCAACAGATTCTTCTTGACCCCACGGATCCATCCCCCTTGTCAATTTCGCCGGAGGAACGCCATGGGCGAAAGCCCCTTCCCACCTCGCCGGGGCTCCGCTGGAGATCTCACCACCGGCGACTCTGTCCACCCCGGAGACCGTGGCGACCACCGGAAGGCTCGACTCGACCTCCTGAGCACGCCCATGTGCTCAGATTCTCGAGGGGCACCGCCGTTCGCCGGCCACTGGAGCCCCGCTTCGTTCGGCCAGAGGAAGGAAGCGGGGTGGACCGCGGTCAAATCTGACCAGTGGGCTAGGCGGGCCCACTGTCAGTGACCGGTAAGTCACACCGCGTGGATAAGTGGAGACGGGCTTTCTGAATGTCGTCTCCGCACGCGGAAGACGTATTCCGTGGAATACGCCTTCGACGTCACCGCCACCCGCACAGCCGATCGGCTGGGCCGGCCCAGTGGCGTCGAGCGGCTAAACCTTGCTCACGGCGCGCCCCTGCTCTTTTCCTTTTCTTTTTCAGTAAACTCCAAATAATTCCACAGCCACCAATTCAAATCCAAAACTAATGATTTAAATTTCTGTAGATTCCTAAAATCATGGTCTTTTATTCCAGCCTAGGTGAACATTTTTCCCAAACCCTATTTCCACTGGATATTTTAAATATTCTATTTCTCTAACTATTTCCAACTTAGATATTTCATTAGTAATTCATATTAACTCCAAATGAATTGATTATTTTTCTGTTGTTTTTGATTTTTCATCTAGTTTATTTTAGTATTTATTTCAAAAATATTTAAAACAACTTTTAATACTGTTTTTGAATTATGTGGTAATTGTTATAATCTTTAAAATTGGAAAAATGGAGGGAAGAAACTTTTCAAACTTTTGGAGTGCACCCAGTATTTCTGCATGCTCAAGGCAAGCATCTTGAACACTTGATATGGTGAATGAATGGTAGTTTATTTGCTAGAATAATTTAAACATGACTATTTTAAATTCAAACTAAATAGCATATTGCTAGTAGTGCTTGCATGGTTTGAATCCGAGTAAAATTTGCATGCATGTAGTGTTGGCACGTTTCATCGTACCGTGCATCGTGTGTTGCAATGACTAACTTGCAGGAGCGGGCATAAGAAAAGTACCATTACCGGCAAGAGGATGATCACGTTGGAGCGTGATCATGCCTTGTTGTGCATGTTGGAGCATGCAAGGGTTGTGGCCCTGTTGGGAATTGCTGTTGAAGGAATACCTTGTTGTGCTAACCGTTGCAGGAAACTTAATGCCTCCTGAGTCGACCATAGATCGAGTCTTGTTCCGGTAACCCCCAAACTTGTTTCGTGCTGCCACAGGTTCCTGCCACATGTAGGGTATGGTTCAGTAAGTTGATAACCCCTTTCCATGCACACACCATACAGAGGGCCACGATGAGGGTTTCCCAGGGATCCGGGACTAAATCCTGTCATCGGGTCAGTGGGCATGGGTGTTTCCAGTTGTGACTGAGAGGGGGCACCCCTTGTAATCCGTGCGTATTAATAGTGATCCCATGCAAGACGTTGGTCTCTCCGTCTCAGAATTTTTTTGAACGATGCCTTGGGTGATTCCTGGCATCCAGAAAGTTAATCTGGTGTGTTTTCAACCCAAAGACCGTAGTGGGAATTAGTCGATGTCACGGTACTGACTAAAGAAATCCTTTACTTGTGGGTAAAGAGCACACCCTCTGCAGAGTTTAAACCTATTCGAATAGCCGTGTCCGTGGTTAAGGGCTACAGTCTGGGTTGGTCAAGTGTCGGTCTTAGTGTCGGTCTTCAGAGGAAATTAATTAAATTGAGCCTGAATTATTTTGCGAAATAATTATTGTCACCCTGTGGCTACCATGAATATTTTTTTTATGCTTGTTAAATATTATTATGGTTATGCGTAATATCGAGGACTAACCCGTATCTCTTATTTTGAATTTTTTTTTTCTTGAGTGTCTCACGGGCTGGCTAGACTACCCCGGGCACTCAATTTTATTTTCAAGACCTCTCATGGCGTCCCTCGAGTTAACAGGCGGTTTATCACGCCACTACTCTTGTGGACACCCGATTGGCATTTCTCTTCAAGTCCGACCGTGGCGTCACTTGACACCCGACTGGCATTTCTTTTCAAGACCTCTCGTGGCGTCGCCTGAGTTCTTGGATGGTCCTGTCTCGTCCTATTTCTCTTTTAGACACCCGTTTGGCATTTCTCTTCAAGACCTACCGTGGTGTCACTTGACATCCGACCGGCATTTCTTTTAATTTGTTTTCCTTTGAATTTCCTTGTTTATCACTAACAATTTTTTTTATATATTTTCACATGCTAATATTTTATCATGCCATGAATTAATTCCTGTCAGCATGCATTTTATATAGTCCAGCATGAGCATACGCATAGAGTTTGGTTCATCATGATCTTATATTTTAACTGTTGCTTTCGGTATATCTTTTGTTCATAATGCTTGCGAGTACATTCCAACGTACTCACAGGCTTGTCCCTGGCTATTTACTTGGTCAGGTCAGGATTTCTTTGAGGAGTACCACAGCGACGTCCGTGCGGAGCCTAGGATTAGAGGCCACATGGATAGGAGTTATCTGGGTCAGCTGCTCCTATGGGAATGGAGCCCCATCGACGTTGGAGAACCATGAGTTAATTCTGTCATCCACCACCAGACATCATTGTTGTATCATTGGACCTTTATGGTCTTGTATTCAACTCTTGTAATAGCTTGGTAACCTGTAACAAGGACGTGTCCACCAGTAATAGTAATCCTGGGCTGGTGATGACACAAGGGGTTAATTTCTGGGAATATATTGTGTCATCGAAATCCGGCCCCGACAGCCTTTGTATCAGAGCCAGGCTGACCATTGGCTAATCCTATCTTAGTCTGGTCGCTATCTCTAGGTTTCCACACCATCCACATCCCTTCCTGTCCACAGTCAAGCCCATCCTATCCGATAACCGCACAGTGGCCGGCCGACATCTTTTGATTGTCGGTGCCCAACCTATCAACCTAGCCCATAGGCCGTGTGCCTATGGCCGACACCTGCGTTGTCCCATCCGCAAGCGTGCGATGGAAGACTCCGCTGGCTTATAAGAGAAGCCTTGCCCCAACCCAGCACATCACAGCCTCACTCTCAATTCAATATCCAACCACCAAGATGCCAGGCCCCATCGTGCACAACGAGACCACCGCGGCCGAGCTTGAAGGCTTTGTAGTCATCCTTGCCAGTTTCACCCGTCGTGCTCTCGGCATCGAAGAGCCGCCGGAATATGTCATGTACCAAGAGCACGCAAGTGATGCCATCCACCACTACTGGGCCACGGTGCACATCTATGGGAGGGGCATCACCACAGAGCGCCCTTACCGGTTCACCGGGAGGACGACCATCGACGAGCCCCAAGCTATCCAACTTGCAGCCCGAGAAGCTGTAGTTCAACTCCGGCATCGATCGCCGAGGGTTAACTGCCGCTCCTTCTACTACTACCCTAGTCGTGAAGGCTATGGTAGGTCGACCCAAGTCGCTAACGGCGACCATGAGACGGATCCTGCCCTAGTGCATCTGGTGCGCTACCTCTCTGATACTCGGAGTGACAAATCCTAATCTCGATCTATGCCAGCCCAACAAACACCTTCGGAGATACCTGTAGAGCATCTTTATAATCACCCAGTTACGTTGTGCCGTTTGATAGCACACAAGGTATTCCTCCGGTATCCGGGAGTTGCATAATCTCATAGTCGACAAAAGATTTTTATTGGATCCGATGCACTAGGTATTACACCTAGATCGGATATGAACTCCTTCATCCAGACTCCTTCATTTGCTGCTTCCGAAGCAGCTATGTACTCCACTTCACACATAGATCCTGCCATGACGCTCTGCTTGGAATTGTACCAACTGACAGCTCTACCATTCAATATAAATACGTATCCGGTTTGTGACTTAGAGTCATCCAGATCAGTGTCAAAACTAGCATCGACGTAACCATTTACGACAAGCTCTTTGTCACCTCCATAAACAAGAAACATATCCTTAGTCCTTTTCAGGTACTTCAGGATGTTCTTGACTGCTGTCCAGTGATCCACTCCTGGATTACTTTGGTACCTCCCTGCCAGACTTATGGCAAGGCACACATCAGGTCTGGTACACAGCATAGCATACATGATAGAACCTATGGCTGAAGCATAGGGAATGACTTTCATTTTCTGTCTATCTTCTGCAGTGGTCGGGCATTGAGTCTTACTCAACTTCACACCTTGCAACACAGGCAAGAACCCTTTCTTTGACTGATCCATTTTGAACTTCTTCAAAACTTTGTCAAGGTATGTGCTTTGTGAAAGTCCTATTAAGCGTCTCGATCTATCCCTATAGATCTTGATGCCCAATATATAAGCAGCTTCACCGAGATCTTTCATTGAAAAACTCTTATTCAAGTATCCTTTTATGCTATCTAGAAATTCTACATCATTTCCAATCAACAATATGTCATCCACATATAATATTAGAAATGCTACAGAGCTACCACTCACTTTCTTGTAAATACAGGCTTCTCTGAAAGTCTGTATAAAACCATATGCTTTGATCACCTCATCAAAGCGTATATTCCAACTCCGAGATGCTTGCACCAGTCCATAGATGGATCGCTGGAGCTTGCACACTTTGTTAGCACCTTTAGGATTGACAAAACCTTCTAGTTGCATCATATACAACTCTTCTTTAAGAAATTCATTAAGGAATGCAGTTTTGATGTCTATTTGCCAGATTTCATAATCATAAAATGCGGCAATTGCTAACATGATTCGGACGGACTTAAGCATCGCTACGGGTGAGAAAGTCTCATCATAGTCAACTCCTTGAACTTGTCAAAAACCTTTTGCGACAAGTCGAGCTTTGTAGATAGTAACATTACCTTCGGTGTCAGTCTTCTTCTTGAAGATCCATTTATTCTCTATGGCTCGCCGATCATCGGGCAAGTCCACCAAAGTCCACACTTTGTTCTCATACATGGATCCTATCTCATATTTCATGGCCTCAAGCCATCTGTCGGAATCTGGGCTCATCATAGCTTCTTCATAGTTCGTAGGTTCGCCTTGGTCTAGTAACATGACTTCCAGTACAGGATTCCCGTACCACTCTGGTGTGGATCGTGTTCTGGTTGACCTACAGAGTTCTATAGTAACATGATCTGAAGTTTCATGATTGTCATCATTAGCTTCCTCTCTAATTGGTGTAGGTATCATGGGAACAGTTTTCAGTGATGAGCTACTTTCCAATTCGAGAGAAGGTACAATTACGTCATCAAGTTCTACTTTCCTCCCACTCACTTCTTTCGAGAGAAACTCCTTCTCTAGAAAGGTTCCATTCTTGGCAAAAAAGATCTTGCCTTCGTATCTGTGGTAGAAGGTGTACCCAATTGTTTCCTTAGGGTATCCTATGAAGACGCACTTCTCCGATTTGGGTTCAAGCTTATCAGGCTAAAGCTTTTTGACATAAGTGTCGCAACCCCAAACTTTAAGAAACGACAGCTTAGGTTTCTTGCCAAACCACAGTTCATACGGTGTCGTCTCAATGGATTTAGACGGTGCCCTATTTAACGTGAATGCAGCTGTCTCTAATGCATAACCCCAAAACAATAGTGGTAAATCGGTAAGAGACATCATAGATCGCACCATATCTAATAAAGTACGATTACGACGTTCGGACACACCATTATGTTGTGGTGTTCCAGGTGGCGTGAGTTGTGAAACTATTCCACATTGTTTTAAATGAAGGCCAAACTCGTAACTCAAATATTCACCTCCACGATCAGATCGTAGAAACTTTATTTTCTTGTTACGTTGATTCTCCACCTCACTCTGAAATTCTTTGAACTTTTCAAATGTTTCAGACTTGTGTTTCATTAAGTAGATATACCCATATCTGCTCAAATCATCTTTGAAGGTCAGAAAATAATGATACCCGCCGCGTGCTTCAACACTCATCGGACCACATACATCGGTATGTATTATTTCCAATTAGTCATTAGCTCGCTCCATTGTTCCGGAGAACGGAGTTTTAGTCATCTTGCCCATGAGGCATGGTTCGCAAATATCAAATGATTCATAATCAAGTGATTCCAAAAGCCCATCTGCATGGAGTTTCTTCATGCGCTTTACACCAATATGACCTAAACGGCAGTGCCACAAATATGTTGCACTATTATTATCAACTTTGCATCTTTTGGCATCAATATTATGAATATGTGTATCACCATGATCGAGATTCAACAAGAATAGACCATTCTTCAAGGGTGCATGACCATAAAATATATTACTCATATAAATAGAACAACCATTATTCTCTGATTTAAATGAATAACCGTCTCACACTAAACAAGATCCAGATATAATGTTCATGCTCAACGCTGGCACCAAATAACAATTATTCAGGTCTAAAACTAATCCTGAAGGTAGATGTAGAGGTAGCGTGCCGACGGCGATCACATCGACCTTGGAACCATTCCCGATGCGCATCGTCACCTCGTCCTTAGCCAATCTTCGTTTAATCCGTAGCTCTTGTTTCGAGTTACAAATATGAGCAACCGAACCAATATCAAATACCCAGGTGCTACTACGAGCATTAGTAAGGTACACATCAATAACATGTATATAAAATATACCTTTGTTCACTTTGCCATCCTTCTTATCCGCCAAATACTTGGGGCAGTTCCGCTTCCAGTGACCAGTCCCTTTGCAGTAGAAGCACTCAGTTTCAGGCTTGGGTCCAGATTTGAGCTTCTTCCCGGGAGTGGCAACTTGCTTGCCATTCTTCTTGAAGTTCCCCTTCTTTCCCTTGCCCTTTTTCTTGAAACTAGTGGTCTTGTTAACCATCAACACTTGATGCTCGTTTTTTATTTCTACCTCCGCAGCTTTGAGCATTGCGAAGATCTCAGGAGTTGTCTTCTCCATCCCTTGCATATTATAGTTCATCACTAAGCCTTTGTAGCTTGGTGGCAGTGATTGAAGAACTCTGTCAATAACACTATCATCTGGAAGATTAACTCCCAGCTGAGTCAAGTGATTATGATACCCAGACATTTTGAGTATGTGTTCACTGACAGAACTGTTCTCCTCCATCTTGCAGCTATAGAACTTTTTGGAGAATTCATATCTCTCAACTCGGGCATTTGCTTGAAATATTAAATTCAACTCCTGGAACATCTCATATGCTCCATGATGTTCAAAACATCTTTGAAGTCCCGATTCTAAGCCGTAAAGCATGGCACACTGAACTATCGAGTAGTCATCAGATCGAGCTTGCCAGACGTTCAAAACATCAGCATCTGCTCCTGCAGCAGGCCTTTCACCTAGCGGTTCATCTAGGACATAATTCTTCTATGCAGCAATGAGGATAACCCTCAAGTTACGGACCCAGTCCGTGTAGTTGCTACCATCATCTTTCAACTTAGCTTTCTCTAGGAACGCATTAAAATTCACGGGAATGGTAGCACGGGCCATTGATCTACAACATAGATATGAAAATACTATCATGACTAAGTTCATGATAAATTAAGTTCATTTAATCAAATTACTTAAGAACTCCCACTTAGATAGACATCCCACAAGTCATCTAAATGATACGTGATCCAAATCAACTAAACCATGTCCGATCATCACGTGAGATGGAGTAGTCATCAATGATGAACATCTCTATGTTGATCATATCTACTATATGATTCACATTCGACCTTTCAGTCTCCAGTGTTCCGAGGCCATGTCTGTACATGCCAGGCTCGTCAAGTTTAACCCGAGTATTCCGCATGTGCAAAACTGTCTTGCACCCGTTGTATTTGAACGTAGAGTCTATCACACCCGATCATCACGTGGTGTCTCAACATGATGAACTGTCGCAACGGTGCATACTCAGGGAGAACACTTATACCTTGAAATTTAGATAAGGGATCATCTTATAATGCTACCGCCGTACTAAGCAAAATAAGATGCATAAAAGATAAACGTCATATGCAATCAAAATATGTGACATGATATGGCCATCATCATCTTGTGCTTTTGATCTCCATCTCCAAAGCATCGTCATGATCTCCATCGTCACCGGCTTGACACCTTGATCTCCATCGTTGCGTCATGGTCGTCTCGCCAACTATTGCTTCTACAACTATCGCTAACGCATAGTGATAAAGTAAAGCAATTACATGGCGTTTGCATTTCATACAATAAAGCGACAACCATAAGGCTCCTGCCAGTTGCCGATAACTTTTACAAAACATGATCATCTCATACAACAATGTATATCACATCATGTCTTGACCATATCACATCACAACATGCCCTGCAAAAACAAGTTAGACGTCCTCTACTTTGTTGTTGCAAGTTTTACGTGGCTGCTACGGGCTTCTAGCAAGAACCGTTCTTACCTACGCATCAAAACCACAATGGTGATTTATCAAGTTTGCTGTTTTAACCTTCAACAAGGACCAGCCGCAGTCAAATTCGATTCAACTAAAGTAGGAGAAACAGACACCCGCCAGCCATCTTTATGCAAAACTAGTTGCATGTCTGTCGGTGGAACCGGTCTCATGTAGGGATGGCAATGGGTCGGGTTTGGACCGGGTGGAGCTGGTCCAAATCCAACCCATGACCCAACCTCCTACCCTTTGCCCATCCACTAAAGTATCCATGGGCATAGCTTGTGCCCATGCCCAAAACCATTGGATATCCGGGTAACCATGGAGCTCCATGGGCACAAAAAATTACCATGAAAGGACTTAACAAAGATCAAATTAATCCATCACCGTTCATTCACAAATCACAACATAAGCTACAAGCATAAGTAGGAAACAACTACATTGTTTAGAGAACATGGGGAGGATTAGGGAACATGGGTTCTGCTAGCCTTTGTGCTCTTGTAAGGCATGTTGGGGTTTGTCTAGTCTCACTAACATACGTGCCTACATGTCATACGGGTATCCGTTGGATATCCATGGAGCAGAAATTATAACCATGCCTGACCCAACTGTTCGCGGGTATCCAAACCCATGTACCCATGGGTAGAAATGTTCTCCATACCCTTGCCCAACCGGGTCGGATATCCATGGGTATCCATATCCATGGATAAAATTGCCATCCCTAGTCTCATGAACATGGCCATGTAAGGTTGATCCAGGCCGCTTCATCCAACAATACCGCCGAATCAAAAAAATACATTGGTGGTAAGCAGTATGACGATCACCGCCCACAACTCTTTGTGTTCTAGTCGTGCATATCATCTACGCATAGACCTGGCTCGGATGCCACTGTTGGGAAACGTAGCATGCAATTTCAAAAATTTCCTACGCTCACGCAAGATCTATCCATGGAGATGCATAGCAACGAGAGGGGGAGAGTATGTCTATGTACCCTTGTAGACCGAAAGCGGAAGCGTTTGACAATGCGGTTGATGTAGTCGTACACCTTCACGATCCGTCCCGATCAAGTACCGAATGTACGGCACCTCCGCGTTCAGCACATGTTCAGCTCTATGACGTCCTCGCCTTCTTGATCCAGCAAGAGGGGCGAAGTAGTAGATGAGTTCCGGCAGCACGACGGCGTGGTGACGGTGTTGGTGAAGAACAATTTCCGCAGGGCTTCGCCAAGCATAACGGAAACTATGACGGAGGATAAACTAGAGGGATGGGGTTGCCGGCACACGGCTTGGTGTTTCTTGATGTGTCTTAGGTGCTTGCCCTGCCCCTCTATTTATATGTTGAGCCTTGGGGTCGAAACTTGGAGTAAAAGCCTCCTCAAAGTCGGTTTTGCCGGCAAGGAAGAGTCCTTCTCGGACTTCCAGGACCAGACGCCATAATCCTCGGCGTCTGGCCCAGACGCCATGGGCCTCGGCGTCTGGCCCAGGGCCAGACGCCAGGGTCTCCGGCGTTTGGCCCCCTGGCCTCCGCAAAACTCCTTTTGCACTGACCTAAAGCCCTGTGGGCTTTACCCCTTGGCCAAAGCATATCATCCTATATATCAATCTTTACCTCCAGACCATTCCGGAGCTCCTCGTCATGTCCGTGATCTCATCCAGGACTCTGAACAACATTCGGTCACCAACATACATAACTCATATAGTACTATATCGTCAACGAATGTTAAGCGTGCGGACCCTACGGGTTCGAGAACTATGTAGACATGACCGAGACACCTCTCTGGTCAATAACCAATAGAGGAACCTGGATGCCCATATTGGCTCCTACATGTTCTACGAAGATCTTTATCGGTCGAACCTTATGACAACATACGTAATTCCCTTTGTCTATCGGTATGTTACTTGCCCGAGATTCGATCATCGGTATCTTCATACCTAGTTCAATCTCGTTACCGGCAAGTCTCTTTACTCATTCCTTAATACATCACCTCGTGACTAACTCATTAGTCATTTGCTTGCAAGGTTATGATGTGTATTACCGAGAGGGCGCAGAGATACCTCTTCGATACTCGGAGTGACAAATCCTAATCTCGATCTTTGCCAACCCAACAAACACCTTTGGAGATACCTGTAGAGCATCTTTATAATCACCCAGTTATGTTGTGACGTTTGATAGAACACAAGGTATTCCTCTGGTATCCGGGAGTTGCATAATCTCATAGTCGAAGGAATATGTATTTGACATGAAGAAAGCAATAGCAACAAAAACTGAACGATCATTATGCTAAGCTAACGAATGGGTCTTGTCCATCACATCATTCTCCTAATTATGTGATCCCATTACCAAATGACAACTCATGTCAATGGTCAGGAAACCTTAACCATCTTTGATCAATGAGCTAGTCAAGTAGAGGCTCACTAGGGACACAATGTTTGTCTATGTATTCACACATGTATTTAGGTTTCCGATCAATACAATTCTAGCATGAATAATAAACATTTATCATGAATAAGGAAATATAAAATAACAACTTTATTATTGCCTCTAGGGCATATTTCCTTCATTACCTCCGGCTGGAGGAGCGTCGGATGAAGCAGGTCAAGGCGCGGGCCATCCACACCGCCCTCGCTACCGGCACCACCCGTGGTGGCCCACCACCACCACCCGCCGCCCCTCCACAGCCGCTCCACCCGGCGCCCTACCAGCCGCTGCTGCCCTTGCCGCCGCCTCCTACTACTTCTTGAGCTTGCGTTGGTTTTTCCCTTGAAGAGGAAAGGGTGATGCAGCAAAGTAGAGATTAGTATTTCCCTTAGTTTGAGAACCAAGGTATCAATCCAGTAGGAGACAACGCACAAATCACCGAATACCTGCACAAACAATCAAACAACTTGCACCCAACCCGATAAAGGGGTTGTCAATCCCTTCACGGTTACTTGCAAAAGTGAGATCTGATAGATATAGATGAAACTAAATAAAAGATAAAGTAAATATTTTTGGTATTTTTGGTTTATAGATCGGAAAGTAAAAGATTGCAAAATAGTAGATCGAAAACTTATATGATGGAAAATAGTAGATTGGAAACTTATATGATGGAAAATAGACCCGGGGGCCATAGGTTTCACTAGAGGCTTCTCTCAAGATAGCAAATAATACGGTGGGTGAACAAATTACTGCCGAGCAATTGATAGAAAAGCGCAAAGTTATGACGATTTCTAAGGTAATGATCATGAATATAGGCATCACGTCCGTGTCAAGTAGACCGAAATGATTCTGCATCTACTACTATTACTCCACACATTGACCGACTCCTGCCTGCATCGAGAGTATTAAGTTCAATAAGAACAGAGTAACGCATTAAGTAAGATGACATGATGTAGATGAATAAACTCAAGCAATATGATGTAAACCCCATCTTTTTATCCTCGATGGCAACAATACAATACGTGCCTTGCTGCCCCAACTGTCACTGGGAAAGGACACCGCAAGATTGAACCCAAAGCTAAGCACTTCTCCCATTGCAAGAAAAACCAATCTAGTTAGCCAAACCAAACCGATAGTTCGAAGAGAATTACAAAGATATCAAATCATGCATAAAAGAATTCAGAGAAGATTCAAATAATATTCATAGATAATCTGATCATAAATCCACAATTCATTGGATCTCGGCAAACACACCGCAAAAAAGTATTACAACGAATAGATCTCCAAGAACATCGAGAAGAACATGGTATTGAGAATCAAAGAGAGAGAAGAAGCCATCTAGCTACTACCTATGGACCCGTAGGTCTGAGGTAAACTACTCAAGCTTCATCGAAAGGGCAATAGGGTTGATGTAGAAGCCCTCCGTGATCGAATCCCCCTTCGGCAGGGTGCCGGAAAAGGTCCCTAGATGGGATCTCACGGGTACAGAAGGTTGCGGCGGTGGAAAAGTGTTTTCGTGGATGCTTCTGGTGGTTTGGGAACATATGTGAATATATAGGCGAAAGAATTAGGTCAGGAGGGTCACGGGGGGCCCACAAGGCAGGGGTGCGCCCTACCCCCCTGGGCACGCCCTCCACCCTTGTGGCCGCCTCGTGGCTCCTCCGACTTCATCTCCAAGTCTCCTGGGTGTCTTCTGGTCCAAGAAAAATCATCGCGAAGATTTTATTCCATTTGGACTCCGTTTGGTATTACTTTTACATGAAGCTAAAAAACAAGGAAAAAGCAGAAACTGGCACTGGGCTCTAGGTTAATAGGTTAGTCCCAAAAATAATATAAAATAGCATATTAATGCATATAAAACATCCAAAACAGATAATATAATAGCATGGAACAATAAAAAATTATAGATACGTTGGAGACGTATCAAGCATCCCCAAGCTTAATTCCTGCTCGTCCTCGAGTAGGTAAATGATAAAAACAGAAATTTTGATGTGGAATGCTACCAAACATATTTATCCATGTAATTTTCTTTATTGTGGCATGAATGTTCAGATCCATAAGATTCAAAACAAAAGTTTAATATTGACATAAAAACAAAATACTTCAAGCATACTAACAAGGCAATTATGTCTTCTCAAAATAACATGGCCAAAGAAAGCTTATCCCTACAAAATCATATAGTCTAGCTATGCTCCATATTCATCACACAAAATATTTAAATCATGCACAACCCCAATGACAAGCCAAGCAATTGTTTCATACTTTTGATGTTCTCAAACTTTTTCAACTTTCACGCAATGCATGAGCGTGAGCCATGGACATAGCACTATAGGTGGAATAGAATATGGTGATTGTGGAGAAGAAAAAAAGAAGGAGATAGTCTCACATCAACTAGGCGTATCAACGGGCTGTGGAGATGCCCATCAATAGATATCAATGTGAGTGAGTAGGGATTGCCATGCAACGGATGCTCTAGAGCTATAAGTTTATGAAAGCTCAAAAGAAAACTATGGGGGTGTGCATCCAACTCGCTTGCTCACAAAGACCTAGGGCAATTCGAGGAAGCCCATCATTGGAATATACAAGCCAAGTTCTATAATGAAAAATTCCCACTAGTATATGAAAGTGACAATATAGGAGACTCTCTATCATGAAGATCATGGTGCTACTTTGAAGCACAAGTGTGGTAAAAGGATAGTAACATTGTCCCTTCTCTCTTTTCTCTCATTTTTTTTATTTGGGCCTTCTCATTTTTTTTGCCTCTTTTTTTTCGTCCAGAGTCTCATCCCGACTTGTGGGGGAATCATAGTCTCCATCATCCTTTCCTCACATGGGACAATGCTCTAATAATGAAGATCATCACACTTTTATTTACTTACAACTCAAGAATTACAACTCGATACTTAGAACAAAATATGACTCTATATGAATGCCTCCGGCGGTGTACCGGGATGTGCAATGAATCAAGAGTGACATGTATGAAAGAATTATGAACGGTGGCTTTGCCACAAATATGATGTCAACTATGTGATCATGCAAAGCAATATGACAATGATGAAGCGTGTCATAATAAACGGAACGGTGTAAAGTTGCATGGCAATATATCTCGGAATGTCTATGGAAATGCCATAATAGGTAGGTATGGTGGATGTTTTGAGGAAGGTATATGGTGGGTGTATGGTACCGGCGAAAGTTGCGCGGCACTAGAGAGGCTAGCAATGGTGGAAGGATGAGAGTGCGTATAATCCATGGACTCAACATTAGTCATAAAGAACTCACATACTTACTGCAAAAATCTATTAGTTATCGAAATTAAGTACTACGCGCATGCTCCTAGGGGGATAGATTGGTAGGAAAAGACCATCGCTCATCCCCGACCGCCACTCATAAGGAAGACAATCAATAAATAAATCGTGCTCCGACTTCATCTCATAACGGTTCACCATACGAGCATGCTACGAGAATCACAAACTTTAACACAAGTATTTCTCAAATTCACAATTACTCACTAGCATGACTCTAATATTACCATCTCTATATCTCAAAACAATCATAAGGAATCAAACTTCTCATAGTATTCAATGCACTTTATATGAAAGTTTTTATTATATCTCTCTTGGATGCCTATCGTATTAGGACTAAATTTATAACCAAAGAAAATTACCATGCTGTTTAAAGACTCTCAAAATAATATAAGTGAAGCATGAGAGTTCAACAATTTCTAAAAAATAAAACCACCGCCGTGCTCTAAAAAGATATAAGTGAAGCACTAGAGCAAAATTGCCTAGCTCAAAAGATATAAGTGAAGCACATAGAGTATTCTAATAAATCACGATTCATGCGTGTCCCTCTCAAAAGGTGTGTACAGCAAGGATGATTGTGGCAAACTAAAAAGCAAAGAATCAAATCATACAAGACGCTCCAAGGAAAACACATATGATGTGGTGAATAAAAATATAGCCTCAAGTAAAGTTACCGATCGACGAAGACGAAAGAGGGGATGCTTTCCGGGGCATCCCCAAGCTTAGGCTCTTGCCACTCCTTATTCCATAGTCCATCAAATCCTTACCCAAAACTTGAAAACTTCACAACACAAAACTCAACAGAAAATCTCATAAGCTCCGTTAGTATAAGAAAATAAATCACCACTTTTGGTACTGTTGTGAACTCATTCTTTATTTATATTGCTGTAATATCTACTGTATTCCAACTTTTCCATGGATCATACCCCCCGATACTACCCATAGATTCATCAAAATAAGCAAACAACACAAAGAAAACAGAATCTGTCAAAAACAGAACAGTCTGTGAAGATCCGAATTGTTCTAATATTTATTTAACACAAAAAATTCCTAAAATTAATGAAAAAATAGGATATTTGTATGTTAATCTGGTATAAAAAATTCAGGGTTTTTCAGTGCTCCAATGCATTATTAAAATTCTGTGACTGGACGCCAAAGTTTCTGTTTTTCAGCAAGATCAAATCAACTATCACCGTAAGCCATCCCAAAGGTTTTACTTGGCACAAACACTAATTAAAACACAAAACCACATCTAACCAGAGGCTAGATGAATTATTCAAATAAAAACAGGAACAAAAAAGCAAAAACAAAAATAAAATTGGGTTGCCTCCCAACAAGCGCTATTGTTTAACGCCCATAGCTAGGCATAAAAACTCGAATAGATCTAGGTATTGTCATCTTTGGTATGCAATCCATCAATCACACACTTATAATCCTTAGGAGGTTCTTTGGTTTTGTTAATGATCAAACTCCTAGGCAAGAAATCAAGAAATTCACTTGTAGCAATTGGTTCCTTAATAATATCGAAAAAATTGGGGTGAACACTTATTGTTTTGAGATCTTCATTTTCCTTACTAGAAGATTCACCCTTATTCTTAGGAACGTAAGTAAACTTGGCAATCTTAGTAGGAGGAAGATTTTGAGCAGTTTTAACGGAGGAAAAAGCGGAACCCAAGTTGGTAATTATATCTTCTAGTTTGCCGATTCTTGTAGAATCTTGATCTATCTTTTCATTAACTATGGGTTCTTTTTCCCTAAGGTTTTTTAAAGTAACTCCTACATTAGATCCATATTGAGTAATCAGATTATGAATCTTTTTATCCAAATTTTCAATCAACTCTGCGGTAGCAATTTTATTCTCAATAATATTCAACCTTTGCATCACATGTTCCAAGGTTAAAATAGTTCCATTGATCAAAAGAGGTGGTGGGCCTAGCAAATCTATCATGGCACTGTAAGAATCAAAAGTATGGCTCCCCAAGAAATTTCCCCCGGTAATGGTATCTAGAACATATCCATTCCAAGGAGTAATGCCTACATAAAAATTGCGAAGAAGAACGGCAGTAGATTGCTTTCGAGTAGATCTATTTTGAGCATTGCAAATTCTATACCAAGCATCTTTTAAATTTTCTCACTCCCTTTGTTTAAAATTGAGAACTTCATTATCGGGAGTGCTAACAATGATGGGAGGACTAGCCATGGGAACGAGAAAAGTGATCAAACGCATGAGCAAACAAAAGGCAAACGAAAAAGACGAATGGAAGAGGGGCGAATAAAAAGGCAAATCTTTTCGAAAATCGTTTTAGAAGTGGGGGAGAGGAAAACGAGAGGCAAATGGCGAATAATGTAATGCAAGAGATGAGAGTTTATGATGGGTACTTGGTATGTCTTGACTTGGCGTAGATCTCCCCAGCAACGGCGCCAGAAATTCTTCCTGCTACTTCTTGAGCTTGCGTTGATTTTTTCCTTGAAGAGGAAAGGGTGATGCAGCAAAGTAGAGATAAGTATTTCCCTCAGTTTGAGAACCAAGGTATCAATCCAGTAGGAGACAACGCACAAATCACCGAATACCTGCACAACCAATCAAACAACTTGCACCCAACGCGATAAAGGGGTTGTCAATCCCTTCATGGTTACTTGCAAAAGTGAGATCTGATAGATATAGATCAAACTAAATAAAAGATAAAGTAAATATTTTTGGTATTTTTGGTTTATAGATCGGAAAGTAAAAGATTGCAAAATAGTAGATCGGAAACTTATATGATGGAAAATAGTAGATTGGAAACTTATATGATGGAAAATAGATCCGGGGGCCATAGGTTTCACTTGAGGATTCTCTCAAGATAGCAAATAATAGGTTGGGTGAACAAATTACTGCCGAGCAATTGATAGAAAAGCGCAAAGTTATAACGATATCTAAGGCAATGATCATGAATATAGGCATCACGTCCATGTCAAGTAGACTGAAATGATTCTGCATCTACTACTATTACCCCACACATCGACCGACTCCTGCCTGCATCTAGAGTATTAAGTTCATGAAGAACAGAGTAATGCATTAAGTAAGATGACACGATGTAGAGGAATAAACTCAAGCAATATGATGTAAACCCCTTCTTTTTATCCTCGATGGCAACAATACAATACGTGCCTTGCTGCCCCTACTGTCACTGGGAAATGACACCGCAAGATTGAACCCAAAGCTAAGCACTTCTCCCATTGCAAGAAAAACCAATCTAGTTGGCCAAACCAAACCGATAGTTCGAAGAGAATTTCAAAGATATCAAATCATGCATAAAAGAATTCAGAGAAGATTCAAATAATATTCATAGATAATCTGATCATAAATCCACAATTCATCGGATCTCGGCAAACACACCGCAAAAAAGTATTACACTGAATAGATCTCCAAGAACTTCGAGGAGAACATGGTATTGAGAATCAAAGAGAGAGAATAAGCCATTTAGCTACTACCTATGGACCCGTAGGTCTAAGGTAAACTACTCACGCTTCATTGGAAGGGCAATAGGGTTGATGTAGAAGCCCTCCGTGTTCGAATCCCCCTCCGGCAGGGTGCCAGAAAAGGTCCCTAGATGGGATCTCACGGGTACAGAAGGTTGTGGCGGTGGAAAAGTGTTTTCGTGGATGCTTTTGGTGGTTTGGGAACATATGTGAATATATAGGCGAAAGAATTAGGTCAGGAGGGTCACAGGGGGCCCACAAGGCAGGGGGGCGCGCCCTACCCCCCTGGGTGCGCCCTCCACCCTTGTGGCCGCCTCGTGGCTCCTCCGACTTCATCTCCAAGTCTCCTGGGTGTCTTCTGGTCCAAGAAAAATCATCGCGAAGATTTTATTCCGTTTGGACTCCGTTTGGTATTCCTTTTCCACGAAGCTAAAAAACAAGGAAAAAACAGAAACTGGCACTGGGCTCTAGGTTAATAGGTTAGTCCCAAAAATAATATAAAATAGCATATTAATGCATATAAAACATCCAAAACAGATAATATAATAGCATGGAACAATAAAAAATTATAGATACGTTGGAGACGTATCACCTCCCTACGGCGCGCTCGCCCATCCAGCGCCACCCGCCGATCGGCGCCGCGGAGGCCGGTGCGACGGCCAGCAACAGCCGCAGGCCGCGGGTCCTCCTCGTCAGCAGTAGCAGCTGCACGCGCCTCCTTCATGGGCCGGCGGGTACAACCCATGGACCGGTGTCGTCCATGCGTACACCATGCCGGTCCCACGGGCACCGGCGCCGACTCTTCCTATGCCGCGTCCTCCGGCGCATCAGGCTTACTACGCGGCTCCGTAACCCTATGGTGGGTACCCGCCGCCGCAGCTGAGTGGTGGCTATGGCTTCCCGATGGCGTCTCCGTCACCTTCGCCGGCGCTGCCACCAGCGCCTTGGGACCCGGCGCTTCTCGCCGCGCTACACACCGCCCCTACACTGAACAACTACACTGGAGGCGGTGATTGGTACATGGACACCGGGGCCACTGCTCACATGTTCGCTCATCCTGGTAATCTTGCCTCTTTCACTCCCGTCACCACTGCCCACCGCATCATTGTCGGTGACGGTTCCACCCTCCCAATTACACACATCGGGCACACTTCATTTCCTTCTAATTCCACGCCTTTATCTTTGTCTAACATACTTGTGTCACCTCATCTTATTAAGAATCTTATTTCTGTTCATTGTTTTACTCATGAAAATCCTGTTACTGTTGAATTTGACGAGCTTGGTTTTTGTGTCAAGGACGCTCGAACCAGGATGGTACTTCACTGATGTGACAGCCCCGATGAGCTCTATCACCACCACCACCACACCGGTCGCTCTCTCCGCTGGCGTTGACCTCTGGCATGCTCGTCTGGATCATCCCAACCCCGTCACCCTTCGTCATATTCTTAGGAGTTTCAGTTTTAGTTGTAATAAGATAGAGGATCGTACCTGTCATGCTTGTCGTGTCGGCAAACACGTTTGTCTTCCGTTTAATAACTCCACCACCATTGCTTCTTTTCCTTTTCAGTTGATTCATAGTGATGCGTGGTCCTCTCCAGTTCCTAGTAATTCAGGCTATTTATATTATCTGGTTATCCTTGATGATTATTCTCATTATGTGTGGACTTTTCCTTTGCGACGAAAGTCGGATGCACTTTCCACCATGACGGCTTTTTACTCCTATGTTAGCATGCAGTTTTGGGGTCCCATTCTTGCTCTTCAGACTGACAATGGAAAAGAGTTCGACAATCTTGCCTTCCGCACTTTTCTGTCGCACCATGGCCCAATTTTTCGTCTCACTTGCTCATATACTTCACAGCAAAACGGTCGAGCCGAACGCGTCATGCGCACTCTGAATGACTGCGTTCACACGCTCCTATTTCATGCTAACGTGCCGCCTCGCTTCTGGCCGGACGCACTTGCTACCGCATCACTGCTCCTTAACCTTCGGCCCTGCCGCCCGCGGTGGAACTACGCACCTCACCACCTCCTCTTTGGTACGCCACCTTCTTATGATGGTCTGCGTATCTTTGGGTGTCTATGTTATCCTAGCACTGCCGACACTTCTCCTCATAAACTTGCACCACGTTCTGTTGCATGCATCTTCATCGGCTACCCATCCAACTCCAAGGGCTATCGGTGCTATGATCCCATATCCCACCACGTGTTCACCTCCCAGCACATTTACTTTGATGAGCATGTGTTTCCGTTTCAGCAGGTACCCCCGGTTGTCCCTCCCACCGCTGATGATGTGGGACCGTCGGCGTCTCGCCCGGAGAGCTCGCGTGCCGCCTCCAGTTGCCTCCGGGTCCAGCGCCGGCCCCACCTCGACGCCGTCTTCTGGCTCGGCGTCCGCCTCGGCATCTGCCTCGCCACCGCCCTCTAACGCGGCGGCCTCTGCGGCCTCCCCTGCTGGCCCGATGTTTGAGCCGCCCTCCGCCGCTCCATTGCCACCGTCGCCTAGCGAGTCGGCCCCGACCGCGGACCCAGCTCCCGTGGCGCCATCTTCGGCCACGGCCTCGTCGCCTACCAGGTCGGCCCCGCCCACGGACCCGGCTCCCGCGGCACCTCTTTCGGCCGCGGCCTCGTCGCCTCCTGGCGCCCCTTCACCGTTGGCTGCGGGCTCACCACCCGCTGTCGGCCCGGTCACTCGCGCCCGTACGGGCGTTTTTCGCCCGAGCTCGCGCTATGCTTCGGACGAGTACGTCCTCACAGCATCCACCTCTACGCCATCACCTTTGCCGTCCTCCGTTCGAGCCGCTCTTTGTGACCCGCTCTGGATGGCTGCGATGCAAGAGGAGTTTGATGCCTTACTGCGCAACTAGACGCGGCAGCTTGTTCCCCGTCCCCGGCACGCCAACGTGATTACCGGGAAGTGGGTCTTCAAACACAAGCTCCATCCCGATGGTACTCTTGACCGCTATAAAGCGCGCTGGGTTGTTCGTGGTTTCCAGCAACGTGCTGGCGTCGACTTCACCGACACCTTTGCTCCAGTTGTTAAGCCCGGGACGATCCACACGGTTCTCCACCTTGCGGTCTCCCGTGCCTGGCCGGTGCACCAGATGGACGTCTCCAACGCCTTCCTCCATGGTCACCTCGATGAGCAGGTCTTCTGTCAGCAGCCCACGGGGTTTGTTGATTTGGCACATCCCGACCACGTGTGCCTGCTCTCGTGGTCCTTGTACGGACTCAAGCAGGCTCCTCGCACTTGGTACCAGTGCATCGCGACGTTTCTGCACCAGCTTGGGTTTTGCTCTACCCGCTTGAACGCATCGTTGTTTGTCTGCCGGCAGGGCTCCGACACTGCATATCTGCTCCTTTACATCGACGACATCATCCTGATAGCATGTACGGCTGGCCTTCTCAGTCAGCTCATTGATCGTTTTTGCACTGAGTTTGCCATCAAGGACTTGGGTCCTTTGCACTACTTCCTCGGTGTTGAGGTGGTGCGTCGTCCGGATGGCTTCTTCCTTCACCAGCCGTATGCTCACGAGCTCCTCGTTCGTGCTGGCATGCTTAATCGCAAGCCCGCCGCTACGCCTGTTGATACGAAGGCCAAGCTTTCTACCACAGATGGTTCTCCTTCTTCGGATGCTGCTTTTTACCGGTCTATTGTTGGGGCTCTTCAGTACCTCACTCTCACTTGACCGGAGCTCCAGTATGCAGTTCAGCAGGTGTGTCTTCACATGCATGCTCCTTGGATGTTCATTGGGCCGCTGTCAAGCGGATTCTCCGCTACATCTGTGGCACTATGGATCTCGGCGTCACGTTGCACGCCTCCACCGACACTGTCCTCACCGCCTACTCCGATGCTGACTGGGTCGGCTGCCCCAACACTCGTCGCTCCACTTCGGGCTACTATGTTTTACTTGGACCCTCGCTTATCTCGTGGTCGTCCAAGCGGCAGCCTACGGTCTCCCGTTCCAGTGCTGAGGCTGAGTATCACGTTGTGGCCAACGTCGTCGCCGAGTGTTCGTGGCTTCGTCAGCTGCTCCAGGAGCTCTCATGTCCTGTCGACCGAGCTACAGTGGTCTACTGCGACAACGTCTCGGCTGTCTACCTCTCCGCCAACCCGGTTCATCATCGTCGTACCAAGCATATTGAGTTAGATATTCATTTTGTTCGGATCAGGTGGCTCTTGGCCATATTCGTGTTCTACACGTTCCTACTTCCCAACAATTTGCAGGTATCATGACCAAGGGCTTGCCTATGGTGTCCTTCGAGGAGTTCCGAGAGAGAGGGAGGTTAGCTGTTGGTGGGAGAGTTGCGCAGGGCGTGGGTTTTTTTCAAACAAATGCGGTGGGTAGAGGGGGTAGGGCATGGACTGCATTGGATACGATACTATTGATGGTGTGGGCTATTTCGTTATCAATGACGTGACTATTACACTGCACGCTATCAGCAATTTGGTTTTTTTGTTATCAATTGCCTTGTGTGATTACTAATACCGTGACTCTTTGTTCATAGATCACCAGTAATCCTATTATTAGTGGCGTGAATTTATATGAACACGCCATTAGTAACTGGTATTGACTTTACAAAAAATCAATAGATTTTTCAGGTTACTGGTGGGGTGGTCGCATGATCGGACGCCACCAGTGACAACATAGTGGTGGTGTATCAAATATGCCACCAGCACCACTATTTGGGAAAAGTAGTGGTGGCGCTCATTGAAAATGGTGCGCCACCAATTAAAGTTGTGGCTAGCCATTTCTCTACTAGTGTCGGATGGCTGTGGTGGTCGTGTGGAGACGGAGATTCTTGTTTCTCCTCGTCAGTAAATTTTCTGATGTTGTTCTTCCTCCTTCTTTGGGTTGTTGCTTGAGGGATTTCCTGCTTTGTCCGGATGGTTGGCTCAGCTGTGACGCGAGAACTGGATCCTAGTCCTCTTCCATCTAGAAGGGGAAGATGTAGTGGTACTCAAAGCCACAGATGGCGAAGGCTGGTGCTGGTTGGATGGTTGGATCCACATGTCCTTGTCTTTTCGATGCTGGAGCGAAAAAAGGGGGCAGCGTGGTGCCGATTATGCCGTGGTTGAAAATGATGACCAGCTTGGGTCTAATTGCAGATTCTTTTGTTGCAGGGTTCTTCTCATAAGGTTCAAGAATGATGACACATATCTACAGAGATCTTCGTGTTTTACTGGTTGTTTTAGGGTGCTCTTTGTTATTTTGATTCATTGTGCGTGTGTTAAGGTGTGCTTGTACGGGCTAAAGACTTCCTATTATTTCGTGATTTGAATCTAAGCATACTTTTTTTTAAAAATCATTGGAAAATGAAGAGACAACAAAACAAATAATTGCTTTTATGAGATGTATATACAAAACAGTTACAGCAGGCGATTGCGAAATATAAAAAATTGTTTTGGAAATCGTTTATTCCACCCTGCAGACTTTGAAACCTTCCATGTGTTATCTGTTATTTTAGGCATTTCACAGACAGGTTCTGGCCTGACTTGAACTACCTCCATATCATATACCCATCTTCAGTCAGCTGCGCAATGTCACTTAGTTACATGCTAAATGAGAAAGGCATACTGTAACGCCTTCAGGTTCAGGTTCGTCAGGCAACTGAACCCTGAAGCATACAGCGAGTGCACTACAGTGCAGCAAGAGTTGTTGGGCCACGGCCCATGTAAGCGTGCGTGAGTGAGTGTGGCCCGGGGCCAGAACTACTTAAGGGATGTTGCTCTCTCTGGACAGGGCACGATGAATATGAATTAGATCCAATCCCCTTTCCCTGAGCTCTCTCCCTCACCTATTCCCTTCTCTGATCTCGCCCCCAATTCCCCTCTTGAACGCTAGCGCTGCATCGAGTACCTTGGCCACATCATTTCCAAGGAGGGCGTCGCCACGGATGCGAGCAAGACCAGCGCGATGCAAGCGGGGCCCGTGCCCAGCAACGCCACCGAGCTGCGTGGGTTTCTGGGGCTCACCGGCTACTACCGGAAGTTCGTCGCCAACTATGGGGTGCTCGCCAAGCCGCTTACTCAGCTCCTGACCAAGAAAGGGTTCCACTGGGACGAGCGCACTCAGACGACATTCGAGCTGCTCAAGCAGGCCATGACTAGTACACCGGTGTTCGCACTGCTGGACTTCACCAAGCCGTTCGCCATTGAGACGGATGCATGCGACACGGGAGTCGGTGCCGTCCTGGTGCAAGGCGGCCACCCGGTGGCGTACATGAGCAAGGCCCTGGGCGTGAAGAATCAGAAACTTTCCACGTACGAGAAGGAGTTCCTTGCCGTGATGATGGCCGTGGACAAGTGGCGACCATACTTGCAACGAGGGCCGTTCGAGATTATCACTGACCACAAGAGCTTGTGTGCATTGGGGGAACAACAACTCGACACTGAGCTGCAGCGCAAGGCCATGTCCAAGCTCGTCGGCCTCCAATTCTCCTTCCGGTACAAGAAAGGAGCTGACAATGGCGCCGCCGATGCGCTCTCGCGCATGGGTCACCGGCACGCTCTCGACGTGCTGTCTGTGTGCCACCCGCAATGGCTGCAAGAAGTGGCCAACTAGTACGAGACGGACGCAGCAGCACAAGAGCTTCTTACGCAGCTCGCGATCCAGAGCCCCGACGACCAAGGCCGGACTCTACGGCAGGGCATCATCAGGCAAGGCGACCGCCTCTGGATCGGTGCCAACACGGCGCTGCAGACCAAGCTGATCGCGGCGCTCCACGACAGCGCGGTGGGGGGACACTCCGGCATTGCTGCCACCTATCAGCTCGTGCGCAAGCTCTTCGCCTGGCCGGGCCTCAAGCGTGCTGTCGAAGACTACGTCCATCAGTGTCGCACATGTCAACAGGCCAAGCACGAGCTCTACCACCCAGCCGGCAAGCTCCAGCCACTTCCAATTCCAGCGGAGCCATGGCAGGACTTGACCATGGACTTTGTCGAAGGATTACCAACATCAGAAGGGTGCAACTCGATAATGGTGGTGGTCGACCAGCTGACGAAGTATGCTCATTTTGTGCCCCTACACCATCCTTTCAACGCAGCACAAGTGGCACGAGCGTTCTGGGACTCCATCATCAAGCTGCACAGCGTCCCACATACGATCGTCTCCGACCGCGACGAGATCTTCGCCAGTGCTATGTGGAGGGAAATTCTCGCAGCAGCCGGCACCAAACTTCTGTACTCCACGGCTTATCACCCCCAAACAGATGGACAGAGCGAGCGGGTGAACCAATGCCTCGAGATGTTCCTCCGGTGCGCCATCCACGACCGCCCCAAGCAATGGCGCAAGTGGCTACCAGCCGCGGAGTTCTGGTACAATTCGACACATCACTCCTCGCTTCGCTGCTCTCCTTTCAAGGCGCTATATGGGCGTGACCCCAATCTGGGGGGCCTGCCAGCCTTCACCGACGAACTGCCCGCCGACGCGGCGACCGGCGAACTCGATTTGGTGGCGCACACGGAGATGCTGCGGGGCCATCTCAATGGCGCCTAGGACCGTTTCAAGAAGCAGGCGGACAAGCATCGCTCCGATCGTACCTTCGCCGTCGGGGAACAGGTCCTCCTCAAGCTCCAACCTTATGTCCAAGCCTCCGTCGCCAGCCGCCCCTGCCGGAAGCTGGCGTATAAGTTCTTCGGACCATTCACCGTCCTGGAACGCATTGGCAACCTGGCCTATCGCCTGGAGCTGCCACCGGATGGGCGCATCCACCCGGTGTTTCACATTTCCCAACTCAAGCCTTTCGTCCCCAGCTACACTCCGGTCTTCTCCGAGCTACCCAAGGTACCTGACTTGACGACGACGCCCCTGAAGCCGATCGCCATTCAGGAACGACGAATGGTGAAGAAAGGGGATGCAGCGCTTGTTCAGATACAAGTGCAATGGTCTACACTGCCTGCTGATGCTACTACGTGGGAAGACTACGACGTTCTCCGGAAGCGTTTCCCTGAAGCGGAGCTCTGGGAGGAAGAAGAAGCAGCTGCTCAAGACGGGGCGACTGTAACGCCTTCAGGTTCAGGTTCGTCAGGCAACTGAACCCTGAAGCGTACAGCAAGTGCACTACGGTGCAGCAAGAGTTGTTGGGCCACGACCCATGTAAGCGTGCGTGAGTGAGTGTGGCCCGGGACCAGAACTACTTAAGGGATGTTGTTCTCTCTGGACAGGGCACGATGAATATGAATTAGATCCAATCCCCTTTCCCTGAGCTCTCTCCCTCACCTATTCCCTTCTCTGATCTCGCCCCCAATTCCCCTCTCGAACCCTAGCGCCGCCCGGGGTAGTACACATATCTAGGACCAAGCAGTACAGAATTATAAACAAGAAGAATAGCATTTGTAAGACCAAATATGATTCTCTTGAATCTCTCTTAAAGATTTATGGGAACCATAGACCTCCACTCAGATCAGTAATTAATCTCTGTAAAGAAAGACCCCGTGCGTGTAGCATAACTCTTATATAGAGCCCATGCTTTTCCACTGAAGTTCAAGTTTTACTTCAACGAAACTCGGATAATGGTCCACAATGACAATGATCGGATTTGTTATACATGTCATGTCACACATGAAAAAAACTTGAAAACAGGCCAACCTTTATTGCCAAGTAATATATTGTTACAACACTGTGTCTGTGGGCACTGCACGCCTTGTGCAATAATTACTCACACATTACATGGGGCAGGTGAGCCGGGGCGTGGGCACAACGTAGAGCCGCGTGGAGCGTGACGCAGTGAGGCCAAAGATGTCGCCCATGTCAAGCTCTGCTGGCTTCATGCCGTCGGGCAGCTCCCAGTTGAACCCATGCGCAAGCTGTGCGACCGCGAACTCAACCGCATGCTGGCCGAGCCCCTGCGCGGGGCATGAGCGCCTGCCAGATCCAAAAGGCAAGAACTCGTAGCAGCTGCCCTTGAGGTCTAGCCCGGCGGCCTCGCCCTCATCGGGCATGAACCGCGCTGGTCGAAACGTATCGCCATCCTTCCAGGCCCCGCAGTCACGGTTGATTGCCCACGCATTGACCAACACACGGGAGCCTCTCGGTACGGAGTAGCCGCCAACGACACAGTCCTTGGCTGCCTCATGGAGGAGCACCGGGATGGGCGGGTGCATGCGAAGCGCCTCCTTCACGACGCACCGGAGGAAAGGGAGCTTGTCGAGGTCGGATTCTTCCACAGGCCGGTCGAGCCCCACCACATTGGCGAGCTCCCGCTGCAGCCGCATGAGCTCGTCTGGGCTACGCATCATCTCCGCCATAGCCCACTCGGTGGTGGACCCCACCGTCTCCGGTCCACCGAACAACATGTCCTATATGCCGTACCAAGACAGCCACGTCACAGCATATCATATATTATACCAGTAAAAATATTTTATTTTATTTCTGGAACTCATATACCAGTAAACTGAGAACACATATATCTTTCTTTAAAATTGTACTAAAAAAACTGTACAAAATGAAGGTCATGAGATGTGTGAACAAGGGAGTATAACGGTAAATACAGCAAATTAAGACTCTAGTAACATGGTAGTGACGTACCATGATCATGGCCTTGACGTTATCTCGCGTGAAGCGGAGAGCGTCCTCTCTGCGCTTCCCGCTGACTGGGTTTGCGTCGGCGAGGAACGCAAGCAGGCCATCTACCAAGTCGGCGTCGGGGTCTGCGGCGTTCTTGCCCCTCCTCAAGTGCTCGTCGACGATCTTGTCGATAAACCTGTCGAGAGCGCCGCGCGCCGTGCTTAGGCGGCGGTTGAAGCCATGACGGCCCACCCAGCCGAGCCACGGGAAGAAGTCGCCGATGTGGAACAATCCTAGGAGCCTGGAGAACTCCTGGAGGATGGCGATGAACTCAATGAGCCCGTCCTCGTCGCGGGTGCTGAAGGCGGCGCGGAAGATGACGCTGACGGTGAGGTTGAAGATGAGCTCGCCGAGGTTGACGGCCTCGCCGCTGCGCCTGCCGACTGCGCGGGCCAGCGCCCCGTACCCTTCGCGCACGGCCAGCCACGTCTCAGCGCGGCGGCGGCTGAAGATCTTGGTGACGCAGAGCTTCCGCATCTGGCGCCAGTAGGCGCCGTTGTGCGCGAACGCCATGTCGGAGCGGCCGTAGGTGAGGTAGACGACGGCGATGGTCGCCGGGCGGTTCGAGAAGGCGCCGTCCTGCGCGTGCAGCACCTCGCGCGCGTACTCGGGCGTCGACACCGCGAAGACGTGGAGCCAGCCGAAGCGAAGGTGCAGCAGCCCGCCGAACTGCTTCGCTAACGCAGCTAGGCCGCGGTGGGTCAGCTGGTCCACCAACGTCATGTTGCCGATAACCGGCAGCGACTTCGGGCCCGGAGGAAACGGCGCGCCCAGCCGCCGTCTCTGCATGGCGACGAAGGCCAGCGATGCGAGGAACAGCAAGATCAGTGAATCCCCAAGGAGCTCCATGGCGATCTTTGCGAAGGTCGCCATCGATTATACTCACGAACGATCGAGCACGATCACTGCCCTTAGGAAAGAAACTTCACTGTTATCCGTCTGGATCCATGGGGGCCCTTATATATAGCTGAAAAACAGTACGTAGCATCACACCGCATGATAGCAACTAGCAGGCAGAATGAAGCAAACTGCAAACGGCGCCGACGCGGGTTGAGTGTTTTGTTTTGATCCACTTGCACGCCCCACGCATCACACGTGAACTATCAATAGCGTTTCTGTTTTCGCATCAAATAATTAATACTCTCTCCGAATGGGTTTACAAGGCTTACTTGATTTTTAAGTTTGATTGTCAAGAAAAATATCAACATGTACAGTATCAAACAAATACAACTAGATCCAACGTAAAATAGTGTCCCCATACTGTATTTAGGCAAAGTACCTATTGATAATAATATTTTTCTCGATAATCCTGAAGAACCTTAAATTGGTTAATTCTGTGCTTGGGTACCAAGGGCACCCATGAGCCTGGACCAAGAATAATCAACAGACACTTTTGTAGATTTCATAAAAATAACCTAAGTGAGATATGTTAAAACATCTAAATCCATAACTTTTTAAAACAAAATAATAAAGCAATTTATAATTCATAAAAGAAGGCGCATGATATATTGTTTGATGCCTTAGATGAGTAGTTGAGGGTTCTTTTATGGGTGGAGTTTGCTTGTTAGTTGTTTGGGTGGAGCTGATATGTGTTTTTTTTTGGGAAATGGAGTTGGTGGTACGGGGGAGTGTATATATCTGTCCAATCACCATATACAGGTTGTGTAGTGCTCCCAATAATTGGGGATTTCTAGCTAAAGCACCTTCAATTAGTAAGCTAACACAAGCAGTGTATGTTAATTGTTTTATAACACGTGAACATGTGGACATTGAACATAGCTTGCAACGGGGCTCTGTGCTGTTGGATTGGCGCCGCGATCGCACGCATGCTGCGGTGTGGTGAGTCTTGATAAGATCGCTTCATGCGTAGTGGTTTCCTCAAAGTTAATCCAGATACGGAAATCAGATCTCAACAACCTCATGGGGTGACGTTGTAGGGGCTAGAGGTGATGTGCCATCTACTGTGTTGGCCGGGATTCCGCTCATCATTCTAGCATTCGGCGGCAGCAGAGAATTGCTGCCCATACCCCTTTTAAGGGCCTCTATAATTCACGGAATTTTAAAAACACGGATAGGATAGTAGTGGTACTGCAGTATAAAATCGTTAATTTTCTACAATTAATTTATGTTACCACATCACAAATCACTGAATACAAATTTAAATCATATCCTGATAAATTGAAAAGATAAAATCATACTATCAAATACAAATCTAAACAAATAGTATACCTGTCGATGGATTTGCTTTTTTGTTTTTCAAACTTTTTTTTGCGGGTAAGACTTATACATATTAATCAAGGATTCAGAGAAAAAGGAGATCAGAGAAGACCTAGCCAGTCGCCACCTACCCAAAAAGCTAGGGTTCCTCTGCCTCCCACCGGCGCCGGTCCGCCTCGTCTCCCGTGGCCTTAGGGCCACGGAGGCGGAGTGGATCCCGGCCCTTGCCGGTGGGAAGGCTCGTTTTTAGATCTTTCTCGAGATTTGTTAGGGTTTGTGTCCTACTCAGGAAGGCAAGACGGCAGCGGCTCTCTGAAGATGGAATAAATGTCTCCCCGCCTAGCCCCCGTTCCGGTGATGCGTCTAGCATCACCGGTGTGGCTTGTGGAGGTGTGTCTCCGGTGGATTTGCTCGGATTTGTTCGTCGTTCGTCTTTGTTCGTGTGCCTTCAGGTTGGATCCTTCTTATCTACACTCTTCATCGGCGACGGTTGCTGTTCTGGTGCGCTGGTTCTATGGGCCTTAGCACGACGACTTTCCGACTGTCTACTATAACAAGGTTTGCCCGGCTCCGGCGAGGGAGGGGTGATGACAGCGGCGCGCCTTCGGCTCGCTTCAGTGCTTGTAGTCGTCGCTAGGTGGTCTACGGATCTGGATGTAATTTTCATTATTTCTAATGTTCGTTGTACTATCATAATTGAAGATGAATAGATCAGAAGTTTATCCCGCAAAAAGAAAAAAGAAAAAACTTACACAAGTCCGCTGGCTCCAGGGGACTGGAGCCCAACCAAACTACTGTTCTACTTTCAGATCTAGCGAATTTAGCTGGCTAAATAATCGCTAAACATATTCTGGCTGTGATTGACAGAATAAACTCTAGTTGTGCCAATTGACATCAAATGCTTGATCTCAGCCACCAGGGAAGTGAAGATTGACCTATCTATGTCACGGCCATTAATCATGTTCACTGGCATTGTTGAGTCCATTTCCACGAGTATCAGCAGCTCCGACCTCTGTATATTGCAAGAGAAATACGCTGCATAAATGCGCTAAGTTCCGCCTCCAGAGCATTACACTAGGTTTATGGTACCTAAGAGTTCGTGGCATGGTATACTACCTCGAGATGCCTCTGCACTTGGTACGCACCTCAAAATTAGCCCTGGTCGAAGTTTGGGTTGCAAGGGCACATGTGTCAGGCTAGGTGCATGGCAGCAAATAAGTTTGAGTAGCCGAGTTTGGACCATACAGTGATGCGATCGGTTCGGTTCTCCGGTCAAAAAGGAAATTCGGTTTCCACTAAATGACCACCGATCGGTCTTCTGAAAATCTGGGAACCGAGGATTCGGTGGACCGACGTTTCGGTTCGGTGCTCTGTTTCTGACCGAACACCAAATGAAGGAACAGAGGCACCGGTCGTCAATGGAAAGTAGCAACCAAAAAATCTTCAAAAATAGGCGTATGACAGACGAATGGAAGAGGAGATGTGGTTGTACGAGCAGCTCGGAAAAACAGATTCAGCGAGCTAGCCGGTGCTCGCAAAGTAGGGGTCATAGGCGTGTTGCTGGTTAGCGAGGGCGGAGCGTCGGTTGAAGTTCGAGGTGGAGGTGGGTGCTGTGGACAAGAAGAAGGGGAGGAGATGTCACGATGCCGGCGCCAATCGCCGGGATCAAGCAGGAGCGGTGCGGCTGGCTGGTGGCTGCTAGATCTTGCGGCGCCTCAACCTGCACGGTCTGTGGATAAGATGCGTTGTCTGCAGTCTGGTGAATTTGCCAAGGCCTAAATGGACGCATGTGACTAGTCGCTAGTGGGCTACAGCCTAGTGCATGGAGTTGGCCTGTACTAGTTTATTCGGTGTCATCGGTCCTTTCGGTTAACAAAGGGTTAAAACCGAACTGACCGAGCTAATTTCGGTTGTCTAGCGTAGCTGACCGAATTTAGTACTTATTTTTCGGTTTCGGCCCCGGTTTTTTCGGTTCGGTAATTCGGTCTTCGGTTAAAATGCCCACCCCTGGATGTGATCAAAGGCACAGTTCTTTAGGAGCCAAAGAAAAAGAATAACGGCATATTGCGTCCACTTGTGACGTTCACTCTTCAACTAATAACTTTAATTATGTGCTACTCCCTTGGTCTAGGTGCATTAGGCATCTTAGAAGGTGCACCGCAACCTAGGCGCGAAGAGATTGGACTAGGATCGAGCGCTTGAGCCTTTCTAACAAGCGGGATACAACTTGAGTTTTAAATAAAATATGTGTTATATGCCACCTGGGCACACATCGACGCAAAAATAAGAATCGAGCGCTTGAGCCTTTCTAACGAGCAGGATACAACTCTTGGTACTCGTACTCGCTCCATTCCCTTAAACAAGACCACAAACTCAGATTACATTACATGTATCAAGGTAAAATTTAATGACTGCTTTGTAAGTAAATTTTTCTTTTCGTTAGCCGGAATAATTAATACGCCACATGCATGCAAAGAAGAAATGATAATGAAGTAGCTATGTGTCATTATGACTACATGCATGCAAGTATTAAACAAGTTGCTAGTACGAGAAAACATCATTAGATTTTGACTTGATTTTTGTTGGGGGCCTTCTATAGATGTAAAATATATTTTTCATAATGGCCTTGTATAAGGCCTCTTCCAATGTAAAGGTACTTAGATGGGGTTCTAAATGCATTAAGTAGCTTAGCAACTCAATTCCTCAATGCATAGATGCTTAACTTGTTGTTGCTAAGCTCACTTTATTTAATGATTTAACACGTAAACTCTTCCGTGCATCGAAACTGCTGTGCAGATGATGCATACCATGCACGACAGCTGCATGATACAAATCTAGCTGTTTGCTTCCTTTTGACGATATGCATGGACAATCTGATATGGGTTATCGTCTATAAATCGTCCATACAATGTCGTCTGCGTAGCATCGCTCTCCATGCATTAATCAGCTTCTTTCATTTCATTTAAGTGGTTTCCCTAGGTTCACACATTTCTCATTGGTTCTCCCTGGGGTCATTAAAGTGCTCTCTCTCCCCCTTAATTGATGCGCCATGTCATGTTTTCGCTTATGTGGCATGCTTAGCACATGTCCACCGTGAAGCACTGGGAAGGGCCTAAGACTAGTGACAGTGGAGAGTAACTTACACTAGTAACATACACGCTATCCTAGACTATGTTACTACCTCCATAGTGAGTACTCCCTTAGTCTGGGTTTATTAGGCCCCCTTTTATTTTGAGTTGAAGTTTGACCATGAATTTAACTAATAAAATGTAAATTGTATGTCACAAAAATTATATCATAGAAAAACTCTTTCAAAATACAAATCCAACAATATACTTTTTATAGCATATACTTTATATATTTTTAGTCAAATACATGAGAAAATTTGGATCCAAAATACAAGGAGCCTAATAATCCCGGACGAAGGTAGTAGTAACATATGTGTAGTGTCATGCAAATCTTTATTTATTAGGTTATAGTCTCATTTTGTCTTGATATGTGTAATCTTACTTATAGAATGAGTAACTAGCTAAGTGACTCAATTTATCTCTCTCCTCATTAACTCATTTGTCACATAAACAAATTTGCTAAGTTGGACCCGATGTTACTCTTGAAGTTACTCCTGCTGTGGCCAGTCTAAGGGAACAGAGGGAGTATTGTTTTTTAAGCGGCTGGCTACTAGCGACTAGCGTTGGAATAGACAGCGCTTGGATGGTCTTTTAATTTTAGATGATTTTTTTATTTCCCTAAGCGCCCGTACAAGAACTTTGCATTGAAGATGCCCTAAGCTCTGAGAATTAGTGACTCGTGTTCCGAGAGCTTCTCACGAATAGGCGAGCAGATTAAACTCCATTGGAGCACCTGAAAGAAGTAGAACAAACTTCCTGTTACCATAATCATGTATCGAGTAAAAATTTGAATTTGAATTTTTGGATGAAGGTTCTAGTGATAAGTACAATCACGAAGTGTGAAGCTCGGCGATGAGAAAGCGGTGCTCGGCTTGATGCTGTTTCCGTATGTGTCAGCCGTGGTCACTAGGGTTGGATGTGAGTTAACTGCTGATTGCACAAAAATATATTGTTCCTTGTTTAGAAATGAAGGCAAATCATGACATTCCTGAAAGGTTGGATGAAGCATATGCCTCTGAGATACGGTGGTTAGGTTAGATTGTGGATTGATCCTCACATGAGCTATACAACAATAAGGGTAACCGAAACGACCTAATAACCTGATTACATGAACACACGCAAACACAAAGATCCTACCAGAAGTATATACGGTTTATATACTACCGTATATATGTACAATTCTGTCTAACACGCCCCCTCAATCATAGCTTCAACAAGTTGAGATTGCTCTTGAAGTCTTCCAACTTCCGCCATGATAAGGCCTTGATAAAACCATCTGCAACTTGATCACCCGTGGGAATAAAACGAATATCTAGTAGTCTCTTAGCTACTCTTTCTCGAACAAAATGATAGTCAACTTCTATATGTTTGGTCCTTGCATGAAACACTGGATTTGCTGATAAATACGTGGCACCAATGTTATCACACCAAAGATGAGCAACTGGTGAATGAGCAACTCCAAGTTCTCGTAGAAGAGTTTGGACCCAAATAATCTCTATAGTAGCATTAGCTAGAGATTTGTATTCAGCCTCTGTACTTGATCTAGAAACAGTGGCCTGCTTACGTGCACTCCAAGAAATTAAGTTGGGACCAAAGAACACACAGAAACCTCCTGTTGATCTTTTGTCATCAGGACATCCTACCTAGTTAGCATCTGAAAAGGCACTAACAAGATTGCAAGGTGACTTGGTAAACTTGAGACCCGTACTCATAGTACCTCTGAGGTATCTCAAGATCCTTTTGACTGCTGTCATGTGTTGAGAAGTAGGAGAATGCAAATATTGACATACTTTGTTAATAGAAAAACAAATGTCAGGCCTTTCTCCTGTACTTTGTTGACTCCTCGTCCCCCAAAACTTCCCCTTCTTCTCTTAACAGCTTTTCGGATGTAGAGAGAGGCATGTTTGAGACTTTGCAATTTGTCATACCTGCATGTTTCAAAATATCCAAGACATACTTTTCTTGAGCCAGAAGAATGCCATCCTTCACCTTTTTAACTTCAATTCCCAAGAAATAGTGCAGATCACCTAGATCTTTTAAGGCAAAATATTTTCTTAAATCCTCCAACAATGCCACAGTTTCATCTTGTGATGAGATAGCAACAATAATATCATCTACATAGACCAACATAAAAATAGTGATCTTGCCCTTTTTGTAAAAGAACAAGGAAGTATCTCCCTTGGAGGGTTTAAAACCAAGTGCTTGAAGTTTTTCACATAACCTGGAGTACCATGCTCTAGGTGCCCGTTTTAGACCATACAAGGCTTTGTCAAGTTTGCAAAGATAACTTTCCTTGCCCTTTACGTCATAGCGAGGTGGTTGTTTCATATAGACTTCTTCCTCTAGAACGCCATGGAGGAACACATTCTGCACATCCAATTGCCTAAGGCTCCAATTGCTTGAAACTGCAACAGAAAGAACAAGTCTGATAGTAGCTGCTTTAACGACAGGACTGAAAGTATCCTCATAGTCTATACCATATCTTTGTTTAAAACCCTTTGCTACTAGCCTTGCCTTGTATCTGTCAATTTGACCATCTGCCTTTCTCTTAATTCTATACACCCACCTACAATCAATGACATTTTTATTTTTTATTGGTGGAACTAAGTGCCAAGTCTTATTTTTAATAAGGGCATCATACTCATCATTCATAGCCTTTTTCCATTTTGTGTCACTTAGTGCTTCGTGCAAACTATTTGGTTCACCAGTAGTTGTCAAGCCACCAAAACGAACTTTGAGCTTATCATACCTGACCGTACCATCTGTACGAACTTGGGGCTTTAAAATATCGTGTTGTGACCTTGTTCTTCGGGTTGACACATCAGGAGCTGCAGAAGGCTGAGGCCTAGAAGATCCAGTGGAGGAGGGAACAGCCGCATGAGATCCCGTGTCGGATCTGCTGTCAGCGGCAGAGGATCCTGCGTCCCGTCGGACCGAATCAGTGCCAGGGGCTGCACGCACGGCTCCCTCGCTAGGTTGGTCCACCTGGCGGCCAGCGAAAGGTGGGGAGTGTCGCCCGGGTTGGTGCGGCTGACCCTGCTCCACGTGGTCGCCTGGAGATGTCCCACGTGGGGACGCATTGTCTGGCGAGCCGGCCCGCGCCGTGCGTCACTCCCTGGGTGGAGTCTGCGCCCCTGAGGCTGATTCGCCCCCTGGGCCACCTACGCCAGCTGTGCCTGCTGGCGCTGCCTTGGGATCGCCATCCGCAGCACCTGGATCAGCCTCGTGTCCTGCATCGTTTTCATCTCACTACTAGGAAAAGGCTAATTAGTGGCGCACCTGTTTTGGCCATTAATGGCGCACTATAGGTGCGCCACTATCATCACGCCACTAGTAACAAATACTAATGGCGCACCCCTGGTGCGCCATTAGTATACCAGACAATAGTGGCGCACCTGGCAGTGCGCCATTAATATGTCAAACGGTGCACCATTACTATGCCTCCTAGGGGGCCATATTTACCTTGTGCTATGGGTTACTAATGGCGCACTTCTAGATAGTGCGCCACTAGTGTGTTTATTGCAGTGCGCCACTAAAGTGCAGTATGGTGCGCCACTAGTATGAATATTAGGATTTTTTTTTCTTTTCTGATATTTGCACAGGTTACAAAATATATTACTGCACAGAATATAGACAGCACAACATATAAACAGCAGATTTATCGAATACAATAGAAGATTAGTCTCCGAATACAATTCATCATATTAGTCTCCGAATTCAAAATACCGAACAAAGTTAGAACATTACAAGTCTCGAGACCGCGAGTAGCGAGTTTGTCTTCACATTACAAGTCGATATCGATCATCTAAACTACCATCACATAGAAGAGAGCTGCGGTCACGATGAGCATCATCGCGATGAAACTGGTCTTCATCCGGTTCCTCCTCCGCTCCCTCCTCTCTCCCGCTAGATAGCGCGCGTATCTAGCTTCCGCCTCCGCCCTAGTGGTGTACCCTTTGTAACTGTTACCGCTGAAACGATGAACCTGTCTCTGACACTCCTCCCAGTCGTTGTAGACTCCGGGAACCTTACCCTTGTACACGACATACGACGGCATCTCTATGCACTAGACAAACAAAACGTTAGTAGCAATTCACAGACAATACATAAGCAATATATAAGTATGCAACAAAAGGATCGGAAGAGAAAAGCAACACATTAATAGCATGATTCATGGTCCTACTAATAAATAGCATCGATTACATATAAGTTGAACGACTGTCCAAACTAAAGAGACATACAAGTTCATTAAAGTTTAATTACAACATGAGCTAATCGATATTTCAGAACTACATAGCATCACTACTTTCGACTCGACTCAGGGACCGGAGCGTGGATGAAGCCGCCGTCGTTCGTGATGGTCATGAAATCGCGGGCATTGTCAGCCTACATTTGTAGCGTTGTTTCTATCTCACTGTTGGACGGTTGATATCTGAGGTAGAACTGCCCCGAGGTATGAAGGACATCTTGATGGATGATTTCCGCAAACTCCGACTGGATGCGAAAGAATTCTTGTCTGATGTCCGTGTCCTGGATTGCCGACAAGCGTGCGGCCCAATCTTTGGGATTATTTGGTAGCAGAAGGTGATTATGGTCCCGTACGATCGCCCGCATTTGATGGAGGGCGTAGTAGACATCCTTCTGACCGCCAGGCGGCTGCTTGACGCAGGGGAACGTCGTATTGTGGGTGAACACATGCTTGCCGTACCTACGAATTGGCCTGCTGAAGGTGCCTCCAGATCTGGCGTAGCCGGGAAGAGCTTCATCAAGAACTTTCTTGATATTTGTGTAGTCTTTCTTCGACTGACGGTCCGAGTCGAAATACGTGGCCGTGGAATATTTCGGGCTTAAGAGGATGAGTGTGCAATGTGTGTCACTGCACAAAACACGGAATGTTAGAAAAAAAAAGAACGATCGAAATCTAAGAAATCATATGTTACGGGGCGGTGAGGGGATGACTTACTCGGGAAAGTAAGGCACGAGGAAGTTATCCTTATCTGGGTTTGCCAGAATGACGCCTTCGAGGTATGAACTCGCGACTTGCCGGTCCCCAGCACTGCCCAAGATCTTGGCACGCATGTAGAAGGGGTCGACTATCACGATGTCCGGGGTCTTGTCTCTAATGATCCGCATCTCCATACTCAGCGAAAATAGCCGAATGAAGGTGTAGTGCAGCGGATGAAGGTTAAACATAGCGAAGATGTCATCAAATCGCAGGACGATCATACCCCCGATGGTGCTATCGACAAAGCCCTTGCCCTCTGGCACCTTGGCCACGAAAACCGGGTATGCCACATCATTCTCGGAGAGACGCCGCTTCTCCAAAGAAAGAACACTGTCATGCAGACTCCGCATAGCACCGGTTGCAACATTGAGCAGATTAGTCGGTAGCATCGGCCTACCCGCCACATGCACCCTCCTCGAGATATCCTTAGGTGAAGGTGGCCCGTCCTGAGCACGGATCGTACTCGGTGCCGGCTGGCGCGCACCCTTCTTGTTATTCTTTCTTTTCCGTCCCTTCTTCTTCTGCTGTAATGGGATCGAGTTCTGCTCAGAGACCGCCTTCTTGAGTGTGTTGGGGCTGATAATATTTCGCACCTCGGCTATCTGAGGCTCGGTGAAGGCGGCAGCTGGAGGCGTCTCCTGAGAACTGAACGCCAGACGACGCCTGTTGCAATTGGGTTTCTCCGTGGTACCAGCTAGATCGCGATCGTCTTTTGCAGGGTTGGGTTCTTGAGAAGGAGGCCCCAAGAATTCGTCACCGTACCGATGTTCGTTGAAGTACTTATCGACGCTGGTAAATGTACCATCGTCATCGTCGTCGTCGTCTGGATCCTGTGCCATATGCATGTCCGGATCCTGTGCCATATCCATGTCCGGCATGTCCGGTAGCGTTGCGGCGGTCTTGCCATGGCTTGGCGCCGACACGACTGGCGGTGTTGTCTGTGGGGTGGTGTCCCCCGCCCCCAAACGAATCTGGCTCTTCGGCCAAAGCAGGGGCCAGCTTAAGCAGGCGCTGAGGGTCATCACATCATCTTCGTCGGCCCCAGGGGGTCAAAACGGAGGTAACAAGTCATCGCAGCCCGGCAGCACCCAAACCAGTTGAACCCTATACACGGTGGGTGGCATCGGATTACCGTGGAACACGCGGCTCCCCGGTTGAACGATTCTGGCCTTGGCGACATCGATCAACTGGCCGTCCACGAAGTGCAGGCGAGTGCATGGAACGTCGGCGGCGCCCTGCGAAAACATGTAGGGCATCAGGGATGCCCAGTCAAAGGCAAGGAGATGAAGTCATCGGCCGAGAGGCTTAATTAGTTACCGTGATGGCGTCGAGCTCAGCTAATGTCGAGGCACCGCCAACGGTGGGCGTGCAAGTGACGGAGGGGCCGCTTGCTGCCGAGGTGCCGGCCGGCGTATTCTTCCCACACCCAGGTGCATTAAGCTCCAATGCCGACGCCGACGCCGGAGACACCAATGCCGCCTCCGCCGGAGACACCAATGGCGCCGCCGGCGCGTTGTGCGAGTTGCTGCCCGTGAAGCTGGGAATCGGGGGCGGCCCCTGTTGGCCTCCCGCCATCCACGCCTGCAGCCCCTCAATCAAGGTAGGCACAATGGCGGTGATCGTCGCTCCCAGTTGGTCTCGCACTTGCTCTTCGACTATCTCCGGAATCCGCGCCACTTGTGCCTTGAGTTCTTGAACCTCGCGCTCCTGGCTTTCCGAGCTGGTCTTTCTCTCCTTTCGCCCAGCGGTATAGTAATCCGACCATTTTGTGGACAAGCCTTTGCCGGCCACACGACCAGCTGACGACGGCTTACTGAGCTTATCCTTGTGTTTCATTACGTTCAACGCCCTATTTAAAGTGGTGTCCCAAGGGGAGCTCTTAGACGACCCCGCGCTACTGCTTTCAGTTTCCTGCGGATGGAACGTGAACCATTTAGAAATTTGGCTTCATTAATTAGAATGCAACCATATGGAGTTAATTACGCGGGGGTGTATTCCTTAACAGAACAAGCTCAAGCGCCTTGGTCTTCGCTTCCGTGGTAAGCTCCTTTGTTACCGGGTCCACCTTGTACCGGGCCCTGACATAGTTCCTGGTCTGCTTGTCACGGTATTTATCGAAGCCGGGCGGTAGGCCTTGCTCGGCACGCTCCGCGTCCTCCTTGTCCCATATAGGTTCCACCACTCTGTAACCGCCGGGACCGAGTGTGTGGACCCCTAAGTTCAAGTCCCGCATATCTTTCCCCCACTGACTTGATTCCTCGGATGCGTTGCTCTCGCACTTGATCTTGAACTCCAGTTAGTCAGCTTCGCTGATCGAAGGATTTTTCTCCTTGATCTTCTCATAACTATCACCTCTTAGAATCCTACTCTTCACCACGGCTCTCCAAGTAGCCAGGGCCGTGCTCATCTTCGTGAGGGCGACACTGTTCACTTTATTCCCTGAGAGGCGTGTGTTTGCGCAGTCACCGAGGAACTTGTATCGTTCGTGCAGCTTCGTGAAGAGGAGGTTGCGCAAATTCCCTCGGTCACGATGCCTTAGGTTCTCGGTGTTGATCGAGACGGTGCTCCGGAGAATGCACCCGAGCTATCCCGCGTACCCCTTGACTAATTCTTTGGGCGCCGTTGGATGCCCACCGGAGGACACTTCAGTAAATTCCTCCTTGACGGTGCCGAGCACGTTCGGGCGCCGGTCCTTCCGTTGCCTCTTCGGTTGGCTGCCATCTCTGTGTGCGCTGCCATCATCAGTGGTGGCATCCTCGGCGGCACCATCAGTGGTGTCATCCCCGACGCCACTAGGGGTTGTGTAGTCGGGATCGGTGTCTTCCGCGGCGTCCTCATAGCGGTGAGGTTCTTCCTCCATCTCCTGGGACAGCTCCCAGAATGCCTTGCCCGAACCGCCGGCCTCATCGTTGTGGGCCATGTTCGCTCTAAATAGGAAAAAAGGCTACTAGAGTTATTTCTTAAATGCAGTCTAGGAAAAAATAAATCCACAAGTCAATATATCAGGACCCATCACATCTTCATTGACTCGATGGGGCCTCAAATGCCCTTCCTCATCTACAACTAGTTGTCCGCCTCAATCGATGGGTTTTCTCACATTTTTCTGATTCAAACTAGATTTCGATGGCTGTTAGGTTATTCGGAAGCAGTAGAAGCTTGTAGAGGGTGCTACTAGAGTTATTCCTAACCCCCTTCTTCTTGTCTCCTCTCACTATCTCTCTCACACACATGGCAAGCAAGGGTGTCTGAGTGTGTGAAAAAATACTAAACTAATCCAACCACTAAAGCACTAGATCACTACTATTGTATAATATTTTTATAGCTTTGTATATATGTATGGCTCCAATGGGTGCCACTGCCATGCATCCCTCTCCTATCATTTAATCATGATTAGCCCATCATTTTGACCAGAGATTAGTTTTGGTTAATTAATTAACTAGTGTGTGCCACAGCAGAGCACAGATCTCCATCTAGCTAGTAGGAGTAGCTTTCCAAGGCCTCTTTCCAAAGCCACAACTCCTCTAAGTTCTCAAGATAACCTAGTTGTCGAGGGATGTGTCCAGAAAGTTGGTTGATGTCAAGATACATGCTGATTAATTTTTGTTTTGGTTGAGAATCGGGCACCTTCTAGGTCAAGAAAATTGGGATGACCTTTGCTAATTTTCTTGACCTAGGACTGCCCCATTCTCAACCGAAACAGAAATTAATCAACATTTTAGGAGAAAGGGGTCATTTCAGAAGATCACAAGTAGCAGCAGCATCACTTGACAAAATCACAAGTAGCAGCAGCATCACAAGTAGTATAGCAGCAGCATCATCACAAGTAGTACAGCAGCAGCAGCATCATCACAAGTAATACACTTAATTGGCATAAAAGATCAAAAAACAGCATAAATTGGAAAACAAGCAATACTTCTAAAACCAGTACAACTGGAGCAGCTCATCTGACCATTCGTTATAGCATTGCATTGCATTGCACATTGTAATTCTGATTGTGACGACAAACCGAGATAACCCTATACTGCATTTGTTTTTATGACAGATCTGAGCTAGCACTTAGCCATCTGATAATGGTAATCAGTACAACTAGTAGTACTATTATTATTTTCTCTTGTCACTCCATTTGTTGTTACCAGTAGTATTACTTTGAGGAGTATAGATAGATTCCACTGAACTGCTCTATCCATCCATCCATCTGCATTGCTGTGATCTCAGAGTGGAGGCCCCAGCCAGACTTGTTGTTCTGGGACTTATGGATGGAATGAAATGGGATATTTGGATTGGAACTTTGGAGATGGGCATAAAATGTAGGGCATTTCCATTTGGACAGTTGCAAGCAAATGGTTTAGAAGTATTGCTTGTTTTCCAATTTATGTTGTTTTTTGGACAGTAAAACCATTTGTACAGTTGCAAGCAAATTATCCCATAGTTAAGCAAATGTACAGTTGCAAGCAAATGTACAGCAAATGTACAGTTGCAAGCAAGTATTTTTACAAAGACCTTGCACAATTGGCAATAATGTTCAGTAGTAGAGATTCAGAGTCATTAGTTTTGAGTGTACATCGTGAAAAACTGTACATCTGATTATTTGGTCATTTTACTGCCCATTTTAAAAACATCTTAAACATCCTACAGGATGGTGTGAAGGAAATGATCACAAGATAGCACATAATACTTCAACTTCCTCATCTATCTGCAGTTAACTTCCAACTTGGTAACCCATTTGGATCGAGAAAACAAGCACACAGAGCATCACTAAGTGGCAAAGATGCAGTTTTACCAGAGGGGCTTGTGCCAGACAGAGGTGTTGGGGAAGGCGCCATCTCGGCTCCGAGGTACGGCTAGGGTTCGCCGCTGGACGCGTGAGTGCACCTGCCTGAGGAAGCAAACCAAGGGCATGAGGGGAGGGAAGGGAAGGGAAGGGAAGGGAAGAGGAGAAGATTGGGCGAGAGAGTGCATACCTCGACGACGGCGCGACGGAGCAATCAGGCTGGCCGTTCGCGAGCACAGGCACGCGGCGGCGAGGTCGTCGTCGTCGTCCCGGCGCACGAGCGAGCGAGCGGGGTGGGGTCGGAGGGGGAGGAAGGGGAGGATGGGGAGAGGGAGGCGGCGGGGGCGCGGATTGGGAGCGGACGCGTCCTACGGGCGAGGGCGGCGGCGCAGTGGGTGGGGCGGCGGCGCAGTGGGTCGGGCGCTGCTCCGGCTGAGAGAGATGTGAGATTGGGAGAAGGACGAACGGCTGGCGAGATGGACAGCACACACATAGATACAGAGGGGGGAAGGTTAGCAATGGCGCACCATCTGGGGGTGTGCCATAAACACAGTGATAGCAATGGCGCACCTTCCCCTGGTGCGCCATTAGTAACTTTTTTTTGGATTTTTAGTTGCATTCATTTGTGAATTGGTAAAACATTTATGAATATGAAAAAATATCATCAAATTTGAAAAAATATTAACAAATTCAATACTTTTTGTGAGTTAGAAATTCAATACGAGAATAAACATAAATAAATATTCATGAGGACTAGAACAGAAGAAATGTCATTTCCATATGTCGAAATACAATCGAGAAATGAAGACTACAATTTAAATACAATCGATCTTAGCTAGCTATCTTTTCACAATCTTCTTGCCTTCTTTTTCGCAAATGGAGTTCTTCTCTTGAACGGACGTCCTTTAGGTAGGGTGGTCCTCCTTCTTCTTGTGGTGTATGGCACTTCATCGTCGTCGTCATGTTCCATCTTCGGGTCGCCGTACTTGTCGAAGTCTTGCTCATTGGCGACTCCATCAATTCCGATGATCTTCCTTTTACCTCTCCTCACGACAACATGACTGGGCTTTGACGGGTCGGTAATGAAGAAGCATTGGTCCACTTGGGAAGCCAGTACCCATGGCTCATTTTTTGCGGTGACGTTTGCGCCCGCGGTCTTGGATTTGGCTTCGGGTATAACCATGGTGGTGAAATACCGGTCTTCTTTTAGGACGCTCTTGGCCCATCTGACACAGAACATCGGGACCTTCTCTCCAGCGTAGCTCAGCTCCCGGATCTCCTCGATCCTTCCGTAGTATCTGTCCTTGTCGTTACCGGTGTAGGATTCCATCGTTACCCCGGAGTTCTGATAACCATCGCTCTTCATGTCCTTTTCCTCAGTGTAGAATGTGTAGCCATTGATATCGTACGCCTCATAGGTCATCAGGTTGTGCTCGGTGCCCTGTGACAAGGCGAATATGAGTTTTTCTTCCGCGGAAGAATCCTCATGTAAAGGGTACGACAGAAGCTTCTCCTTGAACCAACGCGTGAAACATGAGTTGTGCTCTTTGATTATATCTCCGTCCGTCCTCTGTTGGCCTCGGTCATTGTACGTCTTCTCAATAAAGGTTTTGTGCTCTACCACCCAAGGATCGACCACGTCTATGTGTTGTAGCGCGACTAGGTTTGCTCTTTCAAAGTCGGCGAGTCGACCCTCGAAGTCGACATGCATTTCGCGGCGACCCTCGCGGTGACCCCATCCAGCGAGCCTGCCGAGGTGCCTGGTGACGGGCAGACCAATGGGGTTCTCGATGCCTAGATAATTCGTGCAGTAGGAGATGCACTCTTCGGTCAGAAAGCCCCTGGCTATGCTTCCCTCTGGACGTGACATGTTGCGAATGTATCCTTTGATGACACCATTCATCCTTTCGAACGGCATCATGCTGTGCAGGAACATCGGCCCGAGTTGGATGATATCCTCCATGATATGGACCAGCAGATGCACCATAACGTCGAAGAATGCGGGCGGGAAGTACATCTCAAGCTCGCATAATATCACCATGATCTCTTCCTGTAGCCTTCTGAGTTGCCTCACGCCAACCGACTTCCGAGAGATGACGTCGAAAAAGTTGCATAGGCCAAATAGCGTTTCACGGACGTGCGCGTCCATGATCCCACGGATTGCAACTGGAAGTATCTGCGTCATCAGCACGTGACAGTCGTGAGACTTCATCCCGCTGAACTTCTGCTTCGCTGAGTCTAGGTATCTGCTTATCTTCCCCGCGTAACCGTAAGGAAGTTTTACTCCTACTAGGTAGGTGAAAAACTGCTCGATCTCCTCCTGACTTAGAGTGAAGCATGCGGGAGGGCAGTCATTTCCGATCTTCTTGGCCTTTTTGACTTTGCGACGACTTTCCGTGTCCTTCGCCTCATCATCATCATCATCATCATCATCATCATCATTAGCGTGAAGCTCCTCCCTGATGCCCATTGATTTCAAGTCCGCCCTTGCTTTCGGCCCATCTTTGGTCCTCTCTGGCATGTTGAGCAGGGTACCAAGCAGACTCTCGCACACGTTCTTCGTGATATGCATGACATCAAGGCTGTGAGGCACACGGAGGATCTTCCAGTATGGCAAGTCCCAGAAAACCAACCTCGTTTTCCATACCTTCAGCAGCGGCTCTGGCGCCTTTCGCTTCTTTCCCGGTGGTGGGCACTCTTTCCAATTTTTCAACAGCTCGTCTATTTCCTCGCCGCTCCTCATACGCGGGCGTCTTCGGGGTTCGGTTTCACCATCGAACAGATCCTTGCGTTTTCTCCATGAGTCATCGTCGCGAAGCCACCTTCGATGTCCCATGAACACGGTTTTCAAAGACCCGGGATCTCTATCTAGCTGGCGATACGTTGTGTCATCCATGCACCTGACGCATGCACGAAATCCGTGGACCACCTGCCCCGCGACATATCCGTAACCGAGATAGTCTTGCACCGTCGTGAGCAGTGCGGCTCTCATAGGGAAATATTCTTTCTCTGTGGCGTCCCACGTATTGGCTGGCGTTTTCCACAGCGTGTCTAGCTCCTCTTTTAGCAGCCCCAGATACAGATTGATGTCATTCCCTGGTTGTTTCGGCCCTTCAATTAGCATACTCATGTGAATGTACTTCCTCTTCATGCACTTCCAGGGGGGAATGTTGTACATCCACACAAACACAGGCCAGGTGCTATGTGTGCTTCTCTGGCTACCAAACGGATTGACTCCATCGGTGCTCGCGCCCAACATGATGTTCCTTGGATCGTCCCCAAATTCTGGGTGTTCGAAGTTCAATGCTTGCCACTGGCTCGCATCCTTAGGGTGACTCAGCATCTTGTCTTTTTTATTTATCTCCGGATCATTTCCGTCATCTTCTTCCTTCTTCTCCTCCCTATCCGCGTGCCAACGCAGGAGCTTTGCTGCCTTAGGGTCCGCGAAATACCGCTGCAGACGAGGAGTGATCGGAAAGTACCACACCACTTTTCGAGGAGCTTTCTTCCTCTTCTTGTATCGAGTGACGCCGCACACCGGACATATGGTAGACTCCGCGTGCTCGTCCCGATAAATGATGCAATCGTTCATGCACACATGGTATTTCACGTGCGGTAAATCCAGAGGACACACGATTTTCTTCGCCTCCTCGAAACTGGTTGGGCACTTGTTCCCCTTGGGAAGACGTTCGTGCCAGAATGACATGTTCTCGTCGAAGCATGCGTCGGTCATTTTGTGTTTTACCTTCATCTCCAGAGCCATGAGCATTACTTTCAGGCGGGTATCCTTGGGCCTGCATCCTTCATACAATGGAGTAACCGCGTCTATCTCCAGTTGATCCAGCTTGGCTTTCTCTCGGGCGGCAGCTCTTGCGTTATCCGTCTGCTTGAGAAGCAGCTCTTGAATATGAGGGTCCTGCACCCAGCCCATCGATGGTCCATCGTCGTCTGCTCTGGCATCTTCATCTTCATGATCATGCCCTTCGTCTTGATCTTCCTCATCATCATGTCCGGCATCTTCTACATGATGACTGTGTACTGCATCTACTTCGTGATCATGTCCTGGAGATTCTTCGTCTTCTCGCCCGCCCTCGCCGCGGTTGTCTTGCTGCCCTTCCTCATTTCTTGCTCGGCCCCCATGGACGACTTCATAATCATCTTCATCACCTTGCCACCAATAGCCATCCATGAAACCATGCAAGAGCAGGTGGTCCCGCACCTGTACGGAATCCGGGGCCATAAGGCTCTTCAGCTTGCATCTTCAACACGGACATCTTATCTCCGTCTTGTTCTTTTGAAGCATCTCGGCCTTCGCGGAGCTCAAAAACCTATTCACGATGCCTTCGGTCATCGTGCGGACCATGGTCGCCTGCGGGGTAGAGCAAAATGATATTTTAGAACCAAAAAAATATTTGGCATGACTTTGCCTAAAAATAGGACCAAAAAGAATGCATAGTGCCAAATTCTCGCTGAAACGGAAATGAATCAACATTCCGGCAAAATATTGGCAACTATCGCATTTCAAATACCGGTACCTGCAACCACAAACATATGCAACACCACAAACATACGTAGATCTAGGCCATAAAAAGTGCATGTGCACGTTGTTGGAGGGAGAAAAAAGTAGATCTACAACATAAAGAAAGCTTTCCCCTTACTTACCTATCAAAAAAAGGAAATTTAACCACTTAATTTGTGTGAATCTATGGTGCAAATGAGGTGAGGAGGAGGAGGCAGCCGAGAAAAGCTTGGAGGAGGAGGTGGAGAGAATGAAGTGGGGAAAGTGAGTGTGGTAGGTGGCTGTCCAAAATATCTAGCTGCTCTCAGGTTACCAATGGCGCACCACCTAACAATGCGCCATTAGTAACCCTGGTTACTAATGGCGCACCTGTTACGTGGTGCGCCATTACTAGTTTTGCAAAAAAAAATAATAATAATGGTTAGTAGTGGCGCACCGTGGTTGTGCTGCGCCATTACTAGTTTGAACTAGTAATGGCGCACTATACCCCAGTGCGCCATTACTAGTTTTCAAAAAAAAAGTAAAAAAAATTTGTTAGTAGTGGCGCACTGAGTGTGTGGTGCGCCATTACTAGTTAAAACTAGTAATGGCGCACTATGCCCTGGTGCGCCATTACTAGTTTTGGAAAAAAAAATTTGTTAGTAGTGGCGCACCGTGGGTGTGGTGCACCATTAGTGATATGGACACTAATGGCGCACCTACACATGGTGCGCCATTAATGTCCATATTAGCTATAGCCCTTTTCCTAGTAGTGTCTTGTTCTGGCTGCATAAAATCATGTATAATAACTGGATTTTCTCCATGATTAGCAACAGGATTAGCACGAAAATTAGCCTGTTGATCAACTACAAGTTCGCCCTCATGATCAATAGGGTCAGATAGAGAGTTTTCGGGAAGCAACAAAACTTCTGAGCGAAGGGGTGTGCCTACATTTGGATTTAAGGAGGCAAAAGGAAAAATTGTTTCATCAAAGATGACATCACGGGATATGTAGACTCGACCAGCAGCAATATCTAGACACTTGAAGCCTTTGTGGAGATTGCTATAGCCAAGGAATACACACTGTTTGGAACGGAATTCTAATTTTTTAGAATTGTAAGGACGAAGATTGGGCCAACATGCACATCCAAAAACTCTTAGGGAATGATAGTTTGGTTGTTCTTGAAACAAATGAGCCAGAGGGGTTTCAAAATTGATCACTTTGCTAGGGGTGCGATTTATCAAATATGTGACAGAATGAAAGGCCTCATCCCAAAACTTCAGGGGCATAGAAGCATGAGCCAAAAGAGAGAGTCTCACATCAACAATATGTCGATGTTTTCCTTCTGCTGGCCCATTTTGCTAATGAACATGGGGACAAGAGACATGGTGGGTGATTCCTAATTGATGAAAAAAGGAATTTAGACGTTCATATTCGCCACCCCAGTCTGTTTGCATAGTGATAATTTTTCTATTGAACAACCTTTCAACAAGAGTTTGAAATTCATGAAAGACTTTAAACACTTCAGATCTGGGTTTAAGGAGATATATCCATGTGAATTTACTGTAATCATCAATGAAAGACACATAATAATTTTTCCTATTGAGAGATTCACGGGCAGGCCACCATACATCGGTGAAAATTTGCTCTAAAGGAGCTTTAGATACACTGATTGAACTAGGGTAAGGAAGTTGGTGACTTTTGCCCATTTGACATGCATCACAAACACCTTCTTTATTCAACTCACTACTAGAAAAAGGAATATCATTTGGCTAAGAACATGACGCACTATGGTAGATGACGGATGTTATAGCCGACTATGCCACCTTTCAACAGACAGTTTATTTTCACCAAACGCTTGCTTGCTAGAATTAAAAGGAGCCGATGATACGGGGTAGAGGCCACGTCTACACCTGCTGCAGAGAAGGGTTCTCCTCGTTCCCTGTTCCTTAACAAGAAAGAAATTTGGGTGAACTTCAAGAAAAGTATGATTATTAGTGGACAAGTGATGACCAAAAATAAGATTCTTTGTGGCATCGGGCACATGCAAGATATCTTTTAGATGAAGATCACGAGTAGGGGTACAAACAGTGGTTTGACCAATATGACTAATTTTCATACCTTTTTTGTTAGCAGTGTGGACTTGCTCGTTGCCGTTGTACTTGTTGTGGACCGTCAGCTTGTCGAGCTCACTCGTGATGTGGTCGGTGGCGCCTGTATCAAGATACCAGTTGGTATCCACTCCATAGGACGAGGTGGTGGCCGATCCTGCACTCTTCTCGTTCTTGGTGAAGGAGATGTCAAAGCGATTGTAGCACTCGATGGCGGTGTGGTTCGGCCTCTTGCAGATTTGGCAGGCGACCTCAAGGAGATCATCGCCTCCTCCATTGCCATTACTGTGGCCTCCATCGCCACGGCCACCGCCTCCATTGCCACGGCCTCTGTTGCCGCAGCCGCCTCCACCACGGCCAAAACTGCCACGGCCACAGGAGACAGCATTGGCCGAGGACTGAGAGGAGTGGTTGCCACCTTCGAACATAGCAAGAAGTTTTTCAAAACCGATCAACTGAGAGTAGACACTACTAGGGAAAACCCTAGTAGTAGCGCTTGTTTTATAGCTAGCAGTAGCGCTTGTACAAGCGCTACCAGTAAGGCGCTACAGCTAACTGGTAGTAGTAGCGCTGGAAAGCGAGCGCTACTACTATACCAAGTTAGCAGTAGCGCTTTGTACGAGAAAGCGCTATTGATAATAGTAAGTAGCAGTAGCGTTTCTTTTGAAAAGCGCTGCTGCTAACTTTTCCTGTATTTTTAAAAATGCAGCTTATTGTCGTTGTAGGTTTTATATACAGTACTTTCATCATATGATTTTATGACCATGATTAGTTATTATATATAACAGTGGATGAAATGAACGTGGATTAGATTCAAGTGGAGGCAACATGTGGTGCATGTCGAAAGTACTACTAATCCAAACTTGATCAAGTTTGGATTAGTAGTACTTTCGACATGCACCACATGTTGCCTCCACTTGAATCTAATCCATGTTAATTTCACCCACTAATATATATAATAACTCATCATGCTCATATAACAACTTAGCATCATGCATCATCGATCATAATAATAAATAACTCATCATTGGTATCATAATAACAAGTCCTACTCATCATCATCATACAACTTCTACTCGTTATCATAATAACAAGTCATACTCATCATCATCATAGTCATCTAACCAACCCTACTTAATTGTTCTTAGCACATGATCATGAGTATTAGCTAGGACCTAAATACCCTCTCTAAGGTAAAATAGCATAAAACAAGATAGGCCCTGACTCTCCATTATGGAGAATGGAGATTATCCTGTCTCCAATTCTTGCGCTTCGCATAATGTTGCTTCCAAGTAGCGCCCTACGATTGACCATACATTTTTTTTCCAATCTTTGATTGTCATGTCTTCATCGGTTTTAGAAATCCGGTATGAACATCACTTATGCGTAGGATGACCTGGCCATAAGCTCATAACATCAAGGCAACCTTTCAGAAACATCAGATGAGGCACGCAATCCTTCGGGATTTTTTGTTGAAAAACATAGTAATAACTTCGTAGTTAGTAATGTAGTTGAGTTTTAGAAGAATTTATGCAAAAGATGCACGGATGTCGTAATAGTAAAAAATCTTACCATGACATCTCCATGGATGTTACCGTAGTTCAACATGTGCACTAGTGGCACATATTGACCATAATGTGCAGGAGTTTGATAATAGATATTGTAATTCTCAAGATCAGTAATAAATGAGATCAGATGATTTTTCTCCTGATAAGTTAATTCTGAGCCATCAGTGTAGTAGGTTCTGTCTACCATCTTCCGCACATTCTTTGAAGAATGAAAATAAGCTATCAATGAAAATAAGATGTCAACTATTTTGAAATAAATAATATAAATTACTTAATAACTATGTTTGAGAAACTCACATAGCGGTAGAATTGGAAGCGTATCAACAAGGACCCAAATGTCCATATTGTCTTCGGCGATGTCAGGATCACCAAGATCCATGGTGACAAGCATACCCTCATGAAAATCATACGTCTTGCAAAGTGCTTCCCAATTCGGGCAACCAAAATGGGATACGCTCTCAGAATTGTTTAGATTTACATCGAAATCCATACCATGATGGGTCCTTAGGTGAATTATCTTTGTTTCCATACTTTCATGATCTTCAAAATCCATCCTCTCCAACACATAGCGTCTTGCATGGCATGGGATAAGCTAGTCGAATTGTAAAAGACGAAAATTACACGTTGAAGTAGCAAAAGTCGTGCTTAATTACGAAAAAAACACTTGTCGTCGTTGCATACCGTTTCAACATCGAAGGTCTCCTAGAGCTTAATGCTAAAGCGCCGACCTTCTACCAGGTGAGGCCTGTCGCACAGACCCTGGTCGTCGCCGCACCAGTCGCACTCCACCGGGAGACTTTCGTCGTCCGAGGACGACATTTCCTAGTTTCATAATTCAAAGATTAAACTTGTACAATTGAATATATCACTAGTAGAAAATAGGGCTTTGGTCCAGGCCAGGTAAGGGCATTAATCCCGGTTCTCTCACGAACCGGGACCAATGGGGGCATCAGTCCCGGTTCGTGAGGCCAGGGGGCCGGCCGGGCCTCGGGGGCCATTGGTCCCGGTTCGTCTGGCCACTTTGGTCCCGGTTCCAGACACGAACCGGGACCAATGGGCCTCGCTCCTAGCCCACAACAATTGGTCCCGGTTGGTGGCTGGAACCGGGACCAAATGGGGTCCTTTTGTCCCGGTTCTAGCCACAAACCGGGACCAAAGAGATGCCTATATATACCCCCTTGCCCGCGAGCAGAGCAGTGGAGTGCTCTATTTTTTTGGCCGGCCGTGGGAGAGCTTTGTGGTGCTCTAGCTCACCTCCTATGCACATGAGGTGTTCGATGAAATGCCCGAGCCACACTAAAGCTTTCTCCTCTCGAAGCTCCTTATCCAAGCTCCATTTTCCTCAAGATTTGTCTAGGTTTGGCGGTCCGTCCTCTCCCGTCCCCATCCTCACCGCCGTCGATCGCCCGCGCCGATCCCATTGCCCGCACCACCGTGGTGAGCCTCTTGTTTTTATCTTCTTTCTAAAAGAAAAAAGTTCTCACTTGTATGATTTAGATAGATACTTGTGTAATTTTCTTACTTTTATTGTTGTTAGTTATTATATAGTGCAATGGTTTTGGTATCCGCCTCCGTCGGCCCTCGTCCTGTCTATGATTCGGATGTGGTATATATATTATCTTTTATAACTATTAGTTTCATTTAGTGTTTATGACAATTATGCCGACCAACATGACATAGATTTTTTTATCTAGGAGGTATGTGAACCAGAAATTCCAACCGACCCTATTGTCGAGAGGTTAAATTTAGTTGAAGAAGAAAACAATTACTTGAAGGAAAAATTGAAAAAAATTGAGGAGGAGAAGATGATATTGGAGTTGCATGTTGCGGATGTCGTCGATGATCACAAGATCAAGATGGATGCAATGTGCTTGAAGATTAGAAAATATGCCATTCATACTGAGGCTTGGTATCATTATGCCGTTGGATCAATTGTTACCTTAGTTGCGATTATGATCGCATTTGTTATTGCATTGAAATGTTTTAGATAGTTTCAATGTATGGTTTAATTAGATGCTCTGGAGAGCTATATGTTGTTCAATGAGAACTATGCATGTACTTTGGTTTTAATGTGATGAGGAACTTCTATTAATTTGGTCACTTATCAATTCATGATGTTCTGTAATGATTTTTGACACACTTAATTATATATAATGCACGCAGATGAACCGGCAATGGATGTACGGTGACAGACGCACCTCTGAGTACATTAAGGGCGTGCATAATTTTCTCGAAGTGGCTAAGGCAAACAAGCAGAATGGTTTTATGTGTTGTCCATGCCCTATATGTGGGAATACGAAGTCTTACTCTGACTCGAAAACCCTTCACACCCACCTGCTTTATAAGGGTTTCATGCCACACTATAATGTTTGGACCAAGCACGGAGAAATAGGGGTTATGATGGAAGACAGCGAAGAAGAAGAGGATGATGACAACTATGTGCCCCCTGAATACGGTGATGCTGCAACGGGGGAAGCTGAAGATCAAGAGGAACCAGACGATGTGCCCGATGATGATCTTCGCCGGGTCATTGTTGATGCAAAGAGACAATGCGAAAGTGAAAAGGAGAAGTTGAAGTTCGATCGCATGTTAGAGGATCACAAAAAAGGGTTGTACCCCAATTGCGAAGATGGCAACACAAAGCTCGGTACCACACTGGAATTGCTGCAGTGGAAGGCAGAGAATGGTGTACCTCACAAAGGATTTGAGAAGCTACTGAAAATATTGAAGAAGAAGCTTCCAAAGGATAACGAATTGCCCGATAGTACGTACGCAGCAAAGAAGGTTGTATGCCCTTTAGGATTGGAGGTGCAGAAGATACATGCATGCCCCAATGACTGCATCCTCTACCGCGGTGCGTACGAGGATTTGAACGCATGCCCAGTATGCGGTGCATTGCGGTATAAGATCAGACGAGATGACCCTGGTCATGTTGACGGCGAGCGCCCCAGGAAGAGGGTTCCTACGAAGGTGATGTGGTATGCTCCTATAATACCACGGTTGAAACATCTGTTCAAAAAGAAAGAGCATGCCAAGTTGATGCGATGGCACAAAGAGGACCGTAAGAAAGACGGGAAGTTTAGAGCACCCACTGACAGGTTGCAGTGGAGAAAAATCGAGAGAAAGTGGGGGGACTTTGCAGGTGACACAAGGAACATATGGTTTGGTTTAAGCGCGGATGGCAATAATCCTTTTGGGGAGCAGAGCAGCAATCATAGCACCTGGCCCGTGACTCTATGTATCTATAACCTTCCTCCTTGGCTGTGCATGAAGCGGAAGTTCATTATGATGCCAGTTCTCATCCAAGGCCCTAAGCAACCCGGCAACGACATTTATGTGTACCTAAGGCCATTAGTTGAAGAACTTTTACAGCTGTGGAATGGAAAAGGTGTACGTGTGTGGGATGAGCAAGACTAGCAGGAATTTACCTACATGCATTGCTGTTTGTAACCATCAATGATTGGCCTGCTCTCAGTAACCTTTCAGGACAGACAAACAAGGGATACCACGCATGCACACACTGTTTAGATGACACCGAAAGTATATATTTGGACAAATGCAGGAAGAATGTGTACCTGGGGAATCGTCGATTTCTTCCGACCAACCATCAATGTCGAAAGAAAGGCAAGCATTTCAAAGGCGAGGCAGATCACCGGAGGAAGCCCGCCGTCCGTACCGGTGATCACATACTTGCTATGGTCAATGATTTACAAGTAATCTTTGGAAAGGGTCCCGACGGACTATCTGTTCCGAATGACGCTGAGGGACGCGCACCCATGTGGAAGCAGAAATCTATATTTTGGGACCTACCCTATTGGAAAGACCTAGAGGTCCGCTCTGCAATCAACATGATGCACGTGACAAATAATCTTTACGTGAACCTACTAGGCTTCTTGGGCGTGTATGGGAAGACAAAAGATACACCGGAGGCACGGGAGGACCAGCAACGTGTGCACGAAAAAGACGGCATGCCTCCAAAGCAGTATGAAGGTCCTGGCAGCTACGCTCTTACCAAAGAAGAGAAGGAAATCTTCTTTGAATGCCTGCTCAGTATGAAGGTCCCGTCTGGCTTCTCATCCAATATAAAGGGAATAATAAATATGGCAGAGAAAATGTTCCAGAACCTAAAGTCTCATGACTGCCACATGATTATGACGCAACTGCTTCCTGTTGCATTGAGGGGGCTTCTACCGGAAAACGTTCGACTAGCCATTGTGAAGCTATGTGCATTCCTCAATGCAATCTCTCAAAAGGAGATCGATCCAGAAATCCTACCAAGGTTAAGGAGTGATCTGGCGCAATGTCTTGTCAGTTTCGAACTGGTGTTCCCACCATCCTTCTTCAATATCATGACGCACGTCCTAGTTCATCTAGTCGACTAGATTGCCATTCTGGGCCCTGTATTTCTACACAATATGTTCCCCTTTGAGAGGTTCATGGGAGTCTTAAAGAAATATGTTCGTAACCGCGCTAGGCCAGAAGGGAGCATCTCCATGGGCCATCAAACAGAGGATGTCATTGGGTTTTGTGTTGACTTCATTCCTGACCTTAAGAAGATTGGTCTCCCTCAATCGCGGTATGAGGGGAGACTGACTGGAAAAGGCACGCTAGGAGCGGACTCAATAATATGTATGGACGGGCATTCTTGGTCTCAAGCACACTACACAGTTCTACAGAATTCTACCTTGGTGACCCCGTATGTCGATGAACACAAGAATATTCTGCGCTCCAAACACCCGGAGCAGTGTGACGACTGGATTACATGTGAACACATCAGGACGTTCGGCAGTTGGTTGCAAACACGTCTCATGGGTGACAACACTGTTTCTGATGAGCTGTACTCGTTGGCCAGGGGACCATCTTCGACTGTATTGACTTACAAAGGGTACAAGATAAATGGGAATACATTTTACACGATCGCCCAAGATCAAAAGAGCACCAACCAAAACAGTGGTGCCTGCTTTGATGCAGCAACCAAGAGGGGAAAGGTCGACACATATTATGGTTACATAGTGGACATATGGGAACTTGACTATGGACATGATTTTAAGGTCCCTTTGTTTCAGTGCAAATGGGTCAATCTGTCAGGAGGCGGGGTACATGTAGACCCACAGTATAGAATGACAACAGTGGATCTGAACAATCTTGGGTACACAGACGAACCATTCTTCCTAGCCAATGATGTGGCGCAGGTTTTCTATGTGAAGGACATGTCTACCAAACCGAGAAAAAGAAAAGATAAGGAAGCGAATACATCATACGATGAGCCAAAGCGCCACATAGTTCTTTCAGGAAAAAGAGACATCGTGGGAGTGGAGGGCAAGACAGACATGTCTGAAGATTATGAAAAGTTTCATGAAATTCCTCCCTTCAAAGTCAAGGGTGACCCAAGCACCCTGTTAAACGATGAAGATTATCCATGGTTACGGCGCAATAAGCAAAGGACACAAGTGAAGAAAAACTGAAGACTTTCTCTCCACAACTATTATGATGATGCCTTTGATCTAGAATATCACTACAGTTACATGTGAAGAAATGAAATGCCTTTTGTAACAGATGAGTTTTCGTATGAAACCCTGATACTTCGAAAGAGATTGTCCGTTTTGTACACGAAGTGCATCCATCTTTTGCCGTAACCCTCTCAACTTTTTATAACATGCTATGTGGGTGAAATGATGATACCATGCCAACTTTCAACCTTTTCAGAGTTCATTTGTGGTGCTTTTCAATTTCAGGGTCATTTATCTTAAAAAATCATTAAATGCTTGAAAAATACCAAATAAAGTCTGAAAGGGTTGAGAATTGATGATGTGGCTTTGAATGGTTCATTTTGAACACACAAAAAGTTTGGAGTTCAAATAAGTTCAAAAAAAATGAAATACCTTTGTAACACATGATTTTTCGTCCGAAACCCTGATACTTCGAAAGAGATTGTCCGTTTTGTACACGAAGTGCATCCAGTTTTTGTCGTAACCCTCTCAACTTTTTATAACATGCTATGTGGGTTAAATGATGATACCATGCCAACTTTCAACCTTTTCAGAGTTCATTTGTAGTGCTTTTCAATTTCAGCGTCATTTAGCTCAAAAAATCAGTAAATGCATGAAAATACCAAATGATCAGAAAGGGTTTGATGAAAATTGATGATGTGGCTATTGAATGGTGCATTTTGAACACACAGAAAGTCTGGAGTTCAAATAAGTTCAAAAAAATGAAATCCCTTTGTAACAGATGAGTTTTCGTCCGAAACCCTGATACTTCGAAAGAGATTGTCCATTTTTTACACGAAGTGCATCCAGTTTTTTCCGTAACCCTCTCAACTTTTTAGCACATGCTATGTGGGTGAAATGATGATACCATGCCAACTTTCAACCTTTTCAGAGTTCATTTGTAGTGCTTTTCAATTTCAGGGTCATTTAGCTCAAAGAATGAACTAATAGCAAAAAGAATGAACTAGAAAACTTTTATGAAACTAAAAATAATCAATTAAAATATTCTATTATGAGTTCAACCTAAAACAAAACTATAATATTCTTCAATAGCAACAAAGAATCAACTAAAAACTTTTATAAAACTCTAATAGCAAAAGGAATAAACAAAAAGCTTTATATAAACCTCTAGTATTTTTGAAACTAAAATTATATAAATTTATGCAACTAAAATTATCAAAGTTTTTTTGTTCAAAACATTAATAGCAAAAAGAATTTTCATATATAAAGAATTTTTTTGTTAGAAACTTTAATAGCAAACTAAAATAACAAAATCTGTTTTGGATTAAAACAGACATTTAAAATTACCTAAAAATTACCAAATTGAATATAATGATAAAACACAATAATATTAAATAGCAGGAAAAAGAATCACTAAAAAATCTATTTTTATAGTAAAGTTATTCACAAACTAGTGATTCACACAAATTTAAAAGAATTCAAATTTGAAAACTAATGACACTAACAGATAGTTTATAATTTTTGTGACCTAAAAGCAAAAAGAATCACTGAAAAATTGTAAGTATTTAGCTGTAAGTAGAAACAAAAAAAAGCAAAAAAGAAAACAGAAAAAAATGCCGCCTACTAGGCCACCACGGCCTGAATACGACTAGAAACCCAGCTAGTTGGGCCAGGATTCAGGCCCGTAGCAGGCCCAGTAGGCCCACAGGCATAGCAGTGTGAGATTAGGCCCGTAGGCCTGCAGTTCACAGGAGTTCGAGAGAGATGGCGCAGCCGCGCTTATAAACAAGTGCCGAAGCCTCTCAGCTAGCGAGGTGGGACTAAACATCCAACCGCACCGCGGTTGTGCCAGGCGCAGGCCATTGGTCCCTGTTCGTGGCACGAACCGGGACCAATGCCTACCTTTGGTCTCGGTTCGTGCCACCAACCAGGACCAAAGGTCTCTGCTTCCCGCCCTTTGGGCTGCTGAAAAGAGACCTTTCGTCCCGGTTGGTGGCATGAACCAGGACCAAAGGTAGGCATTGGTCCCGGTTGGTGCCTCAAACCGGGACCAAAGCTTCATGTATATAACTAAACACTTGTGAAAATTTTCATTTCCATCTCGCAGTTCCCCCCGACGACGCCGACCTCCTCGACGCCGCCAGGCTGCCCCGACGCCATCCCCTTCACCTATGCCCCTGCCCCGCCCCTGAGCCCACGCCGCCGCCGTCCGCCGTCCACGCCGTCGCCGTCCGCCGCCCCCGAGCGCGCCCGGCCGTGCCCCTGCGCCCCAGCTCGCCCCCACCGTCGCCGTCGTCACCTCGCCAGCCGACGCCGTCCGCCGCCCCCGAGCGCGCCCGGCCACGCCTTTGCCCCGGCCCGCCCCCACCGTTTCCGTCGCCGACACCCTCGCCGCTCCCGCCGTCGCCCTCGCCGGCCGCCCCCGCTGTGTGCCGCCGCCGCCCCGGCTCTGTTCATATCATTTTTTTGTTCATTATTTTTTGTATGATGAATTTTTTGTTCATATATATAATGTATATATGTATGTATGTGGCTATATGTATGTATGGATGTTCATATATGTATTAATTTTTTTGTTCAGACCATTTTTTTGTTCATATATGTATATTTTTTTGTTCATATGTGTATTAATTTTTTTGTTCATATATGTATTTTTTTTCATAGCATTTTTTTCCATGTATATATGTATGTGGCTATGTATGTATAGATGGATAGCATTTTTTCCATGTATGTATGTCGTTGTCGATATACCCCCTCCCTGATAACTTCGACATGAGGGGGGGGGGGGTCGATATAACCCCTCCCCGATAACATTTTTTTCCATGTATGTATGTCGTTGTCGATATACCCCCTCCCCGATAACTTCGACATGAGGGGGGGGGGGTCGATATACCCCCTCCCCGATAACATTTTTTTCTAAGTTACTAAGGTAAAATGTTCACCCCCCTCTCGATATACCGGGCGACCAACTCTCGAGGCCACCCAAACCCTAGAAAAAAAAAGCGTTGTCGATCTCCTACCCCCTCCCGCCCCTACCCGACAAACTCTCGAGGCCACCCAAACCACTAGAAGAAAATTCCGGTAACTTCGACATGAGGGGGGACGTCGATCAACCCCCTCTCGCCCGAACAAGTCTATTTATCATTTTATATCGCGGTGGACATATATCAAAGTTTGATCATATGTCAAAGTTTGAATTTTGACATATGCAACATTTTATCATATATCAAAGTTTGATCATATGTCAAAGTTTGAATTTTGACGTATGCAACATTTGATCATATGTCAAAGTTTGAATTTTGACATATGCAACAATATTTGATCATATGTCAAAGTTTGACTTTTGCCATAGATTTATCAAGAATGCCCCCATTATGGATGTGCACAAGTTGATCCAATTTTTTTCTGATCTCATATATATATATATATATTCTTCTATATGTCACGTTGTCTGTCAAAATATTGAAGAAATCCATGGCTTCATCATTAGCCGGAAGTAATAGGCGTATGATGCTACGAAGCTCTTCAAAGTTGTTTTGGAACGTAGTTCTGGATAGAATAATTCGCTTTTTGGTACGAATTTCAGCAAAGGCCTTCCAAATAGCGATATTTGGAAGGCTCTTGCTAAACTTCGTACCAAAAAACTAATTATCCTATCCGGGACTCCGTTCCAAAACAATTTTGGAGAGCTTCGTACCATTATGCGCCTGTTACTTCCAGCTAATGATGAAGCCATGGTTTTCTTGAATCCTTTGACACTAGACAACGTGACATATAGAAGGGTAGATGAGATCAGGAAAAATATGGACCATTTTCTGCACATCCAGAATGGCGCCATTTTGTTAAATCCCTTAAAGGTTAAGAGAATCCCCCCCCTCTCGCCCGACCAAACCCTAGAAGCGTTGCCGAGGCCACCCCAAACCCTAGAAGCATCGAGGCCACCCAAATTTACCAAGTTAAAAGAGCGTTGTCGAGGCCACCCCAAACCCTAGAATCGTTGTCGAGGCCACCCAAAACCGTAGAAGCGTCGAGGCCACTAATATGATTCCTTGTTGTGATTAGCTAGCTAGGTCTATGTTTGCCACTAATATATCCATCTCTCATGTTTGTATATTCATTGCCATGTTGTAATATTTGCAGAAACTATGGAGCAAAAAGACTTGGAACAAGAACAGTTGTTTGGGGACATAATCCTCGGCGGAGGTGATGTCTTGTCGTTTCTCAACGACACTGATGGTCAGGAAGGAGAGGATGACGGCTCCGGTGATCTAACAATGGAGGAGGAAGGACATGATCATGATGGCTCCGATGACCGAATGCCGGAGGAAGATGGAGACCATGATGACGGCTCCGGTGATCGAACGGAGGAGGGAGCTGTTGCAAAGTCCGGCGAGGTATATATATTAATTAAGCCTGTGCTGACTAGCTAATTGATGCATTAATTGTTTTGGTATGTACATATATTAACTCTTCTTTCTTCTTTTATATCCCTCCGGATCGAGCCAAACTTCGGTAACGAGATGAGGCCCGAAGAAAAGGTTGCGCCAGGATGAAAGGTTCACGATGATAGCACTCGCGGACGATGGCCTACCGATTAAACCCAAGCGGACCAAGGACGCATTTTCTGCTCAGTGCGGAGCTATTGTTAGGGACAGCATCCCGATCAGCATCAAGCAATGGAATAAGCCTAAGGATGACGACCCTGAAGTTTCTTATGTCACCGATAGACAGAAAGATGATCTTTGGACCTCGCTGAAGGCAAATTTCACCCTACCGCCAGAGGCGGATCCGAATAAGCCAGTTATAGGGCCACTGGTTAAGGCGTGTGCTCTTAAGAAGATGGCAGATCTATTCAGGAGGTGGAAGAATGAGTTGAAATCAAAGTTTGTCGACAAAGGGAAGACTCCAGAATTCACCGGCCGATTTGAGAAGATAAGAGATCACTGGCCCACATTTGTGGCCTACAAGACATCGGACAAGAGTAAGAAAATGTTAGAGATAAACAATGTAAATGCTGCAAAGAAGCTGTATCACCATCACACGGGGTCAGGTGGCTACCTCAAAGCCCGCCCGTTGTGGGACAAAGCTGAGCAAGACCTGCTTGCTAAATTGGTCGAACCACAGACATTGAACTGGCCAGACCGTTCAAGGACTTGGTTCTTCAGGGTTGGGGGAAATTTGGACCCTGAAACAGGGAAGTGCCATTGGACGGACGAGCAACTTGCAATACCCGTCAAGAAGCTTTAGAAGTATATCACCGCCGCACAGGAAGGGACGTTCATTCCCGACAGAGAGAAGGACGAGCTGACTGAGGCCCTCGGGAATCCTGAGCACCCTGGATGAACATGAGGCACACCAGGCTCCGTTCCGTGGGTGGTTGGGTTTGCCGGCGTAGGCGGTTACAGAAGCCAGGAGAGAAAGAGGAAAGCGGAGCTGAGCTCAATGCAGAAGCTCAATGCAAGACTAGTAAAGCTAGACGAACTTGTAGCTGCCGGCCAACCATCTCAATGGCACGAAGATCCTGCCCAAGAAGCTACCCCACCATCTCAGCGGAGAAGCAGCGTGGCTTCCACGGAGCTTGTTCAGCCTGATTTCACGGCTCCTAGCTAACCCGTGGATACTATCACGGAGGCTCAACATTGCCAGCTTATGACGAAATGGCAGAACCTCACTTTGAAGGCGGCTGTCGGCTCTGTTGAACCTCTTCTACCTGATGGAACTTTTCACTGCCGTCCGATTCCACATGGCTATGCTGTTGTGACGGTGGATGAAGTAATGGAGGGATTTAATGAGCTCGAGCTTGACCACCCTACAGGTGAAGGTGAGAATCAGCTGGGTTATGCTCTGAGGACTACATGTCTATGGCGGAAGGAGTACATCAAGCTTCCAAACTAGACGCCTCCGCCTCCTCCTCCTCCTCCGGCGAGTCAGGGCACTCCGCCTCCGCCTCCTCCTCCTCCTCCGGCGAGTCAGGGCACTCCGCCTCGTCCTCCTCCTCCTCTGGCGAGTGATCAGGGCACTCCGCCTCCTTCTCCGGCTCCTCTAGCGCGTGAGGGCACTCCGCCTCCTCCTTCGCCTCCTCCGGCGCATCGGAGCAGTCCGCCTCCTCCTCTGCCTCGTCAGCAACAGCGGAAGACAGACACCACCGCTCCGGCTCCTCCGGCGCGTCGGAGCACTCCGCCTCGTAAGCAACGACGGAAGAGAGACGCCGCCGCTCTGGCGGCTAGCAGTACAAGCAGAGGCAGGAAGCAATTCAGATACGGTCCATCTCTCAAGCCTCTGGAAAAGTTACCATATGAGAGGACCGACAAGGAAACCGCGAAAATCAGTGCTGCCAAAGTGCATGAACATTTTGCACGGAAACCTCCACCTTCGAAGGAGACGATAGACCCGGTGAAACTAAAGCGCACTATCGATGCCCTGAAGCGACCACCATCGCCTTCGCCGCAATCCAACTATGAGCGCATTATCGAAAGGACATATAAGGAAGCGGAGCGGTCGGGAAGTACTTGCAGTGATGCAAGGTTAGCAGAACGAAGAAGTGGGAAAAAAATTCCCCAGCTCGGCGAACAGGCGAACCATCATGCCCCCCGCTCAGGGTGTCTAGCGATATCATCGCTAATCAGCCAGGGATGGTGCCCGGTACCAATCCTGCTGATTACCTAAGCGATGATGTAGAGTTTGATATAATGGAGGTGGACGAATTGAGATACCAGTACGGGCAACCTCTCGTCAAACCTGATCATCATCCTCCTCTAACAACGATGATGCGAAGATTCCATGAATGGTACATGAAATCCTGCAGTGAGTCTGGGAAGGATACTTTGACGCTGAGAATTAAAGATGAGCACGACCTCGTTGGAATGGATCAGTTGTCTGTTGAATTTGACGAGTTATTCCAGTTATACAATCAAAAGGCCCTCGACAAAACACTCGTGACTTGCTACTGTCTGTAAGTACTACTTCTGTAATTAAGTCTCTATATATAGCTCAGCTCTTTCATTGCATGTATATATAATTATCCTCACTATATTATGTAGATTGAAGATCGTCGAATGCAGAAAAGCACAAATCTATGACATTGGGTTCATTAACCCAAATATCATACATGAATGGACGGTTAAAAACAGAGTCACAGATACCAAGGACAACTTGCTACAATCGTTGCTTAAAAATCAAAACAAAGAGAAAATACTCTTTCCTAACAACTTCAAGTGAGTGTTACTATCTTGTGCATATTTGGTTTCCCTTACTCGAGGTTATAGTAATGTAATTGATGAGTTATGCATGCATGCGTGCGCAGATTCCACTTTATTCTGCTATAGATTAAGCTTGAGCGGGGAGTAGTAACCGTCTTAGACTCGAGACGAAAAGATCCCTAGGAGTATGCGGACATGACTGAAATGCTCCAGAAGTAAGTTCAATCGATCATTATCGCACCATATCGGCAACTTTGTTCATTTCCTGATATCAAGTAATTATTTTCTTTGTGTGGCAGGGTTTGGAAAGAGTTCACCGGAATTGTTCCGGCACTGCCGAGGGAGCTGCGATTTACACACCCAAAAGTAAGTACTACTAGCTAGTTCCGCGCATCTCCCATTGATTCTAGTTTCATCAATACCATTTATAATGCTTGATTATCAGTTTGATTGAACTCTATTTCTCATAAAGTGCTTGTGGCAGAACGCCGGGAATGATTTTTGTGGATACTACATTTGCGAGTTCATCTACAATGCGACGACCTCTAAGCGGGGCTACTCTGAAAAACAATATGAAGTGCGTAAGCAATAATATTCACAATTTTATTTTATTACCATCATTTGTGTTGAGTTTCATTCATATATATGTATTGATCCCCTTCTTCAAATTAGTTGTGGCAGATGCGGGATGAACTCCTACCACATGATCGCATAAGAGCAATTCAAGAGGAATTGGCGGAATTCTTTCTTGACCACGTCATAAATAAAGCCGGAGAATACCATGTGGAATTTGACATTAGATGTTAGGGATTGTACGTAAGAGATCTTATATTGTATATATGTAGCTAGTAGCGTCAGATAGATATACGAAAACTTGTTGTTCGACCAATCTCTCGGAGAAAGAGAGGTCGATCACTTCTCTCTGTATATGTTCATGACGATCTTGTGTACTTAATGGTTCCTTCATTTGCTTACTAGCTAGCGTGTCGAGTTCTCTCTATACGTATTGTAGCTAGCGTCGACCAAGCACGGAGAAAGAGAGAACACTTCTCTCTATTAGCTAGCTAACACAATATGAAACCCCTAAATTAACCCTCCAAAACCACCTAAACCCTGCCTTTAAAAAAAACAAAAACCCTAGCTCCTTCCAAATGCTGACGCGTGGATGCCTTTCGGTCCCGGTTGGTGTTACCAACCGGGACTAAAGGTCCTCCTGCCTGGGCTCCCCGCAGCGGCCACGTGGAGCCCCTTCTGTCCCGGTTCATAAGCGAACCGGGACTAAAGGTTTTGGGCTTTAGTCCCGACCCTTTAGTCCCGGTTCCAGAACCGGGGCTAATGGGCCTCTAGAATCGGGACAAATGGGCCGTTTTCCACTAGTGTATGTACTACAAAAACTAAATTAGATCATTATTATTCATCACGGGTTGACTATCGGTCTGCCGAGTCTTTTCTTGAAAACTCTCAGCTCACGTGGTTTATACATTCGACCGTTGGTGATGGTCGCTCCTCCTTTCGCTCCCAAGTGCATTACACCAAAATGTCTAGCACACGGGAATGAAGGAGAAGCGACCCCCACGACAATAGTCGGGATTCTTCTTCTCTCATATATTGTGTAGACTTTCTCCCTCACTCATTTCTTGACTGTCATGTATGGAGCCTCGACAGACTTAAAGTCAACCAGAAATGTGTAACACCCCAAAAATATTTTTCTGAATATTTGAAAATCTTTCCTTTAAAAATAAAAGTTTTGAAAATCAACTTTGATCATATCACCTTTCTTCAATTTGAAAATCTCTTCAAATTTTAATTGGGTTTCAATCTGCTTTAATAACTTTGTTTTGAAGGTTTAAAATTATATGGATAATTAATTTGGGGTTTTCAAACAATTTTTTCAGCAAGAAAAGATTTGGGGATAATTAAACTCTTTCCTACCCCACAAAAATATTTTTCACCACCCAAATAAATATCCAAGGTTGGAACTCACATATTCCATCATACCTTTGGTTTACAAAGGAACCACCGTTTCTGCAAGGATTCCACCTCCACCAAAATTATCCCATCAAATATATGGTACCCACAACCCATTTCTCAAAAAATATGGGGTACCACAGTTCAAAAATTTCAAATTCCACTCAATTCAAATTTGGACCAGATTCAATATTTCTGATCCAAACATATTTTTAATTGATCCAAAAATTCCCAAACTCTGCCAAACTCATTTTTGAGCAGCCACACATTACCACAAAAATCCCCACAAAATCCTAAAATCTCTAGCACCTTCTGTCATTTTATCAAACAGCTAATGTACACACTGTTCATCGCTGTCCAAAATTCAGTTAACTGAATTTGGTTCAGTGGTAGAACGACGGCGCCGTGCACTCCACTCCACCCCCACTCCTTCTCGTCCACGCCTCCTCCCTCGTAACTGCGTCGCCCTGGACCCCTCCTCGTCAGTGCCTCACTGCCGACAACACAGAAGGAGGCCGGTGCACCTGCCTCCATCCTCGGCAGCGGCAAGCCGAACTGATCCACGCGGCACCCGCCATATTCACTCCCTCGCTGACCTCCCCCACCTAACTACTCACCACGCGGCACCTCCTCCGCACTCTCTCCATGCTGATCACGACGCCCTTGGCCCCCTGTCAGTCACCGGAGATGGACGACGTCCGTCGCACCCGTACACCGACCTCGCCGTGGATAAAGCCACCGAGCCCGAGCTTGTCCGCGCTGGAGCTTCGGGCATCTTCCTCCACCCTCACTGACACTCACCGACCACGGCCACCGCCCAAACCGACCTCGCCGACCATCATAACTCCGACATGATCCGAACCCCGCCGAACTGCCTCGGATCCCCTATAAAAGGATCCCCCGAGCTCCATTCAGAGCATAAATCAACTCCACCATGTCCCCAGAACTCCTCCCCGACCTCGAGGATGCCTTCTTCCCCCTCTTCGATCACCGCCCCACCGCCACTGTCCCCGACCCGTTCATCGTCATCACTCCACCACAACTGCCCAAATCCTGCCAGTAGTCATATACTCCACCAAATCATCGATTCCCCACTTCAATTTCACTCCCCGAGCTCTCTCCGGCGAGATCCCGCACTACCCGAGCCACCGTCCGCCGTCGTCGACCTCGCCGGCGTTCAGGTGCTCTCCGGCGACCACCACCACTTCCCTCCGACGCGGCACTCCTCCCTGGTCATGTTCCAACCATCGCCGCCCTCCAAGACCCCGGCGATCACCGCCGGCGAATGCCGTCTCCTCTCTGTTTCCGCGCACGGGTTCAAATATTTGAACCTGACGGGTGGACCCCACCCCGCATTTTTCCTTTGTTTTTCTCTGTCTAAAACGAAGGCGTAATCTCTACTTTTACGTCTTCCACGCTGAAAAGCGTATTTCTAGCCGAAGCATTTTCTTTATAAAACGCACAGGGACTGGACTTTTTACAGAAAGGACCCTGGTTTTAAAACCTTTATAACTTTTTAACCACAAGTCTAAATGACTTGGTTCTTTTTCTGTTATTCTTATTTTTCTCTATAGTTTTTTTAGTATTTATTTAAAAATGTTTTGAGACAACTTTTTGTACTGTTGTCAAATTTTTTAATTTGAGTTAAATTTGAATTTTTTCAGAAAAAGAAGAGAGAAACTTTGCCGGGAATTTTGAAGGGTTTTCAACTGACTACTTTGGACAAGGCAAGCATTTTTGAACTTGGGATATGGTGAGTGCATTTGCATATTTGCATCAGTTGGTATTGCTCCAAATATATCACAAGTGCATGCATGTTTGGTCATATCATTTCCTTAACCATGTCTTGCACTTCACCCAAGTAAAGATTCTTCCTAACATGGTAAAGCTGTGAGTGTTCAGGGGAGTGTCTCCTGACTTGGACGTGCCGGTGGGCACGGGCCATTGCTTTTGACACGGTGGTGTCATGTGACTTAAGTGGAATATACCGGTGATGATAAATAACACCTCCTAAGTCTGCCTAGATCGAGTCTTGTTCCGTTACACCTAACTGGATACCGTGCTGCCACGGGTCCTTCCGCAAGGAAGGTGCGGCTGAGTAAGTTGTTAACCCCTGTCCAGGTACACACCGTACAGAGGGCCACGATGAGGGTTTCTAGGGCCTTGGACTAAATCCTGTCATCGGGTCAGGGGGCATGGGTGTTACCGGTTGTTGCCGAGAGGGGGTCCCCCCTTGGAATCCGCGCGTATTAATAGTGATCCCATGCTACTCGAGATTGTTGTCTCCCCGACTTAGAGTTTTTCTGTAACGATGCTTTGGGTGATTCCTGGCATCCTGACGGATAATCTGGTGTGTGCAGGTCAGGTGTGTTTTCAACCCAAAGACCGTAGTGGGAATTAACCAGTGCCACGACGCTGACTAAAGGAATCCCATGCACGTGGGTAAAGAGTACACCCTCTGCAGAGTTAAACCTATTCCAATAGCAGTGTCCTCGGTCAAAGGTCGTAGCTGGGTGGGTCAAGTGTCGGTCCCGATGTCGGTCTCCGGAGGAAAATATTTAATTTGAGAATGAACTACTTGCAGGATATCACTGTCATCACTAGCACTGTCTTAGTTAATCTGAATAATATTGCTGAGATTATTTCATGATTGTGCAAATTATTGTGGACTAACCCATTTCTCTTATGTTTATTTTCAAGTCCTTTTGTGGCGTCCCTCGAGTTATCAGGCGGTTTATCACGCCACTACTCTTGTGGATACCCGATTGGCATTTCTTTTCAAGTTCTTTTGTGGCGTCCCTCGAGTTATCAGGTGGTTTATCACGCCACTACTCTTGTGGATACCCGATTGGCATTTCTTTTCAAGTCCTTTTGTGGCGTCCCTCAAGTTAATAGGTGGTTTATCACGCCACTACTCTTGTGGATACCCGATAGGCATTTCTCTTCAAGTCCGACCGTGGCGTCACTTGACAACCGACTGGCATTTCTTTTCAGGACCTTTCGTGGCGTCGCTTGAGATTCCGGGTTATTACCCGACTCTCTTTTAGACACCCGATAGGCTTTTCTCTTACTTTTCTGAGTGTCACTTGGGCTGGCTAGACTACCCGTGGCATTCACTTGCTTTTATTCTTAATAAGACTGGTTATGGCTAACTTTTTATTTACTTCCGCACCATTTTATTATTATGTCATGACCAGGATTTTAGTCAGCATGAGCATGTCATTATGTTCCTACATGAGCATATGCATCCATTATATCTTTTGTTCATAATGTTTGCGAGTACATTCCAATGTACTCACTGGCTTGTCCCTGGCTATTTACTTGGCCAGACTTGGAGGAGGACGAGCCTGTGGAGGAGGATTGCGCTAGCGAGCCCGATGCTTAGAGGAGTCCCAGTCAGTCAACCTTTGAGATAGGAGTCTACCACTTGTATCATTCGCCGAGCTTCCGCTACACCAATAAAATAGTCAAGTCTCACTCTGACGCGTGGCTTATGTTATTGTATCAGAGTTGTACCACCTCACCACTGTCATATTCCGCCACTGCCATATATTGGCGAGTTTGTAATAATGTTGTTGAGCTCTCAGACTCAACCTTGTGTAATATTATATTGTACTGGTTATCTGTATCAAGGAAGTCCACCAGTTGTGTTGATCTTGCGGCTGGTGTGACTTAGGGCTTTTCTTTGATTTATCCCAGAAAGGGGCCCGACAGGCCTTGGTATCAGAGCCAGGCTGACTGTAGGAAACCCTAGGCACGATCGCTAGCACTCGAGTCAGTACTAACATTTTTAGCATGCATTTCATGCATCTTAGCAAATTTTCCTTAGTCATCATATTCTTATGATATGACTGTTTGGATTTTTGTCTACTGTTGTAGATGTCTGGCGGCAGCTGCCCATCCCAGATTTTTGCCAACGAGCCGGCGGGATTTTCCCGTCTTCTTGCCGTCATCGCTAGGGATACGATGAGGTCTCCGAGCCGTCCAGAGTACATGATTTTTCCTGACAGGGTCACAGACACTCTGACTATGTACCAGGCTTCGGTATATATTCGGGGTGGAAGTAACCTGTCCTTTCGCAACTACCGTTTCATGGGGAGAGTCATGCCCTCTGAGAGGCATGCTATCCAGATGGCCGCTCGTGAGGCTATAGCACATCTTAGGGACATCCTGCCTATTATGCAGACTCGTACCTATCACTACCTTCCATGTCATGTAGCTTATACCAACCATTATGCTATTTCCTGCACCGCAGGAGAAAGGGATGGGGCGATCGATCCCCTTGTTCAGTACATCATGGCACTCGAGTCGGTCTTCACCGCACTGGTGGACGACCATCTTGCTGCACGGATGGATCTGGCTCGTGTGAGGATCCCTCGCATGAGTGAGTTCCGTTCACCTTCGCCACGTGCCCCTCGTATTCCGTCACCACCACACTACTCTCCTACTCAGCCTGCGGTTCAGCACTCATCCCCGAGTGATGAGGCTAGTCACTTGGTTGCTCCTATTCCAACCAGAGCTCCACTGCCGACGCGCACGGTGCCACCTCAGACAGGCGTCACATCGACCTCTACCCGACTAGAGACCATTCCAGAGGAGGAGGAGGTTGAGTCTCGAGACCCACAGCTGGGACTCACCCTCAGCAGAGCTTACAGTGTCTCGGACACCCCGTGAGGACAGATCGAGCGTCAGCACCGCAGTAGTCTTTTTTATGGGTCATGGTTGTAATATATGTACTTTCTGTTTCTTCTTCTTTTCCTTCTTGTAAGTTGGCGAGTAATGGACTTAGACCACAGCTTGTTAGAAAGGCGGAGTAGAACGCTAGTTGAATAAGTGGTCTTGTGGCATACAGTTTCTACAAGAATCTTGTATAATTAAGTCATGCTTGTATAATTAAATCATGCATGTATGATATAGCCTGTATGTTTGCATCCTGGGGGGAGATTTATTTTCAGTCTCTTAAAAAAAATTATTTGCTGCCCATATAATTTCTTTTCTCACCGGTGTTACACAAATACCCCCAGAAAGAAAATGCATCGCCCCTGGACTCGTTCTATGCCAACTCAGCCAGAAAACAATAATGGACAAATTGGAAACAACCCACCAACGTGACTGAGGTCAGGAGTTTTCTTGGTCTGGCAGGTTATTACCGGAGATTTATCGAAGGATTCTCCACCATAGCTAAACCCATGACCTAATTGCTTAAGAAAGATAAGAAGTTTGAATGGACGGAAGCCTGTGAGAAAAGTTTCCAAGAATTGAAGAAGAGGATAACAACAGCACCCGTTCTGGTTGTGCCCGATGTGCACAAAAACTTTGAGATATACTGTGACGCGTCCAGGAAGGGCCTTGGATGTGTATTAATGCAAGAGGGAAAAGTCATGGGTTATGCCTCAAGACAGCTATGACGACACGAGGAGAATTATCGTACTCACGACTTGGAGCTAGCTACGGTAATACACGCACTCAAAGAATGGCGACACTTCCTTCTCGGTGAACGATGTGAAATATACACGGACCATAAAAGTCTTAAGTATATTTTCACTCAGCCAGAATTAAACTTGAGACAACGTCGCTGGCTTGAGTTAATAAAGGACTGCGATATCGGAATTCATTATCATTCGGGTAAAGCAAATGTTGTGGCAGATGCTCTCAGCCGAAGTCCCTGCACCAATAATAATAGTATGCAATTTTCACAGCATGAGTTCAACCAGGAATTTGCCAGACTCAATATGGTCCTAGTCACAGAAGGAACCATTAATCAACTGGAGATAAAACTAACATTAGAGGATCAGATCAAAGAAGCCCAAAAAGGACACCCAAGTATTGAGGGGATTAAGAGGAAAATGAAGCTGGGCAAGGCGCCCGGGTTTACCATTGATAGTCAGGTGATTTTATGGTTCGGGAAAAGAATATGTGTGCCCAATAGGGAAGAAATAAAGCAACAAATTTTGGGAGAAGCCCATACCACCCCATACTCTATTCATCCAGGAGGAACAAAGATGTACAAGGATCTACAAGAAAGTTACTGGTGGCACGGGATGAAAAGAGATATAGCTGTATATGTCGCATGTTGTGTTTCATGCCAGCGTGTAAAAGCAGAACACCAGAGGCCAGCAGGACTATTACAGCCACTCAGAGTGCCTGAATGGAAATGGGACGTAATAGGGATGGATTTTATCGTCGGATTGCCAAGGTCAGGACACGGAAATGATGCTATCTGGGTTATAACAGATTATTTAACCAAGGTGGCACATTTCATACCGGTAAAAACCACATACTCCACACAGAGACTCGCCAGATTATATCTCACCCGAATTGTTTGCTTACACGGAGTACCCAAGACCATAGACTCTGATAGAGGCACCCAATTTGTCTCTAGATTTTGGGAGCACCTACAGCAAGCCCTAGGAACTCAACTGACGTTCAGCACTGCATACCACCCGCAAACCGGAGGACAAACTAAGCGGGTAAATCAAATATTGGAGGACATGCTAAGAGCATGTGTGCTCACTTACGGAGTTAGCTGGGAAGACAGTTTACCATACGCAGAATTCTCATATAACAACAGTTATCAAGCCAGTTTAAAAATGTCACCTTTTGAAGCCCTGTACGGACGAAGGTGCCGTATCCCACTCAATTGGTCTGAGAACGGAGACAGTCGAATCTTTGCTCCCGAAGTTCTTAGAGAGGCAGAAGCAAAAGTGAAGCTTATTCAGGACAGACTGAAAGCGGCCCAGAGCTGTCAAAAGAGTTACTACGATCAAAAGCACCGCCAAATCAGTTTTGAGCCCGATGAATACGTGTATCTTAGAGTATCTCCAACTAGAGGACTACAGAGATTTAAAGTCAAAGGAAAGTTGGCACCAAGATTTATTGGACCATTCCGAGTAATTGCAAGAAGAGGCAAGGTTGCTTATCAACTAGAGCTACCGGCAGAATTATCAGATGTTCACGATGTGTTTCACGTGTCACAGCTAAGAAGATGTGTTAGTAACCCGGACAAGCAAGTGCAACACCAAGACTTGGACCTTCAACTAGACCTCACATATAAGGAGCATCCTATAAAGATTTTGGAGGAGTGTGAACAGAGGACCCGGCAGAATGTAATAAAATTTTACAAGGTTCAATGGAGTAATCACACCGAGGAAGAAGCAACATGGGAAAGAGAGGATCACCTGAGAACTGAGTATCCGTACCTCTTTGAGGGACAGCTGAAATCTCGGGGACGAGATTTTTCTTAAGGGGGGTAGGTATTGTAACACCCCAAAAATATTTTTCTGAATATTTGAAAATCTTTCCTTTAAAAATAAAAGTTTTGAAAATCATCTTTGATCATATCACCTTTCTTCAATTTGAAAATCTCTTCAAATTTTAATTGGGTTTCAATCTGCTTTAATAACTCTGTTTTGAAGGTTTAAAATTATATGGATAATTAATTTGGGGTTTTCAAACAATTTTTTCAGCAAGAAAAGATTTGGGGATAATTAAATTTTCAAAGGAAATGACCTTTTCACCTCCTTTTAGCCCTACTAAAATCCATCCAACAAATTTTCTTCCACTCCAAATTTATCCCACAAGTCACTCACCTCATCTAGGACAGAATCCAACTCTTTCCTACCCCACAAAAATATTTTTCACCACCCAAATAAATTTCCAAGGTTGGAACTCACATATTCCATCATTCCTTTGGTTTACAAAGGAACCACCGTTTCTGCAAGGATTCCACCTCCACCAAAATTATCCCATCAAATATATGGTACCCACAACCCATTTCTCAAAAAAGATGGGGTACCATAGTTCAAAAATTTCAAATTCCACTCAATTCAAATTTGGACCAGATTCAATATTTCTGATCCAAAAAATATTTTTAATTGATCCAAAAATTCCCAAACTCTGCCAAACTCATTTTTGAGCATCCACACATTGCCACAAAGATCCCCACAAAATTCTAAAATCTCTAGCACCTTCTATCATTTTATCAAACACCTAATGTGCACACTGTTCATCGCTGTCCAAAATTCAGTTAACTGAATTTGGTTCAGTGGCAGAACGACGGCGCCGTGCACTCCACTCCACCCCCACTCCTTCTCGTCCACGCCTCCTCCCTCGTAACTGCGCCGCCCTGGACCCCTCCTCGTCAGTGCCTCACCACCGACAGTACAAAAGGAGGCCGGTGCACCTGCCTCCGTCCTCGGCGGCGGCAGGCCGAACTGATCCACGCGGCGCGCGCCATATTCACTCCCTCGCTGACCTCCCCCACCTAACTACTCACCACGCGGCACCTCCTCCGCACTCTCTCCACGCTGATCACGCCGCCCTTAGCCCCCTGTCAGTCACCGAAGACGGATGACGTCCGCCGCACCCGTACACCGACCTCGCCGTGGATAAAGCCACCGAGCCCGAGCTCGTCCGCGCTGGCGCTTCGGGCAGCTTCCTCCACCCTCACTGACACTCACCGACCACGGCCACCGCCCAAACCGACCTCGCCGACCATCATAACTCCGGCGTGATCCAAACCCCGCTGAACTGCCTCGGATCCCCTATAAAAGGATCCCCCGAGCTCCGTTCAGAGCACAAATCAACTCCACCACGTCCCAATCACCCTCCAGAACTCCTCCCCGACCTCGGGGAGGCCTTCTTCCCCCTCTCCGATCACCGCCCCGCCACCACTGTCCCCGACCCGTTCATCGTCATCACTCCACCACAACTGCCCAAATCCTGCCAGTAGTCATATACTCCACCAAATCATCGATTCCCCACTTCAATTTCACTCCCCGAGCTCTCTCCGGGGAGATCCCGCACTACCCGAGCCACCGTCCACCGTCGTCGACCTCGCCGGCATTCAGGTGCTCTCCGGCGACCACCACCACTTCCCTCCGACGCGGCACTCCTCCCTGGTCATGTTCTTACCATCGCCGCCCTCCAAGACCCCGGCGATCACCGCCGGCGAACGCCGTCTCTTATCTGTTTCCGCGCGCGGGTTCAAATATTTGAACCTGACGGGTGGACCCCACCCCGCGTTGTTCCTTTTTTTTCTCTGTCTAAAACGAAGGCGTAATCTCTACTTTTACGCCTTCCACGCTAAAAAGCGTATTTCTAGCCGAAGCGTTTTATTTATAAAACGCACAGGGACAGGACTTTTTACAGAAAGGACCCTGGTTTTAAAACATTTATAACTTTTTAACAACAAGTCTAAATGACTTGGTTCTTTTTCTGTTATTCTTATTTTTCTCTCTAGTTTTTTTGTATTTATTTAAAAATGTTTTGAGGCAACTTTTTGTACTGTTGTCAAATTTTTTAATTTGAGTTAAATTTGAATTTTTTCAGAAAAAGAAGAGAGAAACTTTGCTGGAAATTTTGAAGGGTTTTCACCTGACTACTTTGGACAAGGCAAGCATTTTTGAACTTGGGATATGGTGATTACATTTGCATATTTGCATCCGTTGGTATTGCTCCATATATATCACAAGTGCATGCATGTTCGGTCATATCATTTTCTTAACCATGTCTTGCACTTCACCCAAGTAAAGATTCTTCCTAACATGGTAAAGCTATGAGTATTCAGGGGAGTGTCTCCTGACTTGGACGTGCCGGTGGGCACGGGCCATTGCTTTTGACAAGGTGATGTCATGTGACTTAAGTGGAATATACCGGTGATGATAAATAACACCTCCTGAGTCGGCCTAGATCGAGTCTTGTTCCGTTACACCTAGCTGGATACCGTGCTGCCACGGGTACTTCCGCAAGGAAGGTGCGGCTGAGTAAGTTGTTAACCCCTGTCTAGGTACACACCGTACAGAGGGCCACGATGAGGGTTTCCAGGGCCTTGGACTAAATCCTGTCATCGGGTCAGGGGGCATGGGTGTTACCGGTTGTTGCCGAGAGGGGGTCCTCCTTGGAATCTGCGCGTATTAATAGTGATCCCACGCTACTCGAGATTGTTGTCTCCCCGACTTAGAGTTTTTCTATAATGATGCTTTGGGTGATTCCTGGCATCCTGACGGATAATCTGGTGTGTGCGGGTCAGGTGTATTTTCAACCCAAAGACCGTAGTGGGAATTAACCAGTGCCACGGTGCTGACTAAAGGAATCCCATGCACGTGGGTAAAGAGTACACACTCTGCAGAGTTAAACCTATTCGAATAGCCGTGTCCTCGGTCAAAGGGCGTAGCTGGGTGGGTCAAGTGTCGGTCCCGATGTTGGTCTCCGGAGGAAAATATTTAATTTGAGCATGAACTACTTGCAGGATATCACTGTCATCACTAGCATTGTCTTGGTTAATCTGAATAATATTGCTGAGATTATTTCATGATTGTGCAAATTATTGTGGACTAACCAATTCCTCTTATGTTTATTTTCAAGTCCTTTTGTGGCGTCCCTCGAGTTATCAGGCGGTTTATCATGCCACTACTCTTGTGGATACCCGATTGGCATTTCCTTTCAAGTCCTTTTGTGTCGTCCCTCGAGTTATCAGGCGGTTTATCACGCCACTACTCTTGTGGATACCCGATTGGCATTTCTTTTGAAGTCCTTTTGTGGCGTCCCTCGAGTTAATAGGCGGTTTATCACGCCACTACTCTTGTGGATACCCGATAGGCATTTCTCTTCAAGTCCCATCGCGGCGTCACTTGACACCCGACTGGCATTTCTTTTCAAGACCTTTCATGGCGTCGCTTGAGATTCCGGGTTATTACCCGACTCTCTTTTAGACACCCGATAGGCTTTTCTATTACTTTTCTGAGTGTCACTTGGGCTGGCTAGACTACCTGTGGCATTCACTTGCTTTTATTCTTAATAAGACTGGTTATGGCTAACTTTTTATTTACTTCCGCACCATTTTATTATTATGTCATGACCAGGATTTTAGTCAGCATGAGCATGTCATTATGTTCCTACATGAGCATATGCATCCATTATATCTTTTGTTCATAATGTTTGCGAGTACATTCCAACGTACTCACTGGCTTGTCCCTGGCCATTTACTTGGCCAGACTTGGAGGAGGACGAGCCTGTGGAGGAGGATTGCGCTAGCGAGCCCGATGCTTAGAGGAGTCCCAGTCAGTCAACCTGTGAGATAGGAGTCTACCACTTGTATCATCCGCCGTGCTTCCGCTACACCAATAAAATAGTCAAGTCTCACTATGACGCTTGGCTTATGTTATTGTATCAGAGTTGTACCACCTCACCACTGTCATATTCCACCACTGTCATATATTGGCGAGTTTGTAATAATGTTGTTGAGCTCTCAGACTCAGCCTTGTGTAATATTTTATTGTACTGGTTATCTGTATCAAGGAAGTCCACCAGTTGTGTTGATCTTGGGGCTGGTGTGACTTAGGGCTTTTCTATGATTTATCCCAGAAAGGGGCCCGACAAAATGTCGTTTAATTATCTTTCTACAAAATTCGGGCGACTCGATATTTCCTACATATTCTAGCACAAGTCATGCCAAAATTCACGGAAAAATCCGGCATGACCTTTGCTAAAAAAGGACATATCGAGCGCCTGAAATTTGCCGGAACGAAAATTAATCAACACTCCGGCAAAACATAGGCCACTCGGAGGTGTTCCCTGCAAACATGGTTTGATCATAACTAGGGTTCATACTACATTATTCTAAGATTAAACACCTAAAATACCTAAATTATATTAACTACACCTAATTAAAAACCTACATTTTGAACATGGTTCGATCATAACTAGCTAGGGTTCATACTGCATTATTCTAAGATTAAACACCTAAGATCATAACGTACTACATTATTCTAAGATTTAACCTACATTTTTCAACTAGCTAGGGTTCAAAATAAACTAGGGAGGAGGAGGAAGGAGGGAGGAGGAGTACCTCTCGGTGGAGGAGGGCCGGCGGGGGAGGAGGGCCGGCGCGGGAGGGCGGCCGGCGGGGGAGGAGGCCGGTGCGGGGGAGGGTGGCCGGCGGGGGAGGAGGGCCGGCGTGGGCGAGGGCGGCCGGCGGGGGAGGAGGACCGGCGCGGGGGACGGCGGCAGGTACCTTGGGGGCGACGGCGCGCGGCGGAGGCGAGTGAGAGTGTGAGGGGGAGAGTGTGGACGCGCACGGGCCGGAGTGTGGATAATGTGCCTGTAGTAGTAGAGTTGGATTCTAAAGACCACTACTGCTAATAACCGTAGTAGTAGCGCTTTTTGCATACGAGCGCTACTAGTATGCCTGGCCTGGCGGCAACGGTCTGGCAATTATAGTAGTAGCGTGTTTTTAACTACAGCGCTACTGGTAAGTGCATAATAGCAGCGCTTTCTTCAGCCAAGCGCTACTGATAATTAGTAGCGGCGGTGCATTTTAAAAAGCGCTACTAGTAAGCTCCTGTGTATAAGGTTTTCCCTAGTAGTGAGAGTTCGGCTAACTTGATTGGTTCGGTCCTCGCAGCGCAGATGGAAGAGACAAATGAGATGTAGTCGTAGTCTAATCCAGCGAGGATGTAGGAGACCATGTCATCATCGTCGAGCGGCTTTCCTGCTGAAGCCATCTCGTCGCCCTGTGCTTTCATGCGCCTGATGTAGTCAGCGATGGTCGCGGTGCCCTTTTTGGTGGTGGAGAGGGTGATCCGCGTGTTGACGATGTTGGCCTACGTCTGGGAGAGAAACATCTCCCTGATGGTGGTCCATGCCGCCGCGGCCTTGGTGCAGTGGGCGACTTGGATCATCACAGGTGCCAAGATCGAGTTGAAGATGAAACTCAGCACCTGAGAGTCTTGTGCCAGGGTGATGAGATGCGCCGGGTTCGGCACATGAGTAGGCTTACCATCCTCGCAGTAAGCTTGGGCTCCGGGAACGGGTGATCTGGGTTGAGGTGGTCGATCAGCTGTGCTCCGCGGATGGTGGCTAGCGCTTGCGCGCGCCACACCAGGATGAGGGCAAAAGCGGCGGCGGCGGACTTGGAGCTCGGCATAATTAGGGTTGGATGTCGAAGAGGAAGTATGCTCTGAATACCATGAAAGATTGGATGAAGCGTATGCCTCTGGCAGGGACGCATTGCATGTTATATAGACATAGGAGTTTACAGAGATATGGTGGTTAGGTTAGATCGTGGATTGATCCTCACGCACTAGTAGGAAATAGGGCTTTGGTTTTTGCGAGATCAGAGCAACAGTCCCGGTCGACCTACGAACTAGGAATAATGCGTGCACCAGTCCCAGTTCGAGCGGCCAGGGCGCCGGCCGGGCCTCGACAGGCACCAGTCCCGATTCGGCGTGGACCTTTAGTCCCGGTTCCAGCCACCTACCGGGACTAAAGGGCCTCGCTCCTGGCACGGCCCGTTTAGTCCCGGTTGGTGGCTGGAACCGGGACAAGAGGTCAGTCTGCAGTCCCGGTTTTAGACACCAACCGGGACTAAAGAGATGCCTATATATATGCTCGCCCTTGCCCACTCACTCCTCTGTTTTTTGGCCGGCCGGCGTGTGGGAGGTGTGTGCTGCTCTGTTCTCACCTCCTATGCACATGAGGTGTTCGATGAAATGCCCGAGCCACACTTAAGCTTTCTCCTCTCCAAGCTCGACCTCCAAGCTACATTTTCCACAACATTTGTCTAGGTTTGGCGGTGCACCAACTACACAAGTGTTCTAAAAGGTTAGCAACTTCATCCTTTCATCTCTCACTACTAGTTTAGCTCATTTCAAATGCTCTAGAAGTAGAGTGGTTTGTGGGTTTTAGTGGAGGAGTGTATGTGGGAGTAAATTTGATTTAGATGCACAATTTGAGCTCAAATTAACTTTTTAGAGTTTGCACATGTGTAGGGTGCCGTCCCGTCCCCGTCCCGATCCTCACCGCCGTCGATCGCCCGCGCCGATCTCGTCGCCGGCACCACCATGGTGAGCCTCTTGTTCTTATCTTCTTTAAAAAAAAATTCTTACTTGTATGATTTAGATAGCTACTTGTATAATTTTCTTACTTTTATTATTGTTTGTTATTATATAGTGCCATGGTTTTGGTATCCGCCCCGTCGGCTCTCGTCCGGTCTATGATTCGGATGTGGTATATTATCTTTTATAACTATTTGTTTCATTTAGCGTTTATCACAATTATGCCGACCAACGTGACATAGAAGTTTTTATCTAGGAGGTATGTGAACCGGAAATTCCAACCGACCCTCTTGTCGAGAGGTTAAATTTAGTTGAAAAAGAAAACAATTATTTGAAAGAAAAATTGAAAAGAATTGAAGAGGAGAAGATGAAATTGGAGTTGCATGTTGCCGATGTCGTCGATGATCACAAGATCCAGATGGATGCAATGCGCTTGAAGGTTAGAAGATTAGAAAATATGCCAATGATAAAGAGGCTTGGTATCATTATGCTGTTGGATCAATTGTTACCTTAGTTGCGATTTTGATCGTATTTGTTGTTGCATTTAAATGTTTTATATAGTTGTATGTTAGTTTCAATGTATGTTTTAATTAGATGCTCTAGAGAGCTGTATGTTATTCTATATATGAGAACTATGTATGAACTTAATGTATTTATTTTTTCAGTAATAACATTTGATCACTACTGTAGTTTGGTTTTAATGTGATGATGAACTTGTATTAATTTGGTCATTTATCTATTCATGATGTTCTGCAATGGTTTTTTGATACACTTAATTATATAATGCACGCAGATGAACCGGCAATGGATGTATGGTGACCGACGCAACTCCGACTACAATACGGGCCTGCATATTTTTCTCGATGTGGCTGAGGTAAACAAGCAGAATGGTTTTATGTATTGTCCATGTACTGTCTGTGGGAATACGAATGATTACTCTAACTCGAAACCCTTCACTTCCACCTACTTGAAAAGGGTTTCATGCCACACTATAATGTTTGGACCAAGCACGGAGAAAGAGGGGTTATGATGGAAGACAACGAAGAAGAAGAGGATGATGACAACTATCCTATGTTCCCTAAATACGGTGATACTACTGAAGAAGAGGGGGAAGCTGAAGATCAAGAGGCACCAGAAGATGTGCCCGATGATGATTTTCGCCGGATCATTGTTGATGCACAGAGAGAATGCGAAAGTGAAAGGGAGAAGTTGAATTTCGATCGCATGTTAGAGGATCATAAAAAATAGTTGTACCCAAATTGCGAATATGGAAACACAAAGCTCGGTACCGAACTGGAATTTCTGCAATGGAAGGTAGAGAATGGTGTATCTCACAAGGGATTTGGGAATCTACTGAAAATAACAAAGAAGAAGCTTCCAAAGTTTAACGAATTGCCTGACAGTACGTACGAAGCAAAGAAGGTTCTCTGCCCTCTAGGATTAGAGGTGCAAAAGATACATGCATGCCCTAATGACTGTATCCTCTACTGCGGTGAGGAGTACGAGAATTTGAATGCATGCCCGGTATGTGGTGCATTGCGGTATAAGATCAGACGAGATGACCCTGGTGATGTTGAGGGCAAGTGATGCGGCTTGAACTACGTCGGTATTTCCCCAAATAGGAAGGGATGATGCAGCACAGCTACGGTAGGTATTTTCCTCAGTGATTAGATCAAGGTTATCGAACCAGTAGTAGAACCACGCAACACTATATAAACGGTACCAGCACATAAAGAACAAATACTTGCAACCCGACGTGTAAGAGGGGTTGTGTCGGGGATATACCCCGCGGTATGACCCGGCCGGAAGTATGACCCGGCCGGACTTGGCGACTCACTAGTGACCCGCCCTGACTTGGCGACTCACTAAGTGACCCGCCCGGATCTCTCCACTCATTAATAACCCGGCCGGGCCAAGTGACTCATTGGTGACCTGGCAGGCGGGTCAGAGGAGCGACAAGACCCGGTGGCCCAGAAGGCGGCTCATGTTACGTTGGGCCGGCTTAAGAGGAAAGGCATAAGGAATATTTACCTTGCAAGGGAAGCAAGACTAGGATTCCACTTGTAATAGAATAGTTCTAATCCTATTAGGACTCCACATGTAACCCGCCCCTCCAACTTATATAAGGAGGGGCAGGGCACCCCAAGAGGGAAGATTTTTTTTACAAGTTTAGACAGACAAGTCAATAGCTCTCGAGATAGAGGTAGCGCAAGAGCATCCTTGTAATGGTGAGCGTCATCATCATCATCAATATCAATGAAGCAGGATGTAGGCTTTTACCTCCACCGTGAGCGGCCGAACCTGGGTAAAACCTCGCATCTCTCGTCCCACTCAACCCCTCTCAAGCTATCATATAGATGCGTTGGCCTCACGACGAAGTCCTCATACTAAGGACATCTGCCGTGACAAATTCACGACAGTTGGTGCTCACCGTGAGGCCTGAGCATGGTGGTTTCAAGTTCTTGAAGGGAGCTCTTCAGGGATCAAGAAGCTCACGATTTCGTCAGATGAGGAAGAGCCGGCAAATTCATTGGTTTGTGACCGGGAACATGATTAACTTTGGAGTACAAGATTAAGATCAAGGGAGATTAGGGTTGCGTTTGTGCACCGCTGCCGCGATTTGCAATACACTGAGACCAAAAGAAAATCGGTATTCGCTGCTGCGCCAATCCAAAGTCGTCGGGTCACCAATGGCACAAACCCGCACGCGTAATCATCAGTATACGCTGTTGCTGCTACTTCCACGAGCATGGAGCGAAGATCGAAGGAAAAATACTACATCAAGTAATAGTTCACGTGATCAGATCTCAAAGTGATCTAATCTGACTAGTACTAATCCTAGTATGGTTCTGATTTTTTATCCCATCTATGGACGGAAGCCGGCGGCCGGTTGCAAATTGCTTGGTCCGATCTGCTCAAAAAAAAAAAAGGAAACAACCCACGACCTGGAAGATACGATAGTCAAAGCATCAAATTTACAACGACCGGGCGCGGGAACGGGGGATCGACTCGGACTCTGCCGCTTCATCGTTCTGCCTCCGCCTGCGAGTCGCCCCCGCTGGCCCATTCCGAGTCACCCTCGCCTCCGGGTGCCACCTCTGCCAAGCCGTCGTCTCAAGCAGCCGCCGGATTCCTCCGCCGCGTCCTGCCTTGATTCGCCGCGGGCCACCTCCACTGGTTTGGCTCCACCTCTATCAAACTGGCTGCAGAGCCGCCGCGGCCGCCCGGTGGCCTTCGCTGCTGCGAGATGGCCCTCTCCCGCCTCAAGCCGCCACCTCCGCCAAGGCTCGCTACGCCTTGAGCCGTCTCTGCCCACTTCGCTGTTGCTGCGGCCTCCGCTGTCGCCCTGCGTGACCCGGCCGCAGCCACCCTCTGCGTGCCGCCTGTCGCCTCGCCACTGCCGAGAGCCGCCTCACTGGCTTACCGAGGCTGGAGCCGCGCGTTGAGCCACCATCCCTGCCTCGAGCCACTGCAGGCTAGCCCTGCCTTCTCCGTTGCCGTTTCAAGTCGCTGCCTCTGCCTCGCTGCTGCCATGGTCTGACCCCGAGTCACCTCTGAGCTCGCTTCAGCCGCCGAATCGCCAAAAACGGCCTCGAGTCGCCAGTCTCGGTCAGGTCGCCGTTCTGAGCCGTCAAATCGTCCACGGACTACTTCGTGGTTACTCTTGAGCACGAGATATCTGTTCACAGTTTTAAGACTCTAAAGCTCATCCATCTGATTGGTACCATATCGAACCCGAAAGGATTGTGTTGCCCCTTGCATCATGTAGACACTTCATTGATGGCCTACCCTGGGACGTGTCAAGGAATTGTTTAGGTTGGGCATTTTGGGCCGAAGGAGATCAAGTTCATCACTGCTCATGACTCCAACACTTCATGCATAACACTCACTGTGGATGAGCTCTTCTTGGCAACAGTCAGTGTTAGGGGTACTTTGATCAGAATATTCAACACCATGGACGGCGTTTGTCTGCACGAGAGGAGCAGACAAAGCTGAGATATATAGCATTGCACTATCACCAAACTTGCAGTGGTTGGTAGTGTTTAGTGACAAAGGCACAATGCACATTTTCAGTTTGAGAGTAAGACCTAGACGGAAAGATGCAGGTAATGGGCAATCTGCAATTGCTGGTCGACAAATGTATCGTAGCTACTCATCTAGTTCTGTTGGGTCCAATGCGAGCTTATTATCTTTCATGAAAACCCGCCCCGTTTAGTCTGGTGCCGGCTTGTTGTTGCTGCTCGTGCTGATCGTCCGGGCAATACACCAGGTGATATCCGACCAGTCTATTCTAATAACACATTAATTTCTTTAAGAGCAATTACTCTGGGTCGCCATATTTTTGTATGCAGGTCAATTATTCACTACAAAGGGGTTGTTATACCGCGGATACGGAGCGTGCGCCAGCATCATTTTTGCACTGATGTTCGTCCGTGCCATACTTCTCCACGGGCGTGCGCAAGCCGCCGCCCCTGCGGCCCAGTATACATTAACTCGCCCGGACCGCGCCCGCGACTCGCCGTCCGCACGGCGTACCGCGCCTGCGGTTGACTCGCCCATCCGCACCGGCTTACAACGCCGCGGCCGACTCATCTGTCTGCTTCCGCGGCTGACTCACCCGTGATTGACTTTAGCTTAACTATAGTAATCATCAACTCCGCGGCAGATAATTTCCAGCCTAACATATCAGGTGAAATCCATCCAGTATAGTTTTATATTACATATTAATTTCTTGGAAAGAGTGATTACTCTGGCTTGCAAATTCTTTAATGCAGGACAAGTTGTCTACTGCAAAAGGGACCGTTATGTCACTGAGTTGTTGAATGACTCGTACCGGGAGTATATAACAGTCAAGTATGGAGAATCTTAAGCCAACTCCTTGAGTCATCTTAAGACTCGGGGGCTACATGGACATGACTCGGCAAAATTGGCTGGTTTCAGTGAATTCAAGAACTCCGGGTCATTGGAGGGAAAGATAACCTGGTCCCGGAGGCTACTGCCATATTGATGAAAATTTAAAGGTTGTCACACAATTTCTGGCTTAAAAAGTGCTTGGTGATAAAAAAAAGTTCCGGCTCAATAGAAGAGTTCCGGGTTATAGGAAAAAATTCCGGTTTAATATCCCGCTCAAGGGAAATCTGTCTCTCACAAAGTTTTGAGCTCTCAATATCCGGTTTAACATCCGGTTCAAGAAGAATCCATGTCTCGCAAGTTCGAGTTCTTAGAAAAAATTAAAGGTTGCCAAAGAAAACTTGCTGCCATGATGCGCGGTTCAAACATGGGTATCCTGCCTTAATGGCTGATTATATTAAAGGCCACTTGGGGGCTTCCTGCTCAATGAGCAGAGCTTTGATTGCCCTCTTGGTCAGGCTTACATGCCTTCTCGCAGGTCATTTGGGGGCTACCTGCTCAATGAGCAGAGCCTTGATTACCCTCTTGATCAGGCTTACATGCCTTTTCGCAGGTCACTTGGGGGCTACCTGCTCAGAGCAGAGCCTTGATTACCCTCTTGATCTCGCTCACATGCCGACCCTTTGATCACTTGGGGGCTACCTGCTCAACGAAGCGGAGCCTTAATTACCCTCTTGGTCGGCTTCCTAGCCATCTTATTGGTCATTTGGGGGCTTCCTGCTCAATAAGCATAGCCTTGCATACCCTCTTGATCGGCTTTCTAGCCAAGTGGAAACACCAAATTATGGGTTAACCGGCCTGTATGTCGTTGTTACTCCGCCCAGGTAATCCTGGAATGACCCGCTATGTTCTTAAACAGTCAATCTTTTAAATAAGACCCTGAACTTGTTCAAGTTAAACCAGCGGTTTGTCATGTGAGGGCCGGGTGACAGGTGTGTTGGAAATAACTCCGTGGTTGTGCGGCCCATGAAAGCACTTCAATTTTTAGGCTTGGCGGCCTATGAAAGCCTTGTTTTTTTCTGATTTGTTGTATTTTCTAAAAGTTTTGGATTCATATCCTTCTTCCATATCAACATATGGTTTTCACGATTCAGGCCATGTAGCCTTGATTTTATGACTCATACCTGAGCATATTGGGTTCATAACCCACCCTGATAGCGGACTTTAAATCGCCAGGATATTTTGCCTTGAGCAATCAAAGTCATGATATTTCATGCATACGGGTCAATACCCACTTCGGATTATAATCATCAAAGTATCATTATGGTATCAATCTACAGGTATGTTATCCAATAATTGTATGAATATTTGGGGTTTGATAACCCGCCCTGACTTTTGACGTTAAGTCGCCAGTATACTTTGGATTGCGCAATTGGAATCATGCGCTATAAATCTTTGGGTTGTCACCCTCATTGGATATGGCGACGTAAGCCGGCAGTATGAGACAATTTTACAAGTATGTTTTTAATTATTATAAGAATATGCGAGGTTTGATAACCCGCTCTGGCTTTTGACTTTAAGTCGCCAGTATATTTTCGCTTGAATGGCCTTAATTCTATGCTTTTCCATAATTGCATAAGACTATATTATGTTTGGATTGCTACCCGCCCTGGCTTTTGATGTTAACTCGCCAGGGCATATGTTGTTTAAATTTTGTGCAGGACATGCAGAGCTATGGCTTACATAAGTGATTAAGTTTAAGCCCATCATCAAAAATTAAAATTGGTGTTTCAAGAGGGGTATCAGTTCTTGATTTTTACAAAGGCTGTAAGCCGTCGGGTTACAAAAATCCCGGAGTACAATGGATGCGCATTAAGTCGCCATCGGCCAAGAGCCGCTGGGTATTTAACTCCGGATTTACTTATCAACTAATAAAGTATTCAAATATTTGATAGCCAAACTTGGCTGGATTTTCATCATGGTATTGATTGAGGTTTTTCATACCGGATTATATTATTCAAATCTTTAATAGCCAACATGGCTGGATTTTTATTATAGTTATCCGTAACCAGTATTATGATTGAGGTTTCCAAAATCCGCTTCAGAGCAATGGCTATTATTTCTTCATCCAAGAGTACCGGTTCACAACAGAGAGCATGGTTCAATCTATTGATAGGCAAAGACTTTCAGCAAGACATCATCCGGACAATGGATATGGTGTTATTTAGTCCCGAGTCGCTGCAGGCATACGACTCGGCATTCGGGGGCTACATTATTCAAGTCAAGATTACATTGAGTATGCAAGTCCCATGTCACTGCAAGCATGCACCTTGGCACTTGGGGGATAATGCAAAGTCATTTTAACTCGCTTCATTAAAGACCCGACCCATCACATAGTGATGAGCCAGCCCTTGGGGGCTACTAAATGCTTCTGTCAAAGGTAACCCGAAACTTGGGAGCTACATCATATGGTGTTATTTTTTGAAGTACATGAAAAGTCCCAGCTCAGTATTATCTTACTGAGCCGGCCCTTGGGGGCTACACATTACTGCTCAAAGTCCACATAATCAGATCTACAAAGTCCCTGCTCGTTATTACATAATGACCCGGCACTTGGGCGCTATACATGGGAAGTTCAAAATGTGCAGTTTATAATTGGCGACTTACATGAACAACCTGGATTTCTCCAAAGTTGCAGCATTTATATTGAAGCAAGTCTTAAGCTATTACTTCGTGCTCCTCTTAAGACTTGGGGGCTACAGGTGATATGCATATAAGGGAGGAACATCTTGAAATTTTCAGCCTTGAGCAAACCAGGTATTATATTATTATTGGAGAAATTTGCAAAGTTTATTTCCTCTAAGCTATTCATAGAAAGGTTTAGAGAGCCGACTCAATGATTGGGAAGCTACAGAAGCAACCACCAAGTCTCCATAAGATTGACCCGGCATCAGCAACAATCATGACCCGGCATTATCTATTTGATAACCCGACAATTTTGGCAATCATAAATCAGCAAGATCTACATCTTCAAGCCGGCTGAAAATCAGATGAGTATTTCAAGACCAATATTTTTTGTCAAACTAGAGCATTGGAAGCCGAATCAAATGGATTATTCTTTATAATATTTTTCTGCAAGAAACCAATGTCAGCAAATTGATTTTTGAAGCTGGCCTATTGACCGGGTCTTTCCAAAAGAAGAAAATGACAAGAACTTAAGGATGATCAGGTGCCGGCTCAGAAGAACTTTTAACCCGGAGCACAACCTGTCAAATTTGTTCTTGTGTTTATTTTTGCAGGATCAGTTTACCATGGATAAATCCAAATTAAACTGGGGGCTAATGTCGGGGATATACCCCGCGGTATGACCCGGCCGAAAGTATGACCCAGCCGGACTTGGTGACTCACTAGTGACCCGCCCTGACTTGGTGACTCACTAAGTGACCCGACCGGATCTCTCCACTAAATTGATGACCCGGCCGGGCCTGGTGACTCATTGGTGACCCGGCAGGCGGGTCAGAGGAGCGACAAGACCCGGTGGCCCAGAAGACGGCTCGTAGAAGGCCGGCTCATGTTACTTTGGGCCGGCTTAAGAGGAAAGGCATAAGGAATATTTACCTTGCATGAGAAGCAAGACTAGGATTCCACTTGTAATAGAATAGTCCTAATCATATTAGGACTTCACATGTAACCCGCCCCTCCAACTTATATAAGGAGGGGCAGGGCACCCCAAGATGGAAGGGTTTTTTTTTACAAGTTTAGACAGACAAGTCAATAGCTCTCGAGATAGAGGTAGCGAAAGAGCACCCTTGTAATCGTGAGCGTCATCATCATCAATATCAATGAAGCAGGATGTAGGCCTTTACCTCCACCGTGAGGGGCCGAACCTGGGTAAAACCTCGCGTCTCTCGTCCCACTCAACCCCTCTCAAGCAATCACATACATGCATTGGCCTCATGACTAAGTCCTCTGTAACACCCTGGATTTTGCCCATTTTCTTTTTCTTTTGATTTTGGTCTGGATTCGCTTTTCTGTGGCTTGATAGTCTTGCAACCTGGAGGGATCACCCTTCATTTTTCTTCCCGAGTGGCTTGCCGACCTCAAAACCATCCCAAGAAGATGTCATTTCCATCTTGGACCAACCCCCAATATTCTTTTTCTTGGGAATATTCCTTTTTCTATTAGAGGAATAACCCTCTCTGACCTGAGTTGTGAAGCAACCCACATTTCCATCGTTCCCGAAATTCCCAAATAATTCTCATAAATTTTTTGGGTCAGATATTCCACAAATATGTCAAATCCTTCCTTGCCATGTTCAAAAATATTTCACAAATATTCCTTTTCTGATTCTGCCCCAACTGGCAGTTTGTGAAGCAAGTACCATTTATATTTGCTTGCTTGCTCTCAAACTTTTTGTGCACTCTTTCCTATCCATATCTTTGCCACATGCCAAAATTCATCTTTATTTGGATACTAAATCTCTCTTGGCTAATTTCCAAAGTTTCTGGGCAACTAGAATCTTTGTGAAGCAAGTGCTAGCTAGGAGTATCCAAATAAGTTGAAATTTTGCAAGCATCTTCATATGCTCAAATCATGACTCTCCACCAAGTTTCAACCTTATCCAACCATCTATGTGAGCATAGCATCAAATCTTGTTTTCTGGTCAGATTTTCACATTGTGAAGCAATTATATTTTATATTGCTCCATAATTGCTGAAAATTTACCAGAGCATTCCTCTATCCATATAATATATTTCCACAAAATTTGGGCTCATTTCTTCATCCCAATAATTCCCTATAATTTTCCTAAGATTCTGGTCAGAGAGGATAGCTGTGAAGGAAGTACCATTTTGGCTTGTCCAAATGGCATGAAATTTTTATGGCACTCTCATATGACCAAATCCTCATCCTATGCCCAATTTCAGCTCAAGTTGCTTCTCTATGTGAGTGGCATATCCATATTGAGCTTCTGGACCAGATTGGTCAGTTGCAAAGCAACCCTATTAAATCTTGGTCCATTTCTCTCCAAATTTCATAGGAATGTAGTCTTTCCTATTCTAAACCTCTCGGTTATTTCATTTTGACCTCATCCCTTTTCTGTTCATTATAGAGGTGCGGTCAAGTTTGCTACAGCAAACTTTCAGTGAAACCTCACATCTTCTCTTGGTCTCTTCTGCTGATCTGTCACCTCATTTGCAATGTAGCCTGGAGGGACTACACACCAGACAAGATTTCGTGCCAAAGACATGGCCGTGGCATCATATGCACGTGGTGATCACGCTGAGAGCAGGCCAACTGCGCGCTCTGTGCGTCGGCCGTGTTCGATCACGTCGGCAGGCTAGTTCAGGCCGTTGTGGCTTGTCCCGCATGCCGGCCACCTTCCTCGCCGTCCATTGCCACCCAGGCCGCCGCCTCGGCTCACCTAACTTGGCACCTTGCCGAGCCCCCCTCTCCCTCATTCCACCACCACAAGCTCACCTAGACCCCGGCGATCCTCCCCGTGTCCTCGCCCCATCGCCGGAGCCAATGTTGCCGCGTGCCCGAGCACGGCCGTCGTCGTCTCCTCGGCCACCTTGAGCCTCCGTCATTCTACCTCTCCCCAGTGCTGGTTCTACCCCTGGTTGGACGCGGTGCATCTCCCCGAGGCCACCAGTATCCTCACCACGGCCAGAGGTGACCGGAGCCACCCGAGCCCTTCATCGTAACTCGCCTCTGTTCCGCCGCGGATGCCCGAACTGCTGCCGCTACGACCTCTCCCCGACGCTCGTAGCGCCCTGGTTGGGTGCGGTGCTCCCTCCCGCATCTTCCGGTGGCCGGAGCTCGGTCGGAGACGGCCTGAGTCGCCGGAGCGCGTCGGGGCTCGCTCGGCCCCGAGCTCATCTGCTTCTCGCGTCAGGAGCTAGAAGAAGAGAAGGAACGAGGAGAGACAAGCCCCGCGGGACCCACACGTCAGCGACCCAAACCCCGGCCCTACCACTGCCAGCGTGGATAAGTGGAGACGTACTCCTGGGAGTACGCTTTCCCTTATCGAAAGTGCATTCTGCTCTTCTTCGGCCCAGAATACGTTTTCCTCTCTGGAAAACGTATTTTCAGAAAAAGCACGTTCTGTTTAAGCTACCAAGGACCTGTTTGTAGAAGTTATTTTGCAGATTAGTCCCTGAGCTTTAAACGGCCGTATCTTTTCAATCGGGACTCCGATTGAGGTGATTCCAACGCTCATGTCTTCGTCTCGTCGAGCCCATCCTGTTGGTATCATTTTCACTATGTGGTCCCACTGTGAAAATGACCATTTTGCCATTGTACGTAAACAGCCCCTTTCGAGAGAGAACTTTTTCCGGCAACTCCTTCCGCGACCATTCCGCACTCCTTCCCGATGGTTCCTTCATCCCCAGGCAAGCCACAACTCTCATCTGCATCATCGCATTGCAATATCATAGTTTAACTATTTACTTCAACAACAAATATGAGTTATTTGTGAAATGAATTGGATTATACAAAACTTGAGTAAATTTTCAGATAGGTGACTACCATGTTGAATACCGAATTATTAGTGACGAGTAGCTTACCCACTTGTTGATACTATGATGTTGAGATCACTGTCTACGATTATTCTGGAATTCATCCGGTAGTCATGGAGATGAGTAATAGCAGTGGCTTAAGTATACTGGTTGTCGGAGTGTCAGCCATGACAGAAATATTATTCAGGGATTAGATATTTCATGGTTGACATTGAGTCACCTGTCCGGATTTATCCGTGCAGCCACATTTGTCGGTATGGGACGGCCTTGACTTGGTCTGATCGCGTGCTCTTTCACCGGTACCGCCCGACAGGGAAGGTTATGCGTGCGCGCTACCCTGGCCCGGTAGGCGGCGATAACCTTGTGAGCCCAGTTGAGTTATTTGGATCCAGGTCCCCATTTGGGACAGTTTAGTTTGGCCACAACGGTGGCAGGTGTCATGAGGTGACACAGGGGCCACCCAGGGCAGGACTCCGGGGGAGGATGATTGCCGGTGGTATGGTGGAGGAGTCACGGGTCAGGCAGGTTTCGTTGGAGCAATACTGGTCCACCCGAATGGGATCACGAGGTCAGTGCTCCATGGTGTGGGTAAAGTGCGCAACCTTTGCAGAGTGTAAAATCTATTCGAATAGCCGTGTCCACGGTATTAGACAGTCCGACCAGACCTAACTAGGTGGTCAACCATGGTAGTGATGATAATGATGGAAGAACTTGTCATAAGATCAGAAGTACTCGGCGGATTGTGAGTATTTTGAAGGGTTGTGAGACAACCCGGAAGAGAGTAAGTTTGTCAGACTTGCCGTGCAGATGGAATCAGGTATATGATAAGTTAGCCATGGGATGGCTATGAGATGAGTGGTCGGATGACCACATGATTGGGATTGGACTTGGAACAGATTCGGATTGGATCCCAAGATTATTCGGAGTATGGATTGAATATGCTTTACCTTACTGCATTTATTTCAGAAGTTATCTTGCTAGTTAACCATGCATGTTAATTTTGACTGCTATGATGTTGTCTTGCCTTAATGCTGATGTTTGGTATGAGCTTGCGAGTACATTCAAAGTACTCACCTGGCGTGTCATGCCAGTTTGCAGGTCATGCCATAATTGCTTGCTTGTCGAGGATCCCGAGTTTGCGACCTAGGATGCGCGTTCTAGCCAGAGTCCCTGCGGAGTGGAGTCCATCACCGTCGTCGCTGTTCCGCTGCTGAGAGAGTTACTCCGCTGTTAGCATAGAGCTACCCCGGGCAGGCGTAGTGTCGCCGTGCTGATGTAATCCATGTACCCTTTGTAACCATATTCATTGTAATAAAGAGCTGATTTGTTCTATGCCAACAATGCCGTATTCCAGAAGACTTGCCCTTGGGCTGGGATACGGGGCGTTCCGGTTTACTCTGACCCGGGGTGCCACAGAAGTTAGTATCAGAGCAGGTCTAGCTATAGGACGTGCGGTCTAGGCGCGAGCGTTAGTAACCGGTAGTATAGAATCCAGTTGGTTTGCTGCACTTATTTGTTGCATTTGTTTGTGCATAGTATGCATATAGACTGGATATCTTATCACTAACGATGGATCTGATGAGTGTAGGTGGCATCGGTTTCGATTCACTACCTGTGCTCTCCAGTTTGCATATTTTGTGTGGTGTTATCTTCGTCCTAGCGGAGTGATGCCAAGGTGCTTGGTGGTGTCGATCCCTTGTCGGATTGATTCACCGGTACCACACCAATATATTCTCTTCAGCTACCCCTATCGTTTCGGTGATAGACAAGTTCTATCCCGGATCTTGCCATCCCTCTAGCCGCTTCGGCAACCCTTACCGATCCTTGTTATCAAAAAAGGGCAAAGCCTGCAAGCCTTTCTCTCCACCACTATCTCATTCCGCCACCTATTCTTTGGACGTGTACGATTTTCTTCCGTACGCTTGATGATGATGTGGTCGTAACTTCTGTGTTCCGACCCCCGATCGCCAAGTTCATCCTCGCCACTGGTTCCATCCGTGTTAAGCCCGTGTTTGGTGTAGCCTTGTTTACACCAAATTTTCCTCCACACATTGATTCACTTTCGTGCACATCGCCACAGCATGTTACACCATAATACCGGAGTTCTTGCGAGATTTGTGTGCTTAAGTAGGAATGCATATTATTGCTGTGAATAGTTGTAGAATGTGATATTGATTGTGTGTGTGATCTTGCTGCTTTGTTTGCTTTTGTTTAGTCGTTTCTTTTGTTGTTTTTGGGCCCTTGGTGTTACCTTATTTTTCCCTTAAGGAAGTTGCTCACCGACCCTGAACCAAAGAGTCAGTGAAGAGACAGACATTTGGAAGCCCAGCTCAGTAATATGAAGTTTTCAGCAAACTGTGTTATATCGGGAATATCAGGCCTGAATACAAATGATATCCTAGCTAGATTGGTTATCAGCATCAAGTGTACATCAGTGCAATCTTCACAGAAGCAATGATCGAACTAGCAAGAAGGCAAACCGTGTATATGATCTACAGTGCATTCCGTGCTAAAGGTATGATTTGTATATACAAGGTTTGAGTCTGCTATGAGTACAATTTGAACCTGCTATATTTCAAAAGCAAGCCAGCATGTGCTATGAACTTAGTGTTCAGCAAGAAGGATAGCTGAATACCCTGTATGCATAATAGTGAGCTGTTTGGGACGCGGATGAACCCTTGCTCGACTTTCTTTGGTGATGGCACCACACCTATGTTCTGAGCTATTTCCAGCCGTCCGGGGTGGATGCTCACTTTTATTTCTCTTGTCAGCAACTGGCCCGTGTTCTGAGCTGCTTTTCGGCCGTCTCGGGTAGCTGTTGAATTTCTCTTCGTAGCAATGACCTTATGCTTTGAGCTGTTTTTTCGGCCATCTTAGGGAGTTGCTACTTTCTTCTTATCGACACCGTCTCATGCTCTGAGCTGCTTTTCAGCCGTCTTGAGTCGGGGTTGAGTTACTCCAGTAATGTCACAGATCTGAGTTGTAAACACAGTTCTGGTGGCTGCTGGTTTATTTGCCGGTTTTATCCAGGGGTTCAGACGGTCGTTACCCTACAGCTACAACTGGTAAGTAATATGTTTTGAGGCAACTTTTTGTACTGTTGTCAAAAATTTTAATTTGAGTTAAATTTGAATTTTTTCAGAAAAAGAAGAGAGAAACTTTGCCGGAAATTTTGAAGGGTTTTCACCTGACTACTTTGGACAAGGCAAGCATTTTTGAACTTGGGATATGGTGATTACATTTGCATATTTGCATCCGTTGGTATTGCTCCATATATATCACAAGTGCATGCATGTTCGGTCATATCATTTTCTTAACCATGTCTTGCACTTCACCCAAGTAAAGATTCTTCCTAACATGGTAAAGCTATGAGTATTCAGGGGAGTGTCTCCTGACTTGGACGTGCTGGTGGGCACGGGCCATTGCTTTTGACAAGGTGATGTCATGTGACTTAAGTGGAATATACCGGTGATGATAAATAACACCTCCTGAGTCGGCCTAGATCGAGTCTTGTTCCGTTACACCTAGCTGGATACCGTGCTGCCACGGGTACTTCCGCAAGGAAGGTGCGGCTGAGTAAGTTGTTAACCCCTGTCTAGATACACACCGTACAGAGGGCCACGATGAGGGTTTCCAGGGCCTTGGACTAAATCCTGTCATCGGGTCAGGGGGCATGGGTGTTACCGGTTGTTGCCGAGAGGGGGTCCTCCTTGGAATCCGCGCGTATTAATAGTGATCCCACGCTACTCGAGATTGTTGTCTCCCCGACTTAGAGTTTTTCTATAATGATGCTTTGGGTGATTCCTGGCATCCTGACGGATAATCTGGTGTGTGCGGGTCAGGTGTATTTTCAACCCAAAGACCGTAGTGGGAATTAACCAGTGCCACGGTGCTGACTAAAGGAATCCCATGCACGTGGGTAAAGAGTACACACTCTGCAGAGTTAAACCTATTCGAATAGCCGTGTCCTCGGTCAAAGGGCGTAGCTGGGTGGGTCAAGTGTCGGTCCCGATGTTGGTCTCCGGAGGAAAATATTTAATTTGAGCATGAACTACTTGCAGGATATCACTGTCATCACTAGCACTGTCTTGGTTAATCTGAATAATATTGCTGAGATTATTTCATGATTGTGCAAATTATTGTGGACTAACCCATTCCTCTTATGTTTATTTTCAAGTCCTTTTGTGGCGTCCCTCGAGTTATCAGGCGGTTTATCATGCCACTACTCTTGTGGATACCCGATTGGCATTTCCTTTCAAGTCCTTTTGTGTCGTCCCTCGAGTTATCAGGCGGTTTATCACGCCACTACTCTTGTGGATACCCGATTGGCATTTCTTTTGAAGTCCTTTTGTGGCGTCCCTCGAGTTAATAGGCGGTTTATCACGCCACTACTCTTGTGGATACCCGATAGGCATTTCTCTTCAAGTCCCATCGTGGCGTCACTTGACACCCGACTGGCATTTCTTTTCAAGACCTTTCATGGCGTCGCTTGAGATTCCGGGTTATTACCCGACTCTCTTTTAGACACCCGATAGGCTTTTCTATTACTTTTCTGAGTGTCACTTGGGCTGGCTAGACTACCCGTGGCATTCACTTGCTTTTATTCTTAATAAGACTGGTTATGGCTAACTTTTTATTTACTTCCGCACCATTTTATTATTATGTCATGACCAGGATTTTAGTCAGCATGAGCATGTCATTATGTTCCTACATGAGCATATGCATCCAGTATATCTTTTGTTCATAATGTTTGCGAGTACATTCCAACGTACTCACTGGCTTGTCCCTGGCCATTTACTTGGCCAGACTTGGAGGAGGACGAGCCTGTGGAGGAGGATTGCGCTAGCGAGCCCGATGCTTAGAGGAGTCCCAGTCAGTCAACCTGTGAGATAGGAGTCTACCACTTGTATCATCCGCCGTGCTTCCGCTACACCAATAAAATAGTCAAGTCTCACTATGACGCTTGGCTTATGTTATTGTATCAGAGTTGTACCACCTCACCACTGTCATATTCCACCACTGTCATATATTGGCGAGTTTGTAATAATGTTGTTGAGCTCTCAGACTCAGCCTTGTGTAATATTTTATTGTACTCGTTATCTGTATCAAGGAAGTCCACCAGTTGTGTTGATCTTGGGGCTGGTGTGACTTAGGGCTTTTCTGTGATTTATCCCAGAAAGGGGCCCGACAAAATGTCGTTTAATTATCTTTCTACAAAATTCGGGCGACTCGATATTTCCTACATATTCTAGCACAAGTCATGCCAAAATTCACGGAAAAATCCGGCATGACCTTTGCTAAAAAAGGACATATCGAGCGCCTGAAATTTGCCGGAACGAAAATTAATCAACACTCCGGCAAAACATAGGCCACTCGGAGGTGTTCCCTGCAAACATGGTTTGATCATAACTAGGGTTCATACTACATTATTCTAAGATTAAACACCTAAAATACCTAAATTATATTAACTACACCTAATTAAAAACCTACATTTTGAACATGGTTCGATCATAACTAGCTAGGGTTCATACTGCATTATTCTAAGATTAAACACCTAAGATCATAACGTACTACATTATTCTAAGATTTAACCTACATTTTTCAACTAGCTAGGGTTCAAAATAAACTAGGGAGGAGGAGGAAGGAGGGAGGAGGAGTACCTCTCGGTGGAGGACGGCCGGCGGGGGAGGAGGGCCGGCGCGGGAGGGCGGCCGGCGGGGGAGGAGGCCGGCGCGGGGGAGGGTGTCCGGCGGGGGAGGAGGGCCGGCGTGGGCGAGGGCGGCCGGCGGGGGAGGAGGACCGGCGCGGGGGACGGCGGCAGGTACCTTGGGGGCGACGGCGCGCGGCGGAGGCGAGTGAGAGTGTGAGGGGGAGAGTGTGGACGCGCGCGGGCCGGAGTGTGGATAATGTGCCTGTAGTAGTAGAGTTGGATTCTAAAGACCACTACTGCTAATAACCGTAGTAGTAGCGCTTTTTGCATACGAGCGCTACTAGTATGCCTGGCCTGGCGGCAACGGTCTGGCAATTATAGTAGTAGCGTGTTTTTAACTACAGCGCTACTGGTAAGTGCATAATAGCAGCGCTTTCTTCGGCCAAGCGCTACTGATAATTAGTAGCGGCGGTGCATTTTAAAAAGCGCTACTAGTAAGCTCCTGTGTATAAGGTTTTCCCTAGTAGTGAGAGTTCGGCTAACTTGATTGGTTCGGTCCTCGCAGCGCATATGGAAGAGACAAATGAGATGTAGTCGTAGTCTCATCCAGCGAGGATGTAGGAGACCATGTCATCATCGTCGAGCGGCTTTCCTGCTGAAGCCATCTCGTCGCCCTGTGCTTTCATGCGCCTGATGTAGTCAGCGATGGTCGCGGTGCCCTTTTTGGTGGTGGAGAGGGTGATCCGCGTGTTGACGATGTTGGCCTACGTCTGGGAGAGAAACATCTCGCTGATGGTGGTCCATGCCGCCGCGGCCTTGGTGCAGTGGGCGACTTGGATCATCACAGGTGCCAAGATCGAGTTGAAGATGAAACTCAGCACCTGAGAGTCTTGTGCCAGGGTGATGAGATGCGCCGGGTTCGGCACATGAGTAGGCTTACCATCCTCGAAGTAAGCTTGGGCTCCGGGAACGGGTGATCTGGGTTGAGGTGGTCGATCAGCTGTGCTCCGCGGATGGTGGCTAGGGCTTGCGCGCGCCACACCAGGATGAGGGCAAAAGCGGCGGCGGCGGACTTGGAGCTCGGCATAATTAGGGTTGGATGTCGAAGAGGAAGTATGCTCTGAATACCATGAAAGATTGGATGAAGCGTATGCCTCTGGCAGGGACGCATTGCATGTTATATAGACATAGGAGTTTACAGAGATATGGTGGTTAGGTTAGATCGTGGATTGATCCTCACGCACTAGTAGGAAATAGGGCTTTGGTTTTTGCGAGATCAGAGCAACAGTCCCGGTCGACCTACGAACTAGGAATAATGCGTGCACCAGTCCCAGTTCGAGCGGCCAGGGCGCCGGCCGGGCCTCGGCAGGCACCAGTCCCGATTCGGCGTGGACCTTTAGTCCCGGTTCCAGCCACCTACCGGGACTAAAGGGCCTCGCTCCTGGCACGGCCCGTTTAGTCCCGGTTGGTGGCTGGAACCAGGACAAGAGGTCAGTCTGCAGTCCCGGTTTTAGACACCAACCGGGACTAAAGAGATGCCTATATATATGCTCGCCCTTGCCCACTAACTCCTCTGTTTTTTGGCCGGCCGGCGTGTGGGAGGTGTGTGCTGCTCTGTTCTCACCTCCTATGCACATGAGGTGTTCGATGAAATGCCCGAGCCACACTTAAGCTTTCTCCTCTCCAAGCTCGACCTCCAAGCTACATTTTCGACAACATTTGTCTAGGTTTGGCGGTGCACCAACTACACAAGTGTTCTAAAAGGTTAGCAACTTCATCCTTTCATCTCTCACTACTAGTTTAGCTCATTTCAAATGCTCTAGAAGTAGAGTGGTTTGTGGGTTTTAGTGGAGGAGTGTATGTGGGAGTAAATTTGATTTAGATGCACAATTTGAGCTCAAATTAACTTCTTAGAGTTTGCACATGTGTAGGGTGCCGTCCCGTCCCCGTCCCGATCCTCACCGCCGTCGATCGCCCGCGCCGATCTCGTCGCCGGCACCACCATGGTGAGCCTCTTGTTCTTATCTTCTTTAAAAAAAAATTCTTACTTGTATGATTTAGATAGCTACTTGTATAATTTTCTTACTTTTATTATTGTTTGTTATTATATAGTGCCATGGTTTTGGTATCCGCCCCGTCGGCTCTCGTCCGGTCTATGATTCGGATGTGGTATATTATCTTTTATAACTATTTGTTTCATTTAGCGTTTATCACAATTATGCCGACCAACGTGACATAGAAGTTTTTATCTAGGAGGTATGTGAACCGGAAATTCCAACCGACCCTCTTGTCGAGAGGTTAAATTTAGTTGAAAAAGAAAACAATTATTTGAAAGAAAAATTGAAAAGAATTGAAGAGGAGAAGATGAAATTGGAGTTGCATGTTGCCGATGTCGTCGATGATCACAAGATCCAGATGGATGCAATGCGCTTGAAGGTTAGAAGATTAGAAAATATGCCAATGATAAAGAGGCTTGGTATCATTATGCTGTTGGATCAATTGTTACCTTAGTTGCGATTTTGATCGTATTTGTTGTTGCATTTAAATGTTTTATATAGTTGTATGTTAGTTTCAATGTATGTTTTAATTAGATGCTCTAGAGAGCTGTATGTTATTCTATATATGAGAACTATGTATGAACTTAATGTATTTATTTTTTCAGTAATAACATTTGATCACTACTGTAGTTTGGTTTTAATGTGATGATGAACTTGTATTAATTTGGTCATTTATCTATTCATGATGTTCTGCAATGGTTTTTTGATACACTTAATTATATAATGCACGCAGATGAACCGGCAATGGATGTATGGTGACCGACGCAACTCCGACTACATTACGGGCCTGCATATTTTTCTCGATGTGGCTGAGGTAAACAAGCAGAATGGTTTTATGTATTGTCCATGTACTGTCTGTGGGAATACGAATGATTACTCTAACTCGAAACCCTTCACTTCCACCTACTTGAAAAGGGTTTCATGCCACACTATAATGTTTGGACCAAGCACGGAGAAAGAGGGGTTATGATGGAAGACAACGAAGAAGAAGAGGATGATGACAACTATCCTATGTTCCCTAAATACGGTGATACTACTGAAGAAGAGGGGGAAGCTGAAGATCAAGAGGCACCAGAAGATGTGCCCGATGATGATTTTCGCCGGATCATTGTTGATGCACAGAGAGAATGCGAAAGTGAAAGGGAGAAGTTGAATTTCGATCGCATGTTAGAGGATCATAAAAAATAGTTGTACCCAAATTGCGAATATGGAAACACAAAGCTCGGTACCGAACTGGAATTTCTGCAATGGAAGGTAGAGAATGGTGTATCTCACAAGGGATTTGGGAATCTACTGAAAATAACAAAGAAGAAGCTTCCAAAGTTTAACGAATTGCCTGACAGTACGTACGAAGCAAAGAAGGTTCTCTGCCCTCTAGGATTAGAGGTGCAGAAGATACATGCATGCCCTAATGACTGTATCCTCTACTGCGGTGAGGAGTACGAGAATTTGAATGCATGCCCGGTATGTGGTGCATTGCGGTATAAGATCAGACGAGATGACCCTGATGATGTTGAGGGCAAGTGATGCGGCTTGAACTACGTCGGTATTTCCCCAAATAGGAAGGGATGATGCAGCACAGCTACGGTAGGTATTTTCCTCAGTGATTAGATCAAGGTTATCGAACCAGTAGTAGAACCACGCAACACTATATAAACGGTACCAGCACATAAAGAACAAATACTTGCAACCCGACGTGTAAGAGGGGTTGTGTCGGGGATATACCCCGCGGTATGACCCGGCCGGAAGTATGACCCGGCCGGACTTGGCGACTCACTAGTGACCCGCCCTGACTTGGCGACTCACTAAGTGACCCGCCCGGATCTCTCCACTCATTAATAACCCGGCCGGGCCAAGTGACTCATTGGTGACCTGGCAGGCGGGTCAGAGGAGCGACAAGACCCGGTGGCCCAGAAGGCGGCTCATGTTACGTTGGGCCGGCTTAAGAGGAAAGGCATAAGGAATATTTACCTTGCAAGGGAAGCAAGACTAGGATTCCACTTGTAATAGAATAGTTCTAATCCTATTAGGACTCCACATGTAACCCGCCCCTCCAACTTATATAAGGAGGGGCAGGGCACCCCAAGAGGGAAGATTTTTTTTACAAGTTTAGACAGACAAGTCAATAGCTCTCGAGATAGAGGTAGCGCAAGAGCATCCTTGTAATGGTGAGCGTCATCATCATCATCAATATCAATGAAGCAGGATGTAGGCTTTTACCTCCACCGTGAGCGGCCGAACCTGGGTAAAACCTCGCATCTCTCGTCCCACTCAACCCCTCTCAAGCTATCATATAGATGCGTTGGCCTCACGACGAAGTCCTCATACTAAGGACATCTGCCGTGACAAATTCACGACAGTTGGTGCTCACCGTGAGGCCTGAGCATGGTGGTTTCAAGTTCTTGAAGGGAGCTCTTCAGGGATCAAGAAGCTCACGATTTCGTCAGATGAGGAAGAGCCGGCAAATTCATTGGTTTGTGACCGGGAACATGATTAACTTTGGAGTACAAGATTAAGATCAAGGGAGATTAGGGTTGCGTTTGTGCACCGCTGCCGCGATTTGCAATACACTGAGACCAAAAGAAAATCGGTATTCGCTGCTGCGCCAATCCAAAGTCGTCGGGTCACCAATGGCACAAACCCGCACGCGTAATCATCAGTATACGCTGTTGCTGCTACTTCCACGAGCATGGAGCGAAGATCGAAGGAAAAATACTAATCAAGTAATAGTTTCACGTGATCAGATCTCAAAGTGATCTAATCTGACTAGTACTAATCCTAGTATGGTTCTGTTTTTTATCCCATCTATGGACGAAGCCGGCGGCCGGTTGCAAATTGCTTGGTCCGATCTGCTCAAAAAAAAAAAAGGAAACAACCCACGACCTGGAAGATACGATAGTCAAAGCATCAAATTTACAACGACCGGGCGCGGGAACGGGGGATCGACTCGGACTCTGCCGCTTCATCGTTCTGCCTCCGCTCCGCTGCGTTCGCCCCCGTGGCCCATTCCGATTCACCCTCGCCTCCGGGTGCCACCTCTGCCAAGCCGTCGTCTCAAGCAGCCGCCGGATTCCTCCGCCGCGTCCTGCCTTGATTCGCCGCGGGCCACCTCCACTGGTTTGGCTCCACCTCTATCAAACTGGCTGCAGAGCCGCCGCGGCCGCCCGGTGGCCTTCGCTGCTGCGAGATGGCCCTCTCCCGCCTCAAGCCGCCACCTCCGCCAAGGCTCGCTACGCCTTGAGCCGTCTCTGCCCACTTCGCTGTTGCTGCGGCCTCCGCTGTCGCCCTGCGTGACCCGGCCGCAGCCACCCTCTGCGTGCCGCCTGTCGCCTCGCCACTGCCGAGAGCCGCCTCACTGGCTTACCGAGCTGGAGCCGCGCGTTGAGCCACCATCCCTGCCTCGAGCCACTGCAGGCTAGCCCTGCCTTCTCCGTTGCCGTTTCAAGTCGCTGCCTCTGCCTCGCTGCTGCCATGGTCTGACCCCGAGTCACCTCTGAGCTCGCTTCAGCCGCCGAATCGCCAAAAACGGCCTCGAGTCGCCAGTCTCGGTCAGGTCGCCGTTCTGAGCCGTCAAATCGTCCACGGACTACTTCGTGGTTACTCTTGAGCACGAGATATCTGTTCACAGTTTTAAGACTCTAAAGCTCATCCATCTGATTGGTACCATATCGAACCCGAAAGGATTGTGTTGCCCCTTGCATCATGTAGACACTTCATTGATGGCCTACCCTGGGACGTGTCAAGGAATTGTTTAGGTTGGGCATTTTGGGCCGAAGGAGATCAAGTTCATCACTGCTCATGACTCCAACACTTCATGCATAACACTCACTGTGGATGAGCTCTTCTTGGCAACAGTCAGTGTTAGGGGTACTTTGATCAGAATATTCAACACCATGGACGGCGTTTGTCTGCACGAGAGGAGCAGACAAAGCTGAGATATATAGCATTGCACTATCACCAAACTTGCAGTGGTTGGTAGTGTTTAGTGACAAAGGCACAATGCACATTTTCAGTTTGAGAGTAAGACCTAGACGGAAAGATGCAGGTAATGGGCAATCTGCAATTGCTGGTCGACAAATGTATCGTAGCTACTCATCTAGTTCTGTTGGGTCCAATGCGAGCTTATTATCTTTCATGAAAACCCGCCCCGTTTAGTCTGGTGCCGGCTTGTTGTTGCTGCTCGTGCTGATCGTCCGCGCAATACACCAGGTGATATCCGACCAGTCTATTCTAATAACACATTAATTTCTTTAAGAGCAATTACTCTGGGTCGCGATATTTTTGTATGCAGGTCAATTATTCACTACAAAGGGGTTGTTATACCGCGGATACGGAGCGTGCGCCAGCATCATTTTTGCACTGATGTTCGTCCGTGCCATACTTCTCCACGGGCGTGCGCAAGCCGCCGCCCCTGCGGCCCAGTATACATTAACTCGCCCGGACCGCGCCCGCGACTCGCCGTCCGCACGGCGTACCGCGCCTGCGGTTGACTCGCCCGTCCGCACCGGCTTACAACGCCGCGGCCGACTCATCTGTCTGCTTCCGCGGCTGACTCACCCGTGATTGACTTTAGCTTCACCATAGTAATCATCAACTCCGCGGCAGATAATTTCCAGCCTAACATATCAGGTGAAATCCATCCAGTATAGTTTTATATTACATATTAATTTCTTGGAAAGAGTGATTACTCTGGCTTGCAAATTCTTTAATGCAGGACAAGTTGTCTACTGCAAAAGGGACCGTTATGTCACTGAGTTGTTGAATGACTCGTACCGGGAGTATATAACAGTCAAGTATGGAGAATCTTAAGCCAACTCCTTGAGTCATCTTAAGACTCGGGGGCTACATGGACATGACTCGGCAAAATTGGCTGGTTTCAGTGAATTCAAGAACTCCGGGTCATTGGAGGGAAAGATAACCTGGTCCCGGAGGCTACTGCCATATTGATGAAAATTTAAAGGCTGTCACACAATTTCTGGCTTAAAAAGTGCTTGGTGATAAAAAAAGTTCCGGCTCAATAGAAGAGTTCCGGGTTATAGGAAAAAATTCCGGTTTAATATCCCGCTCAAGGGAAATCTGTCTCTCACAAAGTTTTGAGCTCTCAATATCCGGTTTAACATCCGGTTCAAGAAGAATCCATGTCTCGCAAGTTCGAGTTCTCAGAAAAAATTAAAGGTTGCCAAAGAAAACTTGCTGCCATGATGCGCGGTTCAAACATGGGTATCCTGCCTTAATGGCTGATTATATTAAAGGCCACTTGGGGGCTTCCTGCTCAATGAGCAGAGCTTTGATTGCCCTCTTGGTCAGGCTTACATGCCTTCTCGCAGGTCATTTGGGGGCTACCTGCTCAATGGGCAGAGCCTTGATTACCCTCTTGATCAGGCTTACATGCCTTTTCGCAGGTCACTTGGGGGCTACCTGCTCAGAGCAGAGCCTTGATTACCCTCTTGATCTCGCTCACATGCCGACCCTTTGATCACTTGGGGGCTACCTGCTCAACGAAGCGGAGCCTTGATTACCCTCTTGGTCGGCTTCCTAGCCATCTTATTGGTCATTTGCGGGCTTCCTGCTCAATAAGCATAGCCTTGCATACCCTCTTGATCGGCTTTCTAGCCAAGTGGAAACACCAAATTATGGGTTAACCGGCCTGTATGTCGTTGTTACTCCGCCAAGGTAATCCTGGAATGACCCGCTATGTTCTTAAACAGTCAATCTTTTAAATAAGACCCTGAACTTGTTCAAGTTAAACCAGCGGTTTGTCATGTGAGGGCCGGCTGACAGGTGTGTTGGAAATAACTCCGTGGTTGTGCGGCCCATGAAAGCACTTGAATTTTTAGGCTTGGCGGCCTATGAAAGCCTTGTTTTTTTTTTCTGATTTGTTGTTTTTTCTAAAAGTTTTGGATTCATATCCTTCTTCCATATCAGCATATGGTTTTCACGATTCAGGCCATGTAGCCTTGATTTTATGACTCATACCTGAGCATATTGGGTTCATAACCCACCCTGATAGCGGACTTTAAATCGCCAGGATATTTTGCCTTGAGCAATCAAAGTCATGATATTTCATGCATACGGGTCAATACCCACTTCGGATTATAATCATCAAAGTATCATTATGGTATCAATCTACAGGTATGTTATCCAATAATTGTATGAATATTTGGGGTTTGATAACCCGCCCTGACTTTTGACGTTAAGTCGCCAGTATACTTTGGATTGCGCAATTGGAATCATGCGCTATAAATCTTTGGGTTGTCACCCTCATTGGATATGGCGACGTAAGCCGGCAGTATGAGCCAATTTTACAAGTATGTTTTTAATTATTATAAGAATATGCGAGGTTTGATAACCCGCCCTGGCTTTTGACTTTAAGTCGCCAGTATATTTTCGCTTGAATGGCCTTAATTCTATGCTTTTCCATAATTGCATAAGACTATATTATGTTTGGATTGCTACCCGCCCTGGCTTTTGATGTTAACTCGCCAGGGCATATGTTGTTTAAATTTTGTGCAGGACATGCAGAGCTATGGCTTACATAAGTGATTAAGTTTAAGCCCATCATCAAAAATTAAAATTGGTGTTTCAAGAGGGGTATCAGTTCTTGATTTTTACAAAGGCTGTAAGCCGTCGGGTTACAAAAATCCCGGAGTACAATGGATGTGCATTAAGTCGCCATCGGCCAAGAGCCGCTGGGTATTTAACTCCGGATTTACTTATCAACTAATAAAGTATTCAAATATTTGATAGCCAAACTTGGCTGGATTTTCATCATGGTATTGATTGAGGTTTTTCATACCGGATTATATTATTCAAATCTTTAATAGCCAACATGGCTGGATTTTTATTATAGTTATCCGTAACCAGTATTATGATTGAGGTTTCCAAAATCCGCTTCAGAGCAATGGCTATTATTTCTTCATCCAAGAGTACCGGTTCACAACAGAGAGCATGGTTCAATATATTGATAGGCAAAGACTTTCAGCAAGACATCATCCGGACAATGGATATGGTGTTATTTAGTCCCGAGTCGCTGCAGGCATACGACTCGGCATTTGGGGGCTACATTATTCAAATCAAGATTACATTGAGTATGCAAGTCCCATGTCACTGCAAGCATGCACCTTGGCACTTGGGGGATAATGCAAAGTCATTTTAACTCGCTTCATTAAAGACCCGACCCATCACATAGTGATGAGCCAGCCCTTGGGGGCTACTAAATGCTTCTGTCAAAGGTAACCCGAAACTTGGGAGCTACATCATATGGTGTTATTTTTTGAAGTACATGAAAAGTCCCAGCTCAGTATTATCTTACTGAGCCGGCCCTTGGGGGCTACACATTACTGCTCAAAGTCCACATAATCAGATCTACAAAGTCCCTGCTCGTTATTACATAATGACCCGGCACTTGGGCGCTATACATGGGAAGTTCAAAATGTGCAGTTTATAATTGGCGACTTACATGAACAACCTGGATTTCTCCAAAGTTGCAGCATTTATATTGAAGCAAGTCTTAAGCTATTACTTCGTGCTCCTCTTAAGACTTGGGGGCTACAGGTGATATGCATATAAGGGAGGAACATCTTGAAATTTTCAGCCTTGAGCAAACCAGGTATTATATTATTATTGGAGAAATTTGCAAAGTTTATTTCCTCTAAGCTATTCATAGAAAGGTTTAGAGAGCCGACTCAATGATTGGGAAGCTACAGAAGCAACCACCAAGTCTCCATAAGATTGACCCGGCATCAGCAACAATCATGACCCGGCATTATCTATTTGATAACCCGACAATTTTGGTAATCATAAATCAGCAAGATCTACATCTTCAAGCCGGCTGAAAATCAGATGAGTATTTCAAGACCAATATTTTTTGTCAAACTAGAGCATTGGAAGCCGAATCAAATGGATTATTCTTTATAATATTTTTCTGCAAGAAACCAATGTCAGCAAATTGATTTTTGAAGCTGGCCTATTGACCGGGACTTTCCAAAAGAAGAAAATGACAAGGACTTAAGGATGATCAGGTGCCGGCTCAGAAGAACTTTTAACCCGGAGCACAACCTGTCAAATTTGTTCTTGTGTTTATTTTTGCAGGATCAGTTTAACATGGATAAATCCAAATTAAACTGGGGGCTAATGTCGGGGATATACCCCGCGGTATGACCCGGCCGAAAGTATGACCCAGCCGGACTTGGTGACTCACTAGTGACCCGCCCTGACTTGGTGACTCACTAAGTGACCCGACCGGATCTCTCCACTCATTGATGACCCGGCCGGGCCTGGTGACTCATTGGTGACCCGGCAGGCGGGTCAGAGGAGCGACAAGACCCGGTGGCCCAGAAGACGGCTCGTAGAAGGCCGGCTCATGTTACATTGGGCCGGCTTAAGAGGAAAGGCATAAGGAATATTTACCTTGCATGGGAAGCAAGACTAGGATTCCACTTGTAATAGAATAGTCCTAATCATATTAGGACTTCACATGTAACCCGCCCCTCCAACTTATATAAGGAGGGGCAGGGCACCCCAAGATGGAAGGGTTTTTTTTTACAAGTTTAGACAGACAAGTCAATAGCTCTCGAGATAGAGGTAGCGAAAGAGCACCCTTGTAATCGTGAGCGTCATCATCATCAATATCAATGAAGCAGGATGTAGGCCTTTACCTCCATCGTGAGGGGCCGAACCTGGGTAAAACCTCGCGTCTCTCGTCCCACTCAACCCCTCTCAAGCAATCACATACATGCGTTGGCCTCATGACTAAGTCCTCTGTAACACCCTGGATTTTGCCAATTTTCTTTTTCTTTTGATTTTGGTCTGGATTCGCTTTTCTGTGGCTTGATAGTCTTGCAACCTGGAGGGATCACCCTTCATTTTTCTTCCCGAGTGGCTTGCCGACCTCAAAACCATCCCAAGAAGATGTCATTTCCATCTTCGACCAACCCCCAATATTCTTTTTCTTGGGAATATTCCTTTTTCTATTAGAGGAATAACCCTGTCTGACCTGAGTTGTGAAGCAACCCACATTTCCATCGTTCCCGAAATTCCCAAATAATTCTCATAAATTTTTTGGGTCAGATATTCCACAAATATGTCAAATCCTTCCTTGCCATGTTCAAAAATATTTCACAAATATTCCTTTTCTGATTCAGCCCCAACTGGCAGTTTGTGAAGCAAGTACCATTTATATTTGCTTGCTTGCTCTCAAACTTTTTGTGCACTCTTTTCTATCCATATCTTTGCCACATGCCAAAATTCATCTTTATTTGGATACTAAATCTCTCTTGGCTAATTTCCAAAGTTTCTGGGCAACTAGAATCTTTGTGAAGCAAGTGCTAGCTAGGAGTATCCAAATAAGTTGAAATTTTGCAAGCATCTTCATATGCTCAAATCATGACTCTCCACCAAGTTTCAACCTTATCCAACCATCTATGTGAGCATAGCATCAAATCTTGTTTTCTGGTCAGATTTTCACATTGTGAAGCAATTATATTTTATATTGCTCCATAATTGCTGAAAATTTACCAAAGCATTCTTCTATCCATATAATATATTTCCACAAAATTTGGGCTCATTTCTTCATCCCAATAATTCCCTATAATTTTCCTAAGATTCTGGTCAGAGAGGATAGCTGTGAAGGAAGTACCATTTTAGCTTGTCCAAATGGCATGAAATTTTTATGGCACTCTCATATGAGCAAATCCTCATCCTATGACCAATTTCAGCTCAAGTTGCTTCTCTATGTGAGTGGCATATCCATATTGAGCTTCTGGACCAGATTGGTCAGTTGCAAAGCAACCCTATTAAATCTTGGTCCATTTCTCTCCAAATTTGATAGGAATGTAGTCTTTCCTATTCTAAACCTCTCGGTTATTTCATTTTGACCTCATCCCTTTTCTGTTCATTATAGAGGTGTGGTCAAGTTTGCTACAGCAAACTTTCAGTGAAACCTCACATCTTCTCTTGGTCTCTTCTGCTGATCTGTCACCTCATTTGCAATGTAGCCTGGAGGGACTACACACCAGACAAGATTTCGTGCCAAAGACATGGCCGTGGCATCATATGCACGTGGTGATCACGCTGAGAGCAGGCCAACTGCGCGCTCAGTGCGTCGGCCGTGTTCGATCACGTCGGCAGGCTGGTTCAGGCCGTTGTGGCTTGTCCCGCATGCCGGCCACCTTCCTCGCCGTCCATTGCCACCCAGGCCGCCGCCTCGGCTCACCTAACTTGGCACCTTGCCGAGCCCCCCTCTCCCTCATTCCACCACCACAAGCTCACCTAGACCCCGGCGATCCTCCCCGTGTCCTCGCCCCATCGCCGGAGCCACTGTTGCCGCGTGCCCGAGCACGGCCGTCGTCGTCTCCTCGGCCACCTTGAGCCTCCGTCATTCTACCTCTCCCCAGTGCTGGTTCTACCCCTGGTTGGACGCGGTGCATCTCCCCGAGGCCACCAGTATCCTCACCACGGCCAGAGGTGATCGGAGCCACCCGAGCCCTTCGTCGTAACTCGCCTCTGTTCCGCCGCGGATGCCCGAACTGCTGCCGCTACGACCTCTCCCCGACGCTCGTAGCGCCCTGGTTGGGTGCGGTGCTCCCTCCCGCATCTTCCGGTGGCCGGAGCTCGGTCGGAGACGGCCTGTGTCGCCGGAGCGCGTCGGGGCTCGCTCGGCCCCGAGCTCATCTGCTTGTCGCGTCAGGAGCTAGAAGAAGAGAAGGAACGAGGAGAGACAAGCCCCGCGGGACCCACACGTCAGCGACCCAAACACCGGCCCTACCACTGCCAGCGTGGATAAATGGAGACGTACTCCTGGGAGTACGCTTTCCCTTATCGAAAGCGCATTCTGCTCTTCTTCGGCCCAGAATACGTTTTCCTCTCTGGAAAACGTATTTTCAGAAAAAGCACGTTCTGTTTAAGCTACCAGGGACCTGTTTGTAGAAGTTATTTTGCAGATTAGTCCCTGAGCTTTAAACGGCCGTATCTTTTCAACCGGGACTCCGATTGAGGTGATTCCAACGCCCATGTCTTCGTCTCGTCGAGCCCATCCTGTTGGTATCATTTTCACTATGTGGTCCCACTGTGAAAATGACCATTTTGCCCTTGTACGTAAACAGCCCCCTTCGAGAGAGAACTTTTTCCGGCAACTCCTTCCGCGACCATTCCGCACTCCTTCCCGATGGTTCCTTCATCCCCAGGCAAGCCACAACTCTCATCTGCATCATCGCATTGCAATATCATAGTTTAACTATTTACTTCAACAACAAATATGAGTTATTTGTGAAATGAATTGGATTATACAAAACTTGAGTAAATTTTCAGATAGGTGACTACCATGTTGAATACCAAATTATTAGTGACGAGTAGCTTACCCACTTGTTGATACTATGATGTTGAGATCACTGTCTACGATTATTCTGGAATTCATCCGGTAGTCATGGAGATGAGTAATAGCAGTGGCTTAAGTATACTGGTTGTCGGAGTGTCAGCCATGACAGAAATATTATTCAGGGATTAGATATTTCATGGTTGACATTGAGTCACCTGTCCGGACTTATCCGTGCAGCCACATTTGTCGGTATGGGACGGCCTTGACTTGGTCTGATCGCGTGCTCTTTCACCGGTACCGCCCGACAGGGAAGGTTATGCGTGCGCGCTACCCTGGCCCGGTAGGCGGCGATAACCTTGTGAGCCCAGTTGAGTTATTTGGATCCAGGTCCCCATTTGGGACAGTTTAGTTTGGCCACAACGGTGGCAGGTGTCACGAGGTGACACAGGGGCCACCCAGGGCAGGACTCCGGGGGAGGATGATTGCCGGTGGTATGGTGGAGGAGTCACGGGTCAGGCAGGTTTCGTTGGAGCAATACTGGTCCACCCGAATGGGATCACGAGGTCAGTGCTCCATGGTGTGGGTAAAGTGCGCAACCTCTGCAGATTGTAAAATCTATTCGAATAGCCGTGTCCACGGTATTGGACAGTCCGACCAGACCTAACTAGGTGGTCAACCATGGTAGTGATGATAATGATGGAAGAACTTGTCATAAGATCAGAAGTACTCGGCGGATTGTGAGTATTTTGAAGGGTTGTGAGACAACCCGGAAGAGAGTAAGTTTGTCAGACTTGCCGTGCAGATGGAATCAGGTATATGATATGTTAGCCATGGGATGGCTATGAGATGAGTGGTCGGATGACCACATGATTGGGATTGGACTTGGAACAGATTCGGATTGGATCCCAAGATTATTCGGAGTATGGATTGAATATGCTTTACCTTACTGCATTTATTTCAGAAGTTATCTTGCTAGTTAACCATGCATGTTAATTTTGACTGCTATGATGTTGTCTTGCCTTAATGCTGATGTTTGGTATGAGCTTGCGAGTACATTCAAAGTACTCACCTGGCGTGTCATGCCAGTTTGCAGGTCATGCCATAATTGCTTGCTTGTTGAGGATCCCGAGTTTGCGACCTAGGATACGCGTTCTAGCCAGAGTCCCTGCGGAGTGGAGTCCATCACCGTCATCGCTATTCCGCTGCCGAGAGAGTTACTCCGCTGTTAGCATAGAGCTACCCCGGGCAGGCGTAGTGTCGCCGTGCTGATATAATCCATGTACCCTTTGTAACCATATTCATTGTAATAAAGAGCTGATTTGTTCTATGCCAACAGTGCCGTATTCCAGAAGACTTGTCCTTGGGCTGGGATACGGGGCGTTCCGGTTTACTCTGAGCCGGTGTGCCACAGAAGTTAGTATCAGAGCAGGTCTAGCTATAGGACGTGCGGTCTAGGCGCGAGCGTTAGTAACCGGTAGTATAGAATCCAGTTGGTTTGCTGCACTTATTTGTTGCATTTGTTTGTGCATAGTATGCATATAGACTGGATATCTTATCACTAACGATGGATCTGATGAGTGTAGGTGGCATCGGTTTCGATTCACTACCTGTGCTCTCCAGTTTGCATATTTGGTGTGGTGTTATCTTCGTCCTAGCGGAGTGATGCCAAGGTGCTTGGTGGTGTCGATCCCTTGTCGGATTGATTCACCGGTACCACACCAATATATTCTCTTCAGCTACCCCTATCGTTTCGGTGATAGACAAGTTCTATCCCGGATCTTGCCATCCCTCTAGCCGCTTCGGCAACCCTTACCGATCCTTGTTATCAAAAAAGGGCAAAGCCTGCAAGCCTTTCTCTCCACCACTATCTCATTCCACCACCTATTCTTTGGACGTGTACGATTTTCTTCCGTACGCTTGATGATGATGTGGTCGTAACTTCTGTGTTCCGACCCCCGATCGCCAAGTTCATCCTCGCCACCGGTTCCATCCGTGTTAAGCCCGTGTTTGGTGTAGCCTTGTTTACACCAAATTTTCCTCCACACATTGATTCACTTTCGTGCACATCGCCACAGCATGTTACACCATAATACCGGAGTTCTTGCGAGATTTGTGTGCTTAAGTAGGAATGCATATTATTGCTGTGAATAGTTGTAGAATGTGATATTGATTGTGTGTGTGATCTTGCTGCTTTGTTTGCTTTTGTTTAGTCGTTTCTTTTGTTGTTTTTGGGCCCTTGGTGTTACCTTATTTTTCACTTAAGGAAGTTGCTCACCGACCCTGAACCAAAGAGTCAGTGAAGAGACAGACATTTGGAAGCCCAGCTCAGTAATATGAAGTTTTCAGCAAACTGTGTTGTATCGGGAATATCAGGCCTGAATACAAATGATATTCTAGCTAGATTGGTTATCAGCATCAAGTGTACATCAGTGCAATCTTCACAGAAGCAATGATCGAACTAGCAAGAAGGCAAACCGTGTATATGATCTACAGTGCATTCCGTGCTAAAGGTATGATTTGTATATACAGGGTTTGAGTCTGCTATGAGTACAATTTGAACCTGCTATATTTCAAAAGCAAGCCAGCATGTGCTATGAACTTAGTGTTCAGCAAGAAGGATAGCTGAATACCCTGTATGCATAATAGTGAGCTGTTTGGGACGCGGATGAACCCTTGCCCGACTTTCTTTGGTGATGGCACCACACCTATGTTCTGAGCTATTTCCAGCCGTCCGGGGTGGATGCTCACTTTTATTTCTCTTGTCAGCAACTGGCCCGTGTTCTGAGCTGCTTTTCGGCCGTCTCGGGCAGCTGTTGAATTTCTCTTCGTAGCAATGACCCTATGCTCTGAGCTGTTTTTTCGGCCATCTTAGGGAGTTGCTACTTTCTTCTTATCAACACCGTCTCATGCTCTGAGCTGCTTTTCAGCCGTCTTGAGTCGGGGTTGAGTTACTCCAGTAATGTCACAGATCTGAGTTGTAAAGACCGTTCTGGTGGCTGCTGGTTTATTTGCCGGTTTTATCCAGGGGTTCAGACGGTCGTTACCCTACAGCTACAACTGGTAAGTAATATGCCTGCCAAAATATTGCACCTGACCACACCTATGGTCACACGGAGAATCAAGAATATATAAGGCCAAGTTCTTTCAGCAAAGGATCCAGCCAAAGAGAACTATAATAAAAGAGCAAGGTTGTCCAAACAGGTAAGGTAATGGTAATGGTACAAATACTCCGGACAGTCTGGCTCGATACCAGTCACCATGGGTACACACCCATGGGGTCTATTCCATTTGCATGGACCCTATACCGAGACAACCCGCCTAGCCAACCAGATATGCTCAGAATTGTCAAAAGAAGGCAACCAAGCTGATTAGGTCAGCAGAAAGATTAACTCAGCAGTTCAACTTCAGCAACAGTGTTAAAGCATTACACTGCCTACCATCCATATAGAGATGCCGACAGACTGAGTAATCAGGAGGATGAACAACAGTCTCGAAGCCTGTATGGGAATCAGCTAAAAGCTAACCTGCCGTGAACAAGATTGTGCTGCCAGGACCACTGTCAGTCAAGTCTATGGATAATATCACAATGAGACCGTACACCTTTATGCTGGTCACAATAGGTGACAGTCAAATATTTGGTAGGAGCTTTATACCCGAGACAATGGAGATACCCAAGATGACCCAGCAAACCGTGCAAGAAGTCAGATTCCGCCAGGAGAACGGTACGATTCATGGTACTGTTTGAACCTGGAGGACACACAACCATTTGAAGCCACCTAATGCAATGAGTAAAAGATTTCATGTCCACGAAGAGAATCTGTTCACAACTCAGCAAACGATCGATCGTATTGGACCTCGTCACGACACGTCCCTGAAGAACCACTCTCGGACTTACGAGCAGGGCACATAGTTTGGTCAGGATAATTTATTGCCCCAGACAAGATAGCAGACATAAAAGGAATAAAGTCAGAGTAACATATGAGGTAAGATTTGCCGGAAAAGGGGTCCAGTGAAGCAAACCACCCCGAAGCAAGGCAGTCAGTCATATGAAATTCAGTGGGAGCATTATACAAAGGTAAAAAGGAAACCCGAGTTGGAAATGGTTTCCTCAAGTGGAAATATTCATGTTTGATCCCTGAGCAACCAAATCTCGAAGACGATATTTCTTTAAGGGGGGTAGGTTTGTAACACCCTGGATTTTGCCCATTTTCTTTTTCTTTTGATTTTGGTCTGGATTCGCTTTTCTGTGGCTTGATAGTCTTGCAACCTGGAGGGATCACCCTTCATTTTTCTTCCCGAGTGGCTTGCCAACCTCAAAACCATCCCAAGAAGATGTCATTTCCATCTTGGACCAACCCCCAATATTCTTTTTCTTGGGAATATTCCTTTTTCTATTAAAGGAATAACCCTGTCTGACCTGAGTTGTGAAGCAACCCACATTTCCATCATTCCCAAAATTCCCAAATAATTCTCATAAATTGTTTGGGTCAGATATTCCACAAATATGTCAAATCCTTCCTTGCAATGTTCAAAAATATTTCACAAATATTCCTTTTCTGATTCTGCCCCAACTGGCAGTTTGTGAAGCAAGTACCATTTATACTTGCTTGCTTGCTCTCAAACTTTTTGTGCACTCTTTCCTATCCATATCATTACCACATGCCAAAATTCAACTTTATTTGGATATTAAATCTCTCTTGGCTAATTTCCAAAGTTTCTAGGCAACTGGAATCTTTGGGAAGCAAGTGCTAGCTAGGAGTATCCAAATAAGTTGAAATTTTGCAAGCATCTTCATATGCTTAAATCATGACTCTCCACCAAGCTTCAATCTTATCCAACCATCTAATTGAGCATAGCATCAAATCTTGTTTTCTGGTCAGATTTTCACATTGTGAAGCAACTATATTTTATTTTGCTCCATAATTGCTGAAAATTTACCAGAGCATTCTTCTATCCATATAATATATTTCCACAAAATTTGGGCTCATTTCTTCTTCCCAATAATTCCCTATAATTTTCCTAAGATTCTGGTCAGAGAGGATAGCTGTGAAGGAAGTACCATTTTGGCTTGTCCAAATGGCATGAATTTTTTATGGCACTCTCATATGACCAAATCCTTATCCTATGCCCAATTTCAGCTCACGTTGCTACTCTATGTGAGTGGCACATCCAGATTGAGCTTCTGAACCAGATTGGTCAGTTGCAAAGCAACCCTATTAAATCTTGGTCCATTTCCCTCCAAATTTCATAGGAATGTAGTCTTTCCTATTCTAAACCTCTCAGACATCTCATTTTAACCTCATCCCTTTTCTGTTCATTATAGAGGTGTGGTCAAGTTTGCTACAACAAACTTTCAGTGAAACCTCACATCTTCTCTTGGTCTCTTCTGCTGATCTGTCACCTCATTTGCAATGTAGCCAGGAGGGACTACACATCGGACAAGATTTCGTGCCAAAGATGTGGCCATGGCATCATATGCATCTGGTGATCACGTTGACAGCAGGCGAACTGCGCGCTCTGTGTGTCGGCCGTGTTCGATCACGTCGGCAGGCTGGTTCAGGCCATCGTGGCTTGTCCCCGCATGCCGGCCACCTTCCTCGCCGTCCGTTGCCGCCCAGGCCGCCGCCTCGGCTCGCCTAACTTGGCACCTTGCCGAGCCCCCCTCTCCCTCATTCCACCACCAGGAGCTCACCTAGACCCCGGCGATCCTCCCCGTGTACTCGCCCCATCGCCGGAGCCACTGTTGCCGCATGCCCGAGCATGGCCATCGTCGTCTCCTCGGCCACCTTGAGCCTCCGTCATTCTACCTCTCCCCGGTGCTAGTTCTACCCCTGGTTGGACGCGGTGCATCTCCCCGAGGCCACCAGTATCCTCACCACGGCGAAAGGTGACCGGAGCCGCCCGAGCCCTTCGTCGGAACTCACCTCTGTTCCGCCGCGGACGCCCGAACTGCTGCCGCTGTGACCTCTCCCCGACGCTCGTAGCGCCCTGGTTGGGTGCGGTGCTCCCTCCCGCATCTTCCGGTGGCCGGAGCTCGGTCGGAGACGGCCTGAGTCGCCGGAGCGCGCCGGTGCTCGCTCGGCCCCGAGCTCCTCTGCTCCTCGCGTCAGGAGCTAGAAGAAGAGAAGGAAGGAGGAGAGAGAAGCCCCGCGGGACCCACACGTCAGCGACCCAAACCCCGGCCCCGCCACTGCTAGCGTGGATAAGTGGAGATGTACTCCTGGGAGTACGCTTTCCCTTATCGAAAGCGCATTCTACTCTTCTTCGGCCCAGAATACGTTTTCCTCTCTGGAAAACGTATTTTCAGAAAAAGCACATTCTGTTTAAGCTACCAGGGACCTGTTTGTAGAAGTTATTTTGCAGATTAGTCCCTGAGCTTTAAACGGCCGTATCTTTTCAACCGAGACTCCGATCGAGGTGATTCCAACGCCCACATCTTCGTCTCGTTGAGCCCATCCTGTTGGTATCATTTTCACTAAGTGGTCCCACTCTAAAAATGACCATTTTGCCCTTGTCCGTAAACAGCCCCCTTGAAGAGAGAACTATTTCCGGCAACTCCTTCCGTGACCATTCCGCACTCCTTCCCGATGGTTCCTTCATCCCGAGGCAAGCCACAACTCTCATCTGCATGATCGCATGGCAATATCATAGTTTAACTATTTACTTCAACAACAAATATGAGTTATTTGTGAAATGAATTGGATTATACAAAACTTGAGTAAATTTTCAGATAGGTGACTACCATGTTGAATTCCGAATTATTAGTGACTAGTAGCTTACCCACCTATTGATACTATGATGTTGAGATCACTGTCTACGATTATTCTGGAATTCATCCGGTAGTCGTGGAGATGAGTAATAGCAGTGGCTTAAGTATACTGGTTGTCGGAGTGTCAGCCATGACAGAAATATTATTCGAGGATTAGATATTTCATGGTTGACCTTGAGTCACCTGTCCGGACTTATCCGTGCAGGCACATTTGCCGGTAAGGGACGGCCTTGACTTGGTCTGATCGCATGTTCTTTCACCGGTACCGCCCGACAGGGAAGGTTATGCATGCGCGCTACACTGGCCCGGTCGGCGGCGATGACCTTGTGAGCCCTGTTGAGTTATTTGGATCCAGGTCCCCATTTGGGACAGTTTAGTTTGGCCACGATGGTGGTAGGTGTCACGAGGTGACACAGGGGCCACCCAGGGTAGAACTCTGGGGGAGGATGAATGCCGGTAGTATGGTGGAGGAGTCACGGGTCAGGCAGGTTTCGTTGGAGCAATACTGGTCCACCCGAATGGGATCACGAGGTCAGTGCTCCATGGTGTGGGGAAAGTGCGCAACCTCTGCAGAGTGTAAAATCTATTCGAATAGCCGTGTCCACGTTATTGGACAGTCTGACCAGACCTCACTAGGTGGTCAACCATGGTAGTGTTGATAATGATGGAAGAACTCGTCATAAGATCAGAAGTACTCAGCGTATTGTGAGTATTCTGAAGGGTTGTGAGACAACCTGGAAGAGTATAAGTTTGTCAGACTTGCCGAGCAGATGGAATCAGGTATATGATGTGTTAGCCATGGGATGGCTATGAGATGAGTGGTCAGATGACCACATGATTGGGATTGGACTTGGAACAGATTCAGACTGGATCCCAAGATTATTCGGAGTATGGATTGAATATGCTTTACCTTACTGCATTTATTTTAGAAGTTATCTTGCTAGTTAACCATGTTTGCAGGTCATGCCATCATTGCTTTCTTGTCGAGGATCCCGAGTTTGTGACCTAGGATACGCGTTCTAGCCAGAGTCCCTGCGGAGTGGAGTCCATCGCCATCGTCACTGTTCCGCTGCCGAGAGAGTTACTCCGCTGTTAGCATAGAGCTACCCCAGGCAGGCGTAGTGTCGCCGTGCCGATGTAATCCATGTACCCTTTGTAACCATATTCATTGTAATAAAGAGCTGATTTGTTCTATGCCAACAGTGCCGTATTCCAGAGGACTTGTCCTTGGGCTGGGATACGGGGCGTTCCGGTTTACTCTGAGCCGGGGTGCCACATCCTCGCACTAAGGACATCTGTCGTGACAAATCCACGAGATGTTGTCAATCCCTCCCGGGTAAAAAGATAGATAAAATTGTAGTAGATTGGATAAATAGATCTCATGGAAACGCGAAATAAAATAAATAACAAAAAAGTTCAGCAAGGTAGTTTTGGGTTTTTGGATTAGTAGATCTGAAAATAAAAGCGAATAAAAATAGATCTCAAAGACAAATATGATAAAGAATAGACCCGGGGGCCGTAGATTTCACTAGTGGCTTCTCTCGAGAAAAATAGCATACACTGAGTAAACAAATTACTGTTGGGCAATTGATAGAACTTCAAATAATTATGGCGATATCCAGGCAATGATCATTACACTACAGGAATCAGGAACTTTGCCGTCTGCCATGGCTGACGGCAAAGGCATGCCTGGCGGACGGCAAAGGCCTTTGCCGTCAGCCAGCAGACGGCAACACATCCGGCTGAACAAACTACGACAAAGGGCACTTTGCCGTCTGCTGGCAGACGGCAAAGAAGCAAAGGCCTTTGCCATCTGCCAGCAGATGGCAAAGGTCCTGGACGACACACGTGGCAGCTTAGGTCCATTAAGGGGTTAATGGTGTGCTTTGCCATCTGCTGGCAGACGACAAAGATGCAAAGGTCATTGCCGTCTGCCAGCAGACGGCAAAGCAACCATATAGGCCAGCCCAATGCCCCCAGGTTGCACAGGTAGCTGCCACGTGGCAGCTTTGCCGTCTGCTGGCTGATGGAAAAGCTCTTTGCCATCTGCCAGCAGACGGCAAAGAGCCTGTATAGCCCCTGTTTTTTCTGTTTTTCTTAAATTCATTCAATTTCACAGAATTTCACAGATATATATATATACACACTTTTGAAAATACTTTCAACAAGCATACCAACACATGAATCGTGAAGATAGGAACATATGCAACATATCCAACAATAAGCATACAATGGTTTCATCCATACATACATATATAGGTCGCAAGTTTCATCAACGCAAAGTGTAGACTCCAAGTTTCATCCATACATACATATCGTACAAAATCAAAACAAAATGGAAGCACAAGGAGAAGAGTAGACTCCATCAACACAAGCTTCCTCATCTAAAGCAAATCTGCAAATTGGGAAAGAAGAAAGTTAGAAGAAGAAGAAGAAGACTAGCTAGAAGAAGAAGAAGAAGAAGAAGAATTTTTCTTCTCTTTCTTTTTCTCCTCTCCTCTTCTTTACCTTCTTCTAACTAAGGTAGGTAAAAATGCCATTTTTTAGCTAAGCTAGGTAAAAATGCTAAGTGTAGGTCATTTTAGAGCTAAGCTAGGTAAATAGGTCATTTTGGAGCTTAGTAAGGTTATTTTGTCATTTTGGAGGAAAATAAGCTAAGTCTATGTCATTTTGGAGCTAAACCAAGGTTATCATGCCATTTTTTACCTAAGTATGCTAAGTATGTCATAAATGAACTAAAGAAGCTAAGTATAGGTCATTTTTGAGCTAACCTAGGTAGTTATGCCATTTTTGAGCTAACTAAGCATATTTATTCATTTTGGAGGACAAAATGGCAAGTGTAGGTCATTTTAGAGCTATCCTAGTTAAAATCGGTCATTTTGGAGGTAGGTAAGGTTATTTTGTCATTTTGGAGGAAAATAAGCTAAGTCTATGTCATTTTGGAGCTAAACCAAGGTTACATGCCATTTTTTACCTAAGATGCTAAGTATGTCTAAATGAACTAAAGAAGCTAAGTATAGGTCATTTTTGAGCTAACCGAGTAGTTATGCCATTTTTAGCTAATTAAGCATATTTATTCATTTTGGAGGACAAAATGGTAAGTGTAGGTCATTTTAGAGCTATCCTTGTTAAAATCAGTCATTTTGGAGCTAGGTAAGTTTATTTTGTCATTTTGGAGGAAAATAAACTAATTATATGATAGTTTGGAGATAAACCAAGGTTATTATGCCATTTTTTACCTAAGTAAGCTAATTATGTCATAATGAACTAGGTAAGCTAGGTATAGATCATTATTGAGCTAACATAGGTAGTTATGTCATTTTTTTAGCTAACTAAGCATATTAAGTCATTTAGGAGGAAAAAATGCTAAGTATAGGTCATTTTATAGCTATCCTAGGTAAAGTATGTCAGTTTGGAGCTAAGTAAGGTTATTATGTCATTTTCGAGGAAAATAAGCTAAGTATAGGTCATTTTGGAGGTAAACCAAGGTTATTATGCCATTTTTTACCTAAGTGAGCTAATTATGTCATAAATGAACTAGCTAAGCTAAGTATTGATCATTATTGAGCTATCCTAGATAGTTATGCTATTTTTTAGCTAACTAAGCATATCAAGTCATTTTGGAGGAAAAAATGCTAAGTATTGGTCATTTTATAGCTATCCTAGGTAAAATATGTCATTTTGGAGCTAAGTAAGGTTAACATGTCATTTTCGAGGAAAATAAGCTAAGTATAGGTCATTTTGGAGCTAAGTAGGTCATTTCTTAAGCTAAGTATGCATTTGTTAAGCAAAACACTTGGGAAAACTTACCATCATCACGGAGGTGAAGGACCGGTCGGGTTTGCGCCAGTGCCAGACGGAGAAGGACCGGTCGGGGTTGCGCCAGTGCCAGATGGAGAAGGATCGGTCGATGCTTGTCGGGAGGCATGCTGCACCAAAGATCATTTGCAATGTCTCGTTAGCATGATGCAACTCAAATGTGAATACTAGTAACTAATGACCATTCAAATTAAACTCATCATGGGCGCTATACCAATCTGGGGCATCAGCGGAGGGGTCTGACCGTTGTTCTGGCACACGGTCTGCACATTTTGTTTTCATGAGTCAGTCATATTAGTTAGTAATGAAACAAACATTACGGGCATTATTTGGCTAATATGCAGGAGAAACTTACCACGACGAGCTCGTATAGGGACCGGTGAGACACGTCGTTCCGGTTCCTCTCCTCCTCCAACAACCTAACCGTCCTCTCCTCCATGTCCCTCTCCCTCTCCGCCGCCTGCCTGTTTGCCTCCGCGAAAAGCTGCTGGGCCCTAGCCTCGATGACGAGCTCCATTGGCCATGGACGAGGCCTTATCTCAGGATCGGAGCTCGTCTGGCGCTTCTTGATCTCCGGGAGAGTTCTAGGACAATGTATCAGTCCATCCCCAATGGCTACCGAGCCATGGTACCTCCCACCACCATATAGCATCACGATCTCTGGATCAAAAGGACTCTGGCTCGGGTTGAAGTCCTCCCCTTTCCTCGTCTTCCCAACGTCTCTGTACCTCACGAGCTTGTTGTGGGAGGAGATGTTGGTGAAGCTCTCTGGATGATCGAGGTCATCCTCAGAGAATGCCTTGGCCTTCTTGAATGGGGTAGTATGGGCCATGGCATAGAGGTCGTACAGCGGTGGCACGTCCTTCTTGTTGTGTCGCACCTAAAAGAGAGGAACAAAATATTAGTTAAGGGCTCAAGCTAGCATGAAGACTGAAATTGCATGAATCGTGAAGCAAACCACATACCCAGTGGTCCCTGTACTCAAACAGGTTGGAGCTCCCTTGATGGTGTGGCACACCTTGCATTTGGGCACGCTTATCCCTGGCCTTGTTGTGGATGGCTAGCCATTGGGGAGAGCACCACTCATCCACCAAGGCCTCCCAACAGTCCATCCTATCCGCACACCATCTCGGGGGCACCTAAGTTAGACAAAAAGAAATTTAAGCGCTACGTCTACGAATCAAATCAAGAAAACTAAGTACAAGGCCTTAAGAATACGTAATTACCTTCATGTACTTCTCCTTACTCAGATACTTGGCGCGACACTTCTTCTTGGCCCTCTTAATGTTAGTCGAGGCGTACTAGTCTCGAACAGCCTGCACCCGAGCCTCGTGCCGTAAGTTCTGAAGTAGGTGCTTGCACTCAGCTTCGACAACCATAGCCGCGTCTGCCTCGTGTTCCTCAAGACACCTGGAGAAGGTCTGCAATCAAACAAGACAACACTGATTAGTACAATCACTAGGTACTGCTGATTTTTAATTTTGTAAAGGAGAAATTACCCAAAACCGCCGGATCACAATGTCGGCCACCGTCTCGCACAAGACACCGTCGACCCTCTCCTCCTGCGGGGACGGGGCAGCCACGTATAGCTCCCAGCTCAGTGCTAGCTGTGGAACCTCACCCTCACCGGGCAACGTGACCCACCCCGGGAAGTGGTGCCGGCAAAGCACACCAAGGACCTGGTTGGGCCTGCGGACACCAGGGGCGTGTTTCCAACCCCTGCAGTATGACAAGGCCAACACATTAGATATTAATTTGAAGAAACATGAAGGCAAAAGGTTAAAAAAGAGTAAATGCACTTACTTATCCCTGTTAGGCTCGATCAACCTCCTCTGATAGCGGGTCGGCGGCACGGGCGGGAGCTTTGTACCACCACGTTGGTAGACCTTCTTGCCGCCCTCAACCAGCTCGCTCTCGCTATAGTTATCCTCAGAAAAGCTGTCCTCGCCACCATCAACATGACCACTAGCCTCCGGAGTCACGTGGGATGAAGACTCTGGGACCAGAGTCTCCTGGGATGAAGACTCTGGGACCCGAGTCTCGTCGGACGAAGGCTCGGCGAGCCGAGGCTCGTCGGCCTGAGGCTCGTGGACCGGAGTCCGAGATGGGTCCAAGTCAGACGGGTCCACCTGAGACAGAGCACTCCGGTGGTCGGGAGAATCAGCTGGGGGTGGCGGCGAGGAAGGCGCAGCAGCCTTCCTACCTCTCCCGCCGCCACGTCCACCTCTGGCACCCCTCTTCGTCTTCCCCCGACCTCTCCCGGCCAAAGAAGAAGCACCCGCCGGTGTCCTCATACTGTCTACCAGCGCTCTCCGAAGGTGCTGGGGTGGAATAATAGCACCCCTCCCAGCACGCGCCGAGGAAGGAGGCTCGGAGCGCTCTCGACCCGCGCCCACCATCTGTCAACACGCGCAATGACAAAGAGTAAACAAAATTAGTACAACATAAACATAATAAAAATTTTAAGTGTGTATCATCATCATGAACATAATAAAAAATTGAATACCTAATAACATGAACTAATTAATAATATATATATGTACATAATAATAATTGAATACCTGACCTAACTCATAATTCAAAAATATATGACCCCGTCGGCCTCTGGAAGGCCGAAGAGCACCTTTTTCGGGAGGTGTCAGGGGTCAGGGTGTCGTGTCGGGGTCGGGGTGCTGTGTCGGGGTCGGGGGTGCCGTGTCGGGGTGTCGTGTCGGGGTCGGGGTGCTGTGACGGGGTAGAGGTGCCGGTTGTAGGTCCCTGGGGATACGGGGGGGGAGCTAAGCCCCTGGTAAGGGGGAGGCAGGGGGAGGGGTACGGGGCTACAGGGGGGTAGTGATAGGACGGGTAGCCTTGTGGGGGGTAGGGGATCCGGTGGAATGTTCTGCTGGCGGGTCACGGTGTCGGGGCTGGGGGGGGTCGGGGTGTCGGGGTCCGGGGGTCGGGGTGTCGGGGCCGGGATGGCAAATCCTCGACCCCTCTTCCCCTTTTCCCCTCGACCCCACGACACCTCGATCCTCGACCCCTAGACCCTCAACTCCTTTTCCCCTCGATCCTCGACCCCTCGACCCCTTTTCCCCTCGACCCCTCGACACCTCGATCCTCGACCCCTAGACCGTCGACTCCTTTCCCCCTCGATCCTTAACCCCTTGACCCCTTCCCCTCAACCCTCGACCCCTAGACACCTCGATCCTCGACCCTAGACCCTGAACTCTTTTCCCCTCGACCCCTCGACACCTCGATCCTTGACTCCTAGACCCTCGACTCCTTTTCCCCTCGATCCTCGAACCCTGGACCACTCGGCGACCCTCTTTTCCCTCGGCGACCCTCTTTTTCTACTTTTCCTACTTCTTTTTTTCATCTTCTACTTGTACTTTTTCCCTGGGCGGGGCGCCGGGGCAGCGGGCGGTGGGGGTCGGGGGACGGTGGGGGTCGGCGGCGGGGGCGGCTCGGGCACGAGGACGGCGCGGGTGAGGTGAGGGGAGAGAGACAGAGGGGAGAGAGAGAGGGGTGGGGGCGCGGGCGCTGACCATTTTTTGTTAGGTCAAAGCTCTTTGCCGTCTGCTAGCAGACGGCAAAGAGCCTAGCTAGTGTGGTGGGGCCGGGCGAAACGGCCATTAGGTTGGCCACTTTCTTTGCCATCTGCTAGCAGACGGCAAAGAAAGTGGCCGTTAGGTGGTTCTCGTTAATGGGCCACCCTCCCTCTTTGCCTTCTGCTAGCAGACGGCAAAGAGCTGGCTGACGACAAACATGATCTTTGCCGTCAGCTCTTTCTTTGCCGTCAGTTTTCTGTAAGCTAATGGCAAAGACCTTCTTTGCCGTCAGCTAGCTGATGGCAAAGAGCTCGCTGACGGCAAAGATCTTGATTCCAGTAGTGTTATATAGGCATCACATCCAAAATTAGTAGACCGACTCCTACCTGCATCTACTACTATTACTCCACACATCGACCGCTATCGAGCATGCATCTAGTGTATTAAGTTCATGGAGAAACGGAGTAATGCAATAAGAATGATGACATGATGTAGACAAGATCTATTCATGTAGGAATAGACCCCATCTTGTTATCCTTAATAGCAACGATACATGCGTGTCATTTCCCCTTCTGTCACTGGGATTGAGCACCGTAAGATCGAACCCATCACAAAGCACCTCTTCCCATGGCAAGAAAAATCGACCTAGTCGGCCTAACTAAACCAAAGATTCGAAGAAGAAATACGAGGCTATAAGTAATCATGCATATAAGAGATCAAAACTCAAATAACTTTCATGGATAAAATAGATCTGATCATAAACTCAAAGTTCATCGGATCCAACAAACACACCGCAACAAGAGTTACATCAAATAGATCTCCAACAGACCATTGTACTGAGAATCAGAAGAGAGAGGGGAAGTCATCTAGCTACTAACTATGGACCCGAAGGTCTACAATGAACTACTCACGTATCATCCGAGAGGCACCAATGAGGATGATGAACCCCTCCGTGATGGTGTCTAGATTGGATCTCTGGTTTCTGGAACTTGCGTCGGCTGGAATTGTGTTTCGTCGACTCCCCTAGGGTTTTTGGATTTTCGGGGTATTTATAGAGCAAAGAGGCAGCGCGGGAGGCAGCCGAGGTGGGCACAACCCACCAGGGCTTGCCCAGGTGGGTTGTGCTCCCCTCGGAGCCCCCCTCTGGTACTTCCTTGGCCCAACTTGTGTCTTCTGGTCCAGAAAAAATCTCCAAAAAGTTTTGCTGCATTTGGACTCCGTTTGGTATTGATTTTCTCCGAAGTAAAAAACAAGCAAAAAACAACAACTATCACTGGGCACTATGTCAATAGGTTAGTCCCAAAAAATGATATAAAGTTGCTATAAAATGATTGTAAAACATCCAAGAATGATAATATAACAGCATGGAACAATAAAAAATTATAGATACGTTGGTGACGTATTAGTGAGCGCCCTAGGAAGAGGGTTCCTGCCAAGGTGATGTGGTATGCTACTATAATACCACGGTTGAAACATCTGTTCAGAAACAATGAGCATGCCAAGTTGTTGCGATGGCACAAAGAAGACCGTAAGAAAGATGGGAAGTTGAGAGTACCCGCTGACGGGTCGCAGTGGAGAAAAATCGAGAGAAAGTGACGGGACATTGCAGATGACGCAAGGAACATATGGTATGCTTTCAGTGCAGATGGCATTAATCCTTTTGGGGAGCAGAGCAACAATCATAGCACCTGGCCCGTGACTCTATGTATCTATAACCTTCGTCCTTGGTTGTGCACGAAGCGGAAGTTCATTATGATGCCAGTGCTCATCCAAGGCCCTCAGCAACCCGGTAACGACATTGATGTGTACCTAAGGCCATTTTTTTAAGAACTTTTACAGCTGTGGGATAAAAAAGGTGTACGTGTGTGGGATAAGCTCAAACAGCAGGAATTTGACCTATGAGCATTGTTGTTTGTAACCATCAATGATTGGCCTGCTCTTAGTAACCTTTCAGGACAAACAAACAAGGGATACAACGCATGCACACAATGTTTAGATGAGACTGAAAGTATATATTTGAACAAATGCAGGAAGAATGTGTACCATGGACATCGTCGAGTTCTTCCGACCAAGCATGCCTTAAGAAAAAAAGGCAAGCATTTCAAAGGTGAGGCAGATCACGAGAAGAAGCCTGTCCTCCATACTGGTGATGATATACTTGATATGGTCAAGGATTTACAAGTAATCTTTGGAAAGGGTCCTGGCGGACAATCTGTACCGAATGATGCTGATGGACACGCACCCATGTGGAAGAAGAAATCTATATTTTGGGACCTACCCTATTGGAAAGACCTAGAGGTCCGCTCTGCAACAGATGTGATGCACGTGACGAAGAATCTTTGCATGAACCTGCTAGGCTTCTTGGGCGTGTATGGGAAGATAAAAGATACACCGGAGGCACGGGAGGACCAGCAATGTATGAACAAAAAAGACGGCATGCATCCAAAGCAGTATCAAGTTCCTGCCAGCTACGCTCTTACGAAAGCAGAGAAGGAAATCTTTTTTGAATGACTGCTCAATATCAAGGTCTCGTCTGGCTTCTCGTCAAATGTAAAGGGAATAATAAATATGGCAGAGAAAAAATTACAGAACCTAAAGTCTCGTGACTGCCACGTGATTATGATGCAACTGCTTCCGGTTGCATTGAGGGGGCTTCTACCAGAAAATGTCCGATTAGCCATTGTGAAGCTATGTGCATTCCTCAATGCAATTTCTCAGAAGGTAATTGATCTAGAAATCCTATGAAGGTTACAGAATGATTTGGTCCAATCTCTTGTCAGTTTCGAGTTGGTGTTCCCACCATCCTTCTTCAATATTATGACGCACGTCCTAGTTCATCTAGTCGACGAGATTGCCAATCTGGGCCCTGTATTTCTACACAATATGTTCCCCTTTGAGAGGTTCATGGAGTCTTAAAGAAATATGTTCGTAACCATGCTAGGCCAGAAGGAAGCATCTCGAAGGGACTTGAAACAGAGGAGGTCATTGCATTTTATGTTGACTTTATTCCTGACCTTAAGCTGATTGGTGTTCCTCAATCGCGGCATGAGGGGAGATTGAGTGGAAAAGGCACGCTAGGAGCGAATTCAATAATATGTAGGGACAGGCATTCTTGGGCATAAGCACACTACACAGTTCTACAGAATTCTACCTTGGTGGCCCCGTATATCAATGAACACAAGAATATTCTATACTCCAAACACCCGGAGCAGTCTGACGACAGGATTACACGTGAACACATCGGGACTTTCGGCAGTTGGTTGTAAACACATCTCATGGGCAACAACATTGTTGGAGATGAGTTGTACTTGTTGTCGAGGACACCATCTTCAAATGTATTGACTTACCAAAGGTACGAGATAAATGGGAATACATTTTACACGATCGCCCAAGATAAAAAGAGCACCAACCAAAACAGTGGTGTCCGCTTTGATGCAGCAAACACCAATAGGGGAAAGGACACATATTATGGTTACATATAGGACATATGGGAACTTGACTATGGACATGATTTTAAGGTCCATTTGTTTCGGTGCAAATGGCTCAATCTGTCAGGAGGCGGGGTACAGGTAGACCCGCAGTACGGAATGACAATAGTGGATCTCAAAAATCTTGGGTACACAGATGAACCATTCATCCTAGCCAATGATGTGGCGCAGGTTTTCTATGTGAAGGACATGTCTACCAAACCGAGGAAAAGAAAAGATAAGGAAGCGAATACATCATACAATGAGCCAAAGCGCCACATAGTTCTTTCAGGGAAAAGAATCATCATGGGAGTGGAGGACAAGACAGACATGTCTGAAGATTATTAAAAGTTTCATGAAATTCCTCCCTTCAAAGTGAAGGCTGACCCAAGCATCCTATTAAAGGATGAAGATTATCCATGGTTACGGCACAATAAGAAAGGGACACATGCGAAGAAAAAGTGAAGACTTTCTCTCTAGTGAAGACAACATATCAGATGGTACGATTGTTCAAGTAACTGTTCGACATATACAAGATAACCGAAACCCATAGTTATGCTCCACAACTATTCTGATGATGGCTTTGATCTAGAATATCATCACTGTTACATGTCAAAAAATGAAATCCCTTTGTAATACATGAGTTTTCGTCTGAAACCCTGATACTTCGAAAGAGATTGTCTAGTTTGTACATGAAGTGCATCCATTTTTTGCCGTAAGCCTCTCAACTTTTTAGCACATGCCATGTGGGTGAAATTATGATGCCATGCCAATTTTTAACCTTTTCATAGTTCATTTGTGGTGCTTTTCAATTTCAGGGTCATTTAGCTCAAAATAAATCATTAAATGCATGCCAAATAGCAAATGAAGTCAGAAAAGGGTTGAAAATTGATGATGTGCCATTGAATGGTGCATATTGAACGCACAAAAAGTCTGGAGTTAAAATAAGTTATAAAAGAAAATGAAATCCCTTTGTAATAGATGAGTTTCCATCCGAAATGCTGATACTTCAAAAGAGATTGTCCAGTTTTTACACGAAGAGCATCCAGTTTTTCCCATAACCCTCTCAACTTTTTAGCACAAGCTATGTGGATGAAATTATGATACCATGCCAAGTTTCAACCTTTTCAGAGTTCATTTGTTGTGCTTTTCAATTTTAGGGTCATTTAGCTCAAAATAAATCATTAAATGCATGAAAAATAGCAAATGAAGTCAGAAAAGGGTTGAAAATTAATGATGTGCCTTTCAATGGTGCATATTGAACGCTGATGTCTACTACACAACCTTCTTCTTGTAGACTCGTGTTGGGCCTCCAAGCGCAGAGTTTTGTAGGACAGTAGCAAATTTCCCTCAAGTGGATGACCTAAGGTTTATCAATCCGTGGGAGGCGTAGGATGAAGATGGTCTCTCTCAAACAACCCTGCAACCAAATAACAAAGAGTCTCTTGTGTCCCCAACACACCCAATACAATGGTAAATTGTATAGGTGCACTAGTTCGACGAAGAGATGGTGATACAAGTGTAATATGGATGGTAGATATAGGTTTTTGTAATCTGAAAATATAAAAACAGCAAGGTAGCAAGTAACAAAAGTGAGCAAAAATGGTATTGCAATGCTTGGAAACAAGGCCTAGGGTTCATACTTTCACTAGTGCAAGTTCTCTCAACAATGATAACACAATTGGATCATATAACAATCCCTCAATGCGCACCAACGAATCACTCCAAAGTTTCTATCGGAGAACGTAGGACAAAAACATGCATCAACCCCTATGCATAGATTACCCCAATGTCGCCTCGGGAATCCGCGAGTTGAGTGCCAAAACATACATCAAGTGAATCAATAGAACATCCCATTGTCACCACATCTATCCCATCGCAAGACATACATCAAGTTATCTCAAATCCAATACTCAATCCAACATAACAAAACCTCAAAGAGTAGGACTCAATTCATCACAAGGAAGTAGAGGGGGAAGAACACCATATGGTCCAACTATAATAACAAAGCTCGCGGTACATCAAGATCGTGCCAAATCAAGAACACGAGAGAGAGATCAAACACATAGCTACTGGTACATACCCTCAGCCCCGAGGGTGAACTACTCCCTCCTCGTCATGGAGACCGCTGGGATGATGAAGTTGGCCTCCGGTGATGATTTCCCCCTACGGCAAGGTGCCGGAATGGGCTCCCAATTGGTTTTTCGTGGCTACAGAGGCTTGCGGCGGCGGAATGATGTCTACTACGCAACCTTCTTCTTGTAGACTCTAGTTGGTCCTCCAAGCGCAGAGTTTTGTAGGACAGTAGCAAATTTCCCACAAGTGGATGACCTAAGGTTTATCAATCCGTGGGAGGCGTAGGATGAAGATGGTCTCTCTCAAACAACCCTGCAACCAAATAACAAACAGTCTCTTGTGTCCCCAACACACCCAATACAATGGTAAATTGTATAGGTGCACTAGTTCGGCGAAGATATGGTGATACAAGCGTAATATGGATGGTAGATATAGGTTTTTGTAATCTGAAAATATAAAAACAGCAAGGTACCAAGTAACAAAAGTGAGCAAAAACGGTATTGCAATGCTTGCAAACAAGGCCTTTGGTTCATACTTTCACTAGTGCAAGTTCTCTCAACAATGATAACATAATTGGATCATATAACAATCCCTCAACGTGCAACAAAGAATCACTCCAAAGTTTCTATCGGAGAACGTAGGACGAAAATGTGCATCAACCCCTATGCATAGATTACCCCAATGTCACCTTGGGAATCCGCGAGTTGAGTGCCAAAACATACATCAAGTGAATCAATAGAACATCCCATTGTTACCACAGATATCCTATCGCAAGATATACATCAAGTGTTCTCAATTCCAATACTCAATCCAACATAGCGAAACCTCAAAGAGCAAGACTCAATTCATCACAAGAAGGTAGAGGGGGAGAAACACCATATGATTCAACTATAGTAACAAAGCCCACGGTACATAAGGATCGTGCCAAATCAAGAACACGAGAGAGAGAGAGAGAGATCAAACACATTGCTACCGGTACAAACCCTCAGCCCCGAGGGTGAACTACTCCCTCCTTGTCTTGGAGACCGCTGGGATTATGAAGATGGCCACCGGTGATGGTTTCCCCCTCCGGCAGGGTGATGGAACGGGCCCCTGATTTGTTTTTCGTGGCTACAGAGGCTTGCGGCGGCGGAACTCCCGATTTAGGTTTATTTCTGGAGTTTTCTCTATTTATAGGAGGTTTTGGCGTCGGGGACAAGTCAATGGGGTCCACGAGGCGGCAACAAGGCAGGGGGCGCGCCCTAGGGGGGGGCGCCCTCCACCCTTGTGGTTGCCTCAGGACTCCTCTCTGGTATCTTTTTGCTCCATTATTTTTTATATTTTCCAAAAATATTCTCCGCAAATTTTTAGCTCATTCCGAGTACTTTTATTTCTGCACAAAAAACGACACCACGGTAGTTCTGCTGAAAACAGCATCAGTCCGGGTTTGTTCTAATAAAATCATACCAAAACCATATAAAATTGTTGTAAACATGGCATGAATACTTCATAAATTATTGATACGTTGGAGACGTATCAGCATTCCCAAGCTTAATTCCTGCTCGTCCTCGAGTACGTAAATGATAAAAGAAATAATTTATGAAGTGTGGATGCTAGTAAGTGCACAAGTTTGATCAATAATAATTTCAACCACTTTTTCTAGTATCATTATATATCATAACAGTAGCTCATATCATAAAACTTCTCATGATCAAGTAACAAGCTATTCACATGTTAAAGCATAGACCATAAACTTTCTTGAAATCTAACAAACTATGTTCTCATTCATCAAACAATTGCAATTCATATTATTTTCAGGAAGGGTCTATGTAAGAGCTTTGATTTAGCAAATTCCACATACTCAACTATCATATAGTCTTCCATGATTGCTACCACTCAAAGCATATTGTTAGAACAAATAGCATCCATCGAACACAGAGAAAGATAGGGGCTTAGTGTTTCGCCTCCCAACTTATTTATCATATACATAATTGTCAACAATAATAATTCATGATCAAATATATTTGAATGGCCATATATGCTTAGATCTTTCCCCACCACATGATGCTTGGCAGCTAAAGAATAGGTTGGAATAAGAAATTGACTCAACAAAAATAAAAGTAAAAGATAGGCCCTTCGCAGAGGGAAGCAGGGATTTGCAGAGGTACCAGAGCTCGAAGCTTTTAAAACAGAGATGAACATAATTTTGAGAGGTATGCTTTCATTGTCAACATAACAACCAAGAGTTCTCACTATCTTCCATGCTAGACACATTATAGGCGGTTCCCAAACAGAATGGTAAAGTTTTTACTCCCCCTGCACCAACAATCACACTCCACGGCTGGTCCGAAACAACGGGTACCGTCCATATGAACATCAGTCCTGGGGGAGTTTTGTTTGATATTATATTTTGATTTGACTTTGAGCACGGGACTGGGCATCCCGATTACCAGCCACATTCTCGTGAATGACAAGTGAATCAATACTCATCGTGAAAATAACCCACCTAGCATGGAAGATACTGACAGCCCCTAGTCGCTACATGAGCGATTCGGGCATACAAAACAGTTTATTATTTGAAGGTTTAGAGTTTGGCACATGCAAATTTACTTGGAACGGCTGGTAAATACCGCATATAGGTAGATATGGTGGACACTCAGGGAAGAAACTTGGTTCAAGGGTTTTGGGTGCACAAGCAGTATTCCCGCTTAGTACATAAATTTTGGCTAGCAAAAGATTCTAAATAGCAAGCACCACATGTTGGAGGATCCATAACAATATAACTTCTATACAAATATACCCAAACATAACTCATTATGTTGTCTTCCTTGTCCAACTTCAACTAATTTGATCAAGTTTGAAAATAATTAATGGGGCTCACAATCATAGAAGATGTCCAAGATAGTATATTTATTTGTGAAATCTCTCTTCCTTCAATATTCTTTCATGAATTGTTCAAGTGACCAATACTATGTTTGCTAACTTTCAATAAATTTACCTCCTCTACTTCTTATATGTGAAGTCATTACTCCCCATGGTATAAGCATATGAAGCATATATAATTTCAGATTTATGATATTCAATTCATTCAACCATTTACTCATAGGATATAAGTGAAGTACACGAGTAAATGATAAACTACTCCAAAAAGATATAAGTGAAGATCAATTAGTAGTCAAATAATTAAGTAACTTTGTGAAGACTATCTATCAAAAATAATAATTTAGATCTTAATTATTTTATTCAAATAGAAAGCAAAATAAAATAAAATGACATTCTAAAAATAGCACACATCATGTGAAGAAGCAAAAACTTAGGGTCAACCGATACTAACCGATAATTCTTGATGAAGAAAGGTGGGATGCCTACTGGGGCATCCACAAGCTTAGATGCTTGAGACTTCTTGAAATATAAACTAGGGATGCCTTGGGCATCCCCAAGCTTGATCTTTTGTGTCTCCTTAATTCCTTTTATATAACGGTTTCCCTAAATCTTAAAAACTTCATGCACACAAAACTCAACAAGAACTTGTGAGAAAAGTTAGTATAAATCAAATCCAAAACCTTATCATTCTCTACTGTAGCAAATCACTAAAATTATTATTTAACATTGCATACTAAATGCATCTGCATATTTAATACTCCTATCGTCAAATAGAATCATTAAACAAGCAAACACATGCAAACTTAACAGCAATCTATCAAAACAGGACAGTCTGTAAAGAGTGCAATTGTACTCATACTTCCCTAAGTCCAAAATTTCTGAAAAATTACCACACTGTATAAAATTTGTTTTAACTCATTATGTAAAAATTTCAATATTTTATCATGTTCTGATTTTCCATAAGAATTCAGACAACTATAGAAAACTTTCTGTTTTCAAAACAGCAACATATAGACTTGTAAAATAAGCATGGTAAAGGCTAAACTTGACACTCTTATTGAAATAAAAGATGCAAAACATTACTCTAAATAACAGCAACCAAATCCTAATAAAATAAAATGACGCTCCAAGCGAAACTCATATCATGTGACGAATAAAAATATAGCTCCAAGTAAGGTTACCGATAATGTTGAAGACGAAAGAGGGGACGCCTTCCGGGGCATCCCCAAGCTTAGTTGCTTGGATATTCCTTGAATATTACCTTGGGGTGCCTTGGGAATCCCCAAACTTAGGGTCTTGTCAATCCTTGTTCTCCTCATATCGATATCTCACCCAAAACTTGAAAACTTCAATCACACAAAACTTAACAAAACATTCGTGAGATCCGTTAGTATAATAAAACAAATCATTCACTTTGGTACTTTCAAGACAAGATTCATAATTTTTATCTCATGATTCCTACTGTAACCTATCATTTCTACAATTTATATTGAGCAATATAAGCCATAGAAACTAGAAAACAAGCAAACTATGCATTGAAAACAGAATCTGTCAAAAACAGAACAGTCTGTAAAGATCTGAATGAAGGTCATACTTCTGTAACTCTAAAAGTTCTGAAAAATTAGGAAAACGTAGACAATTTATATAAAAATGCTCTGTAATAAATTCAGAGTTTTTCGACGTTCCAGTAAAAGATAGGAATTCTGTACTGGACGCAAAAGTTTCTGTTTTTGCACAGAATCAAGTCAACTATCATCCACACTACCCCAAAGGCTTTACTTGGCAGTTTATTCAAAAAAAAGCTATAAAACATGATTAATACAGTAGCATAATCATGTGAACACACAAAAACAGTAGGGGTAAATATTGGGTTTTTTCCCAACAAGCGCTTTTCTTTAATGCCTTTTTAGCTAGGCATGATGATTTCATTGATGCTCACATAAAAGTAAATAATTGAAACACAAAGAGAGCATCATGAAGCATATGACTAGCACATTTAAGTCTAATCCACTTCCTATGCATAGGGATTTTGTGAGCAAAAAATTTATGGGGACAAGGATCAACTAGCATAGGAAGGCAAAACAAGCATTACTTCAAGATTTTCAACACATAGAGAGGAAACTTGATATTATTGCAATATGTAAAAGCATATGTTCCTCTCTCATAGTAATTTTCAGTGGCATCATGAATGAATTCAACAATATAACTATCACATAAAGCATTCTTTTCATGATCCACAAGCATAGAAATTTTATTACTCTCCACACAAGCAAATTTATTCTCATGAATAGTAGTGGGAGCAAACTCAACAACATAACTATCATATGAGGTATAATCCAATTGAAAATTAAAATCATAATGACAAGTTCCATGGTTATAATTATTCTTTATAGCATACATGTCATCACAATAATCATCATAAATAGCAGCTTTGTTCTCATAATCAATTGGAACCTCTTCCGAAATAGTGGATTCATCACTAAATAAAGTCATGACCTCTCCAAATCCACTTTTATCAATATTGTAATAAGATTCAACAACCTCCAAAATAGTGGGATCAATACTACCTAGAGTTGACACTCTTCCAAACCCACTTTCATCAATATAATCATCATAAATAGGAGGCATGCTATCATCATAATAAATATTCTCATCAAAACTTGGGGGACTAAAAATATCATCTTCATCAAACATAGCATCCCCAAGCTTATGGCTTTGCAAATCATTTGCATCATGGATATTCGGAGAAATCATACTAACAACATTGCAATCATGCTCATCATTCAAATATTTTATGCCAAACATTTTATTGAATTCTTCTTCTAATACTTGAGCACAATTTTCCTTTCCATCATTTTCACGAAAGACGTTATAAAGATGAACCAAATGAGGCAACCTAAATTCCATTTTTGTGTAGTTTTCTTTTATAGGCTAAACTCGTGATAAAACAAGAAACTAAAAGATTCAATTGCAAGATCTAAAGATATACCTTCAAGCACTAACCTCCCCGGCAACGGCGCCAGAAAAGAGCTTGATGTCTACTACGCAACCTTCTTCTTGTAGACTCTAGTTGGGCCTCCAAGCGCAGAGTTTTGTAGGACAGTAGCAAATTTCCCTCAACTGGATGACCTAAGGTTTATCAATCCGTGGGAGGCATAGGATGCAGATGGTCTCTCTTAAACAACCCTGCAACCAAATAACAAAGAGTCTCTTGTGTTCCCAACACACCCAATACAATGGTAAATTGTATAGGTGCACTCGTTCGGCGAAGAGATAGTGATACAAGCGTAATATGGGTGGTAGATATAGGTTTTTGTAATCTGAAAATATAAAAACAGCAAGGTACCAATTAACAAAAGTGAGCAAAAACGGTATTGCAACGCTTGGAAACAAGGCTTAGGGTTCATACTTTCACTAGTGCAAGTTCTCTCAACAATGATAACATAATTGGATCATATAACAATCCCTCAACATGCAACAAAGAATCACTCCAAAGTTTCTATCGGAGAACGTTGGACGAAAACGTGCATCAATCCCTATGCATAGATTACCCCAATGTCACCTCGGGAATCCGTGAGTTGAGTGCCAAAACATACAACAAGTGAAACAATAGAACATCCCATTGTCACCACAGATATCCCATCGCAAGACATATATCAAGTGTTCTCAAATCCAATACTCAATCCAACATAACGAAACCTCAAAGAGCAAGACTCAATTCATCACAAGAAGGTAGAGGGGGAGAAACACCATATGATTCAATTATAGTAACAAAGCCCGTGGTACATCAAGATCGTGCCAAATCAAGAACACGAGAGAGAGAGAGATCAAACACATAGCTACCAGTACATACCCTCAGCCCCGAGGGTGAACTACTCCCTCCTCATCATGGAGACCGCCGGGATGATGAAGATGGCCACCGGTGATGGTTTCCCCCTCCGGCAGGGTGCCGAAACGGGCCCCCGATTGGTTTTTCGTGGCTACAGAGGCTTGCGGCAGCGGAACTCCCGATCTAGGTTTATTTCTGGAGTTTTCTCTATTTATAGGATGTTTTGGCGTCGAGGACAAGTCAAGGGGGTCCACGAGGCGGCGGCAAGGCAGGGGGCGCGCCCTAGGGGGGGTGCCCTCCACCCTTGTTGTTGCCTCAGGACTCCTCTCTGGTTTCTTTTTGCTCCAGTATTTTTTATATTTTCGAAAAATATTCTCCGTAAATTTTTATCTCATTCTGAGAACTTTTATTTCTGCACAAAAAACGACACCACGGTAGTTCTGCTGAAAACAGCGTCAGTCCGGGTTAGTTCTAATAAAATCATACCAAAACCATATAAAATTGTTGTAAACATGGCATGAATACTTCATAAATTATAGATACGTTGGAGACGTATCACGGAACTTCCGATCTAGGTTTCTTTTCTGGGGTTTCTATATTTAAAGGAATTTTTGGCGTCGGAAACAAGTCAGGGGGGTTCCCGAGGAGCCCACAAGCCAGGGGGCGCGCCCTGGGGGGGCGCCCCCACCCTTATGTTTCCATCGGGACTCTTTTGGCCCAACTCCGATGCTCCGTGGGCTTCTTCTTGTCCATAAAAAATCACCGTAAATTTTCAGCTCGTTTGGACTCTGTTTGATATTCCTTTTCTGTAAAACTCAAAAAGAAGGAAAAAACAGAAACTGGCACTGGGCTCTAGTTTAATAGGTTAGTCCAAAAATAATATAAAATAGCATATTAATGCATATAAAACATACAAAATAGATAATATAATAGCATGGAACATTAAAAACTTATAGATACGTTGGAGATGTATCAAGCTTCCCCAAGCTTAATTCCTGCTCGTCCTCGAGTAGGTAAATGATAAAAATAGAATTTTTTATCTGGAATGCTACCTAACATATTTATCCATGTAATTTTCTTTATTGAGGCATGAATATTCAGATCCGTTGGATTTAAAACAAAAGTTTAATATTGAGATAAAAACAATAATACTTCAAGCATACTAACAAAGCAGTCATGTCTTCTCAAAATAACATGGCCAAAGAAAGTTATCCCTACAAAATCAAATACTCTGGCTATGCTCCATCTTCATCACACAAAGTATTAAATCATGCACAACCCCGATGAGAAGCCAAGAATTATTTCATACTTTTGATGTTCTCAAGATTTTTCAACTTTCACGCAATACATGAGCGTGAGCCATGGATATAGCACTATAGGTGGAATAGAGTATGGTGGAGGTTGTGAGGAGAAGACAAAAAGGAGAAAGTCTCATATCAACTAGGCAAATTAACGGGCTATGGAGACGCCCATCAATTGATATCAATGCAAGTGAGTAGGGATTGCCATGCAACGGATGCACTAGAGCTATAAGTGTATGAAAGCTCAAAATGAAAACTAAGTGGGCGTGCATCCAACTTGCTTGCTCACGAAGACCTAGGGAAATTTGAGAAAGCCCATCATTGGAATATACAAGCCAAGTTCTATAATGAAAAATTCCCACTAGTGTATGAAAGTGACAAAATAGGAGACTCTCTATCATGAAGATCATGGTGCTACTTTGAAGCACAAGTGTGGAAAAAGGATAGTAGCATTGCCCCTTCTCTCCTTTCTCTCATTTTTTTATGGGCTCTTTGGCCTCTCTTTTTTATTTTTTTTCTTTTTCTTTTTCGTCCGGAGTCTCATCCCGACTTGTGGGGGAATCATAGTCTCCATCATCCTTTCCTCACATGGGACAATGTTCTAATAATGATGATCATCACACTTTTATTTACTTACAAGTCAAGAATTACAACTCGATACTTAGAACAAAATATGACTCTATATGAATGCCTCCGGCGGTGTACCGGGATGTGTAATGACTCAAGAGTGACATGTATAAAAAATATGAATGGTGGCTTTGCCACAAATACGATGTCAACTACATGATCATGCAAAGCAATATGACAATGATGAAGCGTGTCATAATAAACGGAACGGTTGAAGTTGCATGGCAATATATCTCGCAATGGCTATGGAAATGCCATAATAGGTAGGTATGGTGGCTGTTTTTAGGAAGGTATATGGTGGGTGTAATGCGCCGGCGAAAGTTGTGCGGTACTAGAGAGGCTAGCAATGGTGGAAGGGTGAGAGTGCGTATAATCCATGGACTCAACATTAGTCATATAGAACTCACATACTTATTGCAAAAGTCTATTAGCTATTGAAACAAAGTACTACACACAGGCTCCTAGGGGGATAGATTGGTAGTAAAAGACCATCGCTCGTCCCGACCGCCAGTCATAAGGAAGACAATCAATAAATAAATCATGCTCCGACTTCATCACATAACGGTTCACCATACGTGCGTGCTATGGGAATCACAAACTTTAACACAAGTATTTATACCAACCCACAATTACTCACTAGCATGACTCTAATATCACAATCTTTATATCTCAAAACAATATGCAAGGAATCAAACTTCTCATAGTATTCAATGCACTTAATATGAAAGTTTTTATTATATCCCTCTTGGATGCCCATCATATTAGGACTAAATTCATAACCTAAAAAAATTGCCATACTATTTAAGACTCTCAATATAATATAAGTGAATCCTGAGAGTTCAACAATTTCTATAAAATAAAACCACCGTCGTGCTCTAAAAAGATATAAGTGAAGCACTAGAGCAAACTGCTTAGCTCAAAAGATATAAGTGAAGCACATAGAGTATTCTAATAAATTCACGATTCATGCGTGTCCCTCTCGAAAGGTGTGTACAGCAAGGATGATTATGGCAAACTAAAAAGCAAAGACTCGTATCATACAAGACACTCCAAGAAAGCACCTATCATGTGACGAATAAAAATATAGCTCCAAGAAAGGCTACCGATAATGTTGGAGACGAAAGAGGGGATGCCTTCCGGGGCATCCCCAAGCTTAGTTCCTTGGGAATTCCTTGAATTTTACCTTGGGGTACCTTGGGCATCCCCAAGCTTAGGGTCTTGTCACTCCTTATTCTCCTCATATCGATATCTCAACCAAAACTAGAAAACTTCAATCGCACAAAACTTAACGGGACTTCGTGAGATGGGTTAGTATGATAAAACAAATCATTCACTTTGGTACTGTCAAGACAAGATTCAATTTTTTTCTCACATGATTCCTACTGTACCCTATCATTTCTATAATTTATATTGAGAAATATAAGCCATAGAAACCAGAAAACAAGCAAACTATGCATCAAAAACAGAATCTGTCAAAAACAGAACAGTCTGTAAATATCTGAATTAAGCTCATACTTATTTAACTCCAAATATTCTGAAAAATTTGTAAAATTTATAAAATTTGTATACCAATCAACTTTAAAAAATTCAGAAGTTTTCCACTTTCCAGTAAAAGATACGAATTTCTGTACTGGACGCAAAAGTTTCTGTTTTTGCACAGAATCAAATCAACTATCAACCACACTATCCCAAAGGCTTTACTTGGCACTTTATTCAAACAAAATCTATAAAACATGATTACTTCAGTAGCAAAATCATGTGACCACACAAAAACTGTAGGAGTAAATATTGGGTTGTCTCACAACAAGCGCTTTTCTTTAATGCCTTTTTAGCTAGGCATGATGATTTCAATGATGCTCACATAGAAGTAAAGAATTGAAACAGAAAGAGAGCATCATGAAGCTTATGACTAGCACATTTAAGTCTAACCCACTTCCTATGCATAGGGATTTTGTGAGCAAACAACTTATGGGAACAAGAATCAACTAGCATAGGAAGGCAAAACAAGCATGACTTCAAAACTTTCAACATAAAGAGTGGAAACTTGATATTATTGAAATATGTAAAAGCATATGTTCCTCTCTCATAATAATTTTCAGTAGCATCATGAATGAATTCAACAATATTCTCATGAATAGTAGTGGGAGCAAACTCAACAAAATAACTATCATGTGAGGCATAATCCAATTGAAAATTAAAATCATGATGACAATTTTCATGGTTATCATTATTTTTTATAGCATACATGTCATCACAATAATCATCATAGATAGGAACTTTATGCTCATAATGAATTGGAACCTCTTCCAAAATAGTGGATTCATCACTTAATATAGTCATGACCTCTCCAAATCCACTTTTATCAATATTGTGAAAAGATTCAACACCCTCCAAAGTAGTGGGATAATTATTATATAAATTTGACACTCTTCCAAACCCACTTTCATCATTGTAAGCATCAAAAATAGGAGGCATGCTATCATCGTAATAAATTTTCTCATCAAAACGTGGGGGACAAAAAATATCATCTTCATCAAACATAGCATCCCCAAGCTTATGGCTTTGCATATCATTAGCATCATGGCTATTCAAACAATTCATACAAACAACATTGCAATCATGCTCATCATTCAAAAATTTAGTGCCAAACATTTTATAGATTTCTTCTTCTAACACTTGAGCACAATTATCCTTTCCATCATTTTCACGAAGACATTAAAAAGATGAAGCATATGAGGCAACCTCAATTCCATTTTTTTATAGTTTTCTTTTATAGACTAAACTAGAGATAAAACAAGAAACTAAAAGATTCAATTGCAAGATCTAAAGATATACCTTCAAGCACTCACCTCCCCGGCAACGGCGCCAGAAAAGAGCTTGATGTCTACTACACAACCTTCTTCTTGTAGACTCGTGTTGGGCCTCCAAGTGCACAGTTTGGTAGGACAGTAGCAAATTTCCCTCAAGTGGATGACCTAAGGTTTATCAATCCGTGGGAGGCATAGGATGAAGATGGTCTCTCTCAAACAACCCTGCAACCAAATAATAAAGAATCTCTTGTGTCCCCAACACACCCAATACAATGGTAAATTGTATAGGTGCACTCGTTCGGCGAAGAGATGGTGATACAAGTGTAATATGGATGGTAGATATAGGTTTTTGTAATCTGAAAATATAAAAACAGCAACGTAGCAAGTAACAAAAGTGAGCAAAAACGGTATTGCAATGCTTGGAAACAAGGCCTAGGGTTCATACTTTCACTAGTGCAAGTTCTCTCCACAATAATAACATAATTGGATCATATAACAAACCCTCAATGTGCAACAAAGAATCACTCCAAAGTTTCTATCGGAGAACATAGGACGAAAACATGCATTAACCCCTATGCGTAGATTACCCCAATGTCACCTCGGGAATCCACGAGTTGAGTGCCAAAACATACATCAAGTGAATCAATAGAATGTCCCATTGTCACCACAGATATCCCATCGCAAGACATACATCAAGTGTTCTCAAATCCAATACTCAATCCAACATAATGAAACCTCAAAGAGTAAGACTCAATTCATCACAAGAAAGTAGAGGGGGAAGAACACCATATGATCCAACTATAATAACAAAGCTCGCTATACATCATGATCGTGCCAAATCACGAACACGAGAGAGAGATCAAACACATAGCTACTGGTACATACCCTCAGCCCCGAGGGTGAACTACTCCCTCCTCGTCAAGGAGACCACCGGGATGATGAAGATGGCCTGCGGTGATGATTTCCCCCTCCGGCAGGGTGCCGGAACAGGCTCCCGATTGGTTTTTCGTGGCTACAGAGGCTTGCGGCGGCGGAACTTCCGATCTAGGTTTCTTTTCAGGGGTTTCTATATTTATAGGAATTTTTGGCGTCGGAAACAAGTCAGGAGGGTTCCCGAGGATCCCAGAAGCCCGGGGCGCGCCCTAGGGGGGGGGGGTGCTCCCCACACTTGTTGTTGCCTTGGGACTCTTCTGGCCCAACTCCGATGCTCCGTGGGCTTCTTCTGGTCCATAAAAAATCACCGTAAATATTCAGCTCGTTTGGACTCCGTTTGATATTCCTTCTCTGTAAAACTCAAAAACAAGGAAAAAACAGAAACTAGCACTGGGCTTTAGGTTAATAGGTTAGTCCTAAAAATAATATAAAATAGCATATTAATGCATATAAAACATCCAAAATAGATAATATAATAGCATGGAACAAACAAAAATTATAGATAAGTTGGAGATGTATCAAATGCACAAAAAGTCTGGAGTTAAAATAAGTTAAAAAATGAAATCCCTTTGTAATAGATGAGTTTTCGTCCGAAACCGTGATACTTCGAAATAGATTGTCGAGTTTGTACACGAAGTGCATCTAGTTTTTCCCGTAACCCTCTCAACTTTTTAGCACATGCTAGGTGGGTGAAATTATAATACCATGCCAAGTTTCAACCTTTTCAGAGTTCATTTGTAGTGCTTTTCAATTTCAGGGTCATTTAGCTCAAAATAAATCATTAAATGCATGAAAAATAGCAAATGAAGTCAGAAAAGGGTTGAAAATTAATGATGTGCCTTTGAATGGTGCATATTGAATGCACAAAAATTCTAGAGTTAAAATAAGTTATAAAATGAAATCCCTTTGTAATAGATAAGTTTTCGTCCGAAACCCTGATACTTCGAAAGAGATTGTGCAGTTTGTACACGAAGTGCATCCAGTTTTTCCCGTAACCCACTCAACTTTTTAGCACATGCTATGTGAGTGAAATTATGATACCATGCCAAGTTTCAACCTTTTCAGAGTTCATTTGTAGTGTTTTTCAATTTCAGTGTCATTTTGCTCGAAATAAATCATTAAATGCATGAAAAATAGCAAATGAAGTCAGAAAAGGGTTGAAAATTAATGATGTGCCTTTGAATGGTGCATATTGAATGCACAAAAAGTCTGGAGTTAAAATAAGTTAAAAAATGAAATCCCTTTGTAATTGATGAGTTTTCGTCCGAAACCCTGATACTTCGAAAGAGATTGTCTAGTTTGTACACGAAGTGCTTCTAGTTTTTCCCGTAACCCTCTCAACTTTTTAGCACATGCTATGTTGGTGAAATTATGATACCATGCCAAGTTTCAACCTTTTCAGAGTTCATTTGTAGTGCTTTTCAATTTCAGGGTCATTTAGCTCAAAATAAATCATTAAATGCATGAAAAATAGCAAATGAAGTCACAAAAGGGTTGAAAATTGATGATGTGGCTTTGAATGGTGCATATTAGGTTAACATAAAAAAAATATTACACTAATACCTTAACAGAAAAGAAAAATACTAAGTGACGAGCTAGTCGACCAACTTAAATATTCGGGTCGTCTAGAAGGGATAAGCTTCTGACATCATTGCATCCTTTGTTAAGGATATGGACACTTACTAGAAGATTCGTAGTAAGGGTCTATCTCCTTAACATAGAAAAATGGTGTCGGATTTTTTGAATCACTATGTGTCTATGCATCAAAATAAATTAGGTTAACAAAAAGTATTAGGATAAACTAATTACTTAACAGAAAAGAAAATATAACATTATTAGGTGAACAAAAAATCATTAAAATAATCAACTAAAAAGCTTTTATAAAACTCTAATAGCAAAAAGAATCAACTAAAAAGCTTTTATAAACCTCTAGCTATGATCAAAATAATATTAACTTAAAATTATATAAAATTTATGCAACATATGCAAAAAATAACATAAAAAATAAAAAATACCCGCCTACTAGGTCACCACGGCATGCATACGACTAGAAACCCAACTATACATGGGCCAGGATGCAGGCCCGCGGGGCAAGTAGGCCCAACAGGGCAGAGAGGAACGTTAGGCATGTACTACCTGCTTTAGAGAGGAGCTCAAGAGGGATATCGCAGCGGGGCTTATAAACGGGTGCGAGCGTGCTTCGCTTGGCGAGGTGGGACTAAACTTCCACCGCCCCGTGTGCCAGGAACATGCCTTTAGTCCCGGTTGGTGGCTCGAACCGGTACTAAAGGCTCCCTTTAGTCACGGTCTGAGCCACAACCGGGACTAAAGGCCTAGGCTTCCCGCCCTTTGGGCTAGTGAAATTCACCTTTAGTCCCGGTTGGTGGCTCGGACCGGGACTAAAGGGGGGCCTTTAGTCCCGGTGGGAGCCACCAGCCGGGATTAAAGGTTGGGGTATATAAGCAGCACTTAGATTTTTTTTCCCCAAACCTTCTTATTCCTTTCCTCTGCCCCGACGCCGCCGGACAAACCACGATGCCGCCAGGCTACCACGACGCCCTGCCCCTCACCGACGCCCTCGCCGCGCCCTGCCCTGCCCCGACGCACACACGCCCTCGCTGTGCCATGCCCCGACGACGCCGCTCTCCGTGCCCCTGCCCTGCCCCAACACTGCCGCACCCCTGCCCTGATGGCGCCGCTCCACAGCTGGCCAGGTACTCCCTCCTCCCTCCACCCCTCTCCTCCCTCCTTCCTCCCTCTTCCCCTGTTCCAGCCACGGCCATGGACTAGCCGGTCATCCGGCGCTGTCGGTCGGCTATATGCATATGATTTGGCCTCTGTAGATGACATTTGCATATTCTGTTAGTGTGGAATTTTCCCTGTTATATGCATATGATTTGGCCTCTGTAGATGACATTTCCCCTGTTCTGTAGATGCTTAAACACATATCATTTGTTAGATTTCATTTTTTATCTTACAACATGACGGTTGAGGCAAGTTCATGACAAGTTCTACTTTGTCTAGATTAGCCTATGGTCATTTGGTAGTAGAAATTAAGTCTTTGATGGAGGTTAGGGAGTTTGTTCCTCAAAAGATTAGTAGAACTCAAAATAGGGTTGCTGATTGTATGGCAAACTATAGTCATACCGAGTCATGTACTGCGGTGTGGATGAGTAGATGTCCTCCATATTGTGAGGACTTATTGTCTCTCAATTGTAATCCTATAACATTGGAATAAAACTCCCATATGTGTTCGCAAAAAAAAGGAGTTCATGACTTTGCATATTCCCCGCACTTTTTTTACTATTATAATATTTGCCCCTTGTCAATGATGTTTATTGTGATGGAGCTGACGATGACAAAGACATGTTGATGATAACGAAAGAAAGAGTTCCCTACCACGGGTACACACATTGAGACCTCAATTGTATGGTTGTGACCTACTTTGGAGGCAACCTCCATATGTTGTAGTGAGTGGATGTCATGTCGACGGGCGTCCACTCAAGCGATACCGGTATACACAATGAAATGCGATGAGCTTTTAGGCATGTAGAACACCCTTATATGTGGGCATATAAACTAGGTCATAGAAATTAGTGTGGAATATTTGTTCATAGAACTGGTGATAGAAATCGAGTGAGCATATAAGCAAATTGAAGAACACATTTTTTGCATCAGAGTTCATTTTGTCTTTTTTGTATGTTTTAATGCAACATCTTTTGGGCAATCTTTGAACATGAAGTAGGAGCATTTTGATGTCATCTTGCAGGTAGATTTTAGTTCATGCAATGTTAGGACCTGTAGTGAGTGCTACAGGCTTGTAAACTTGCTATCTATTCATTTTTGCCATGCCATGCTATTTTTCTCTAAGTCTGAAACTGGCAGTATTAATACTTTGCATTTTGCCTTGAGGTTTGAACAAATCTGTGCATCTTTGGATCATGATTAGTAAGGGTGTCTTGTTGAGGGTAATTAGTACTTGCTTGCCATGCTCTTTGTTGCCATGAAAAACTGTTGTAGCTTATATTTTACTTGCCTCAAATGTTGCATCATGAATCTGTTTTCTGCCACTGCAAATATCACTGTCTGAAAATCTGTTAATAGTTGTCAACTTGATCATGATGTTTGCCATTGATATATGGGTCATTTGAATTAGTTCAGTAAGCATGTTTTGCCATGTGTTACATGCACATTCATGTCATGCCATTTATTGCCATGTAGAAATTCTGTAGTATGTTCAAATATTGCTTTCAAATTGGTATCTAGCTACAATGCCATGCTATTTTTCTCTAAGTCTGAAAATTGTTTTTAAATTGGTATCTAGCTACAAGTTTGTCATGATATTTAGGTCCATTTCAACTAAAATCTTCCATTCTATCAAGTGGCATACTTGGGTTTTGCCTAATTTTTTTCACTCGGTGGAATTATAGGGTGTGGTGTTGCATCTCCATGGAGCTGGTCCCTGATCCTCCCTCTCTGCTGTTCGACAAAAGGTGTCCATTTGTTGTATGTTGAGTTTTGTTCATAGGATGATGGTTGGTTCATTTGTTGAGTTGTGTATTCATCCATGTGTATAAATCTTGTATTCATCTTGTGTATAAATCTTGTATTCATCTTGTCATTAAAACATAACCCCGATAAATTTGATTTTGAGGTATGAAAACATGAGAGAGGGGGTTGTTAAACATAAACCCGATAACTTTGACATGAGGGGGAGGGGTCGTTAAAACATAACCCCGATAACTTTGATTTTGAGGCATATGAAAACATGATTAGCACATCGGACATGCATGAGAGTGGCTGTCTGCAAAGTATCCTCTCCCGAAAGATAGGATGACTCATCAGACATGAGGGGAAGGAGTCCTCGACGATCATCTGGAACTGACTGTTATAAAACTTGTCAACTTTGCATGATGTCTGCCACTAATCCATTGCTCATATGCATATGATTCCTTGTTGTGATTAGGTCTAAGTTTGCCACTAATCCATCTCTCATGGTTGTATATTGACATGTTGTAATATTTGCAGAAACTATGGACAGAGACTTAGAAAAAGAAGAGTTGTTGGGGGATATAATCCGCGACGGAGTTGATGATATCACCTTGTCGTTTCTCAACGACACCGATGGTGAGGGAAGAGAGGATGATGACTCCAATGATAGAATGGAGGAGGGAGGAGATGACGGCTCCGGTGATCGAATGGAGGAGGGAGGAGATGACGGCTCTGCAGGTGTTGGAGCCTTAACTGTTGCAAAGTCTGGCGAGGTATATATATATATATATATTAATTAAGCCTCTACTGAATAGATGCATTAGTTGTTTTGTATGTACATATATTAACTCTTCTTTCTTCTTTTAGCCCTCTGGATCGAGGCAAACTTCTGTAAGGAGATGAGGCCCGAAGAAAAGGTTGGGCCAGGATGAAAGGTTCACGATCGAAGAGGTCACTCCAGGTGGCCAACCGATTGCTCCCAAGCGGACCTAAGACAAATTTATACATCTGCGCAGAGTTATTGTTAGGGATAGCGTCCCGATCAGCATCCAAGGATGGAAAAAGAAGAAGGACGGTGAAGTTTCTTATGTCGACGATAGACAAAAATATGAGCTTTGGAACTCGCTGATGACAAATTTCAGCCTACCGCTGTGTGGCGCCCCCGACTCAATCGTACACTAATCATACACGCAAACGTGTACGATCAAGCACAGGGACTCACGGGAAGATATCACAACACAACTCTAACACAATTTAAACGGAGGTCCACAATATTACAGACCAGGGATCCGAAGATCCGAATACATAAGTCAGTCATACAAATATAATCTGAGTACAGACATAGTTAGACAAGTTTTGCCTTAAGAAGGCTAGCACAAACAGCAACACTAGATCGAAAGGCGTTGGCCTCCTTCCTGGGAGACTCCGATCCTACTCCTGGTCATCTGGCTCGATCCAGTAGTAAGTACCCTCTGGACCCTCCTGGTAGTAGGCTCCGGTGGTGGCATCTGACTCCTGGACTCCATCGTCTGTTTGTATCATCAATGTGGGGTATATGGGGAAAAGAGAAAATAAAGCAACTGTGAGTACTCATCCGAAGTACTCAGCAAGCAAGGATCTATACTACATATGCAACATTATCAATGGAGAAAGGCTGTATATGTGGACTGGGCTGCAGAAATGCCAGAATAGGGAGAAGGCCTAGTCCTATCGAAGACTAGCATCTTCAAACATCTTCACAAGGCCATCATCTTGTAGCAGTAGAAGAGAGTAGAATAACATTTTATTTAGCAAACATGTTGAAGTACAGCTTAAAGATCCTTCCTTGACTCCCAAGCGAGAAAGCGATCCCGAAGCTTCAATTACGTAACAAGTATCCAGTTTAAGTAGTAGATCGGGATACACAAACTGAGCGTCCTTTACCGTAGGACCGGCTATCGATAGAAAATTCATCCCTGCAGGGGTGCACTACTATTACCCAACACGCTTGATCAACTCTGGCCGGACACACTTGCTGGGTAATGCCCGTCCTCGGAAGATCAACACAAAGCAGCGCTCTACCTAGGCTCGGCAGAGAGGTCAGCATGCCGGACTAACCTATGCACCCAGAGGTCTCGGGCCATCGCCCTGGGCACCCTGGGCGTTGCGAGACTGGCCGGGGTGCAGGCGCGACACTGAACTCGTCAGTGAAGTATCCAGCCCAATCCCGACAATTAGCCCGCACGGTGAATCGTGACGTCAGACGAGCTTTCGGAGAAACGTACTTCATAGATGGTCCCATAACCATTATCCCGCGTGGTGGTAGTGCGTATAGGGCACGTCGACCCACTCAGATCACACACCCAAATCCAATAGGCTCAATTAGTATCATGCGGAGACAATCAGAGTCTCTGATGCTCCGCCACAATGTCACACTCGAGTGCCCTTCCGGCACACCCGAAAATCATAGATCCCCAGCGGGTACCCACCAGGGTGGACCCGCCTGTAACAGAGGTCAAGTAATCGTGTGGTCATAACATCAAGGGGGAAACCCAAGGAATCACCCTCGGCGGATTCCACTCGTCGAAATCATCAGGGCGAACGTATGAGGTATCACCCTCTAGGTTCACACTGAGGGTTGCACGACAGAGTCGTATCGGAAGTGGAGAAGGAGGAATCACCCTCGATGACCACGACCGAACAGCTACACTGCAGAGTATTCATCGGGAGTGCGTTACGAGGTATCACCCTCGGCACTCGATAGTTACTACGTAGAGTCATACAACTAAGGGGGTGTGAAGTGAGGTGTCGGTCTCTGGTCGACGATCACGTTGATCGAGTCGTCGATGATCAAGCACGGGCAACAAGGATAAGGTGGTGGGGTCACTGATGGTTCATCACCAACCTATACTAAACAGTTTATCATAGGCAGGTAAGGTAGCAATGAACAGGTTACAACAGCAGGCTATGCATCAGAATAGGAGCATACATTAACAGTAGCAAATCTAATGCAAGCAGGAGAATAGAATGGGCGATATCTGGAATGCTCAAGGGGGGGGGGGGCTTGCCTGGTTGCTCTGGCAAGAGGGGAAGGTCGTCAACGGGCTGCTCCTCGGTAGAGTAGTCGTATCCTGGTGCAGCGCCGTCGGTCTCAGCGTCTATCGAGAGAGAGAAGGAGGGGGAGAGAAACAATAAATTCACGGCAATAATGCAAACAATATGTATGACGTGCCTAAATGATATGCCGGGGTGTTCTACTGCCTAACTAAATGATTTAGTTAATTTAGGAATTTATTTGGATTTATTTAATTAAAGTTGGGCACTATTCATTTACTGAAATCGGTCTAAAAGTTCAATGTTCTTATAGCTACGGCCGTCTGACGGGAATACGGAGCACGTATTCGGGTTCATATTGAAATTCTGAGCAAGTTTCATATATAAATTATTTTCATCGGAGTTACGGTTTATTTAATATGATTTTCTAAAGTTTTTAATAATTTCTAGAATTTATTTAATTATTTAAAGCAACATTATCCGAAACAATGTTGCGATGATATCAGCATGACCTAAGCATGACGTCAGCGGTCAACTCTGGCTGACCAGAGTCAAACCTGACAAGTGGGACCCACATGTCATACACTGTGGCTTAATCAGAGAGGTTAATTTAATTATCTGAGTTAATTAACATGTGGGGCCCAGCAGTCAGTGACTGATTAGTGTTTAAATAACTAATTAACATATTTTCTATTTATTTAAATCCAATTAAACGGCCGGGCCCCACATGTCAGTGAGACAGGGCGGCCACGTCAGCGTTGACCCCGGTCAGCGGGGTCAAACGGGCCCGCGGGGCCCCACAGTCAGTGGCACAGTGCGGGGCCCGCCAGTGCCACGTCGGCGGTGGCCGGCGACGCGCCGGAGTAGCTCCGGCGAGCCGAAACGTGGCGGCGCGAGTCGGGCCTGGCTCGGGTTTTGCCTATGGTGGGTCTCAGGGGCTGGGGTAGGTTGCGTTCGACGCGGCTCGTCGTCGCGCGTCGAATGGCGGCGGTGCGGGGTGCTGGGGAGGCCGGAGCTGAGCGCCAGGAGCTCGTCGGCGGCGAGGTTCTCGGGCGAGCTACGGGATCGACCAAACGGCGCGCGTCCAAGCGTTGTGAGGAGCTAGGCGGGGTCTATGCGACGCGGCGAAGCAGATGGGCAGCAGCACATGGCCAAATGGTCGCCGTGGCCACGCCGGCGACGAGGCCAGGCGGCGGAGGGTTCGGCCGAACGCGGAGCGGCGGCTACGGTACGCTAGCGAGCTAATGGAGAGGGGGAGGAGGAGCAGGAGCTCACAGTGGGGCGTAGCCGTTCAAAGTGGGCTCGGGGAAGGCCTGGAGTAGCCGGAATCGACGGCGAATGGTGGCGGGGATCCGAGGAAGAAGACGACGCAGGCCAGCGATGCAGAGGCGTTCGGCTTCGGTTCGTCGGCGCAGGAGGCGTAGAGGAGCACGGCGGAGCTCGTGGGCACGTTGCAGTGGCGAGGCAGAGGCGGTGGCTACGCGGGCGATGGAGCAATGGCGATGGCCGCGTCGGCCATGGCGGCAAGCGAGCGAGGGAGGGGAAAGATTGGGGCGAGGGAGGCACCAGAGGGCTGCGGGGCTTGCCCTTATCCTCAGGGCGGGGGCGGCGCGTTGTCGAGCAGGGGGAGAGGAGGGGCCGGGTGCGTGCGTGCGGCGCGCGCAGGGTGTTCAACAGCGAGGCGAGGAGCAGTGCGAGAGGTGGGGGACGGTGCGAGGACGGGCTGGGCCGGCGCTGTAGCAAGCAGGCCGAGTGTACAGTAGATCATTTAGGCCTTTTCCTTTTTCTCTTTTCTTTTTCTTTTTCTTTTCTGTTCTGTTAATTGTTTAGGCCCCAAATGGATTTTGTAAAATGTGTGAGCTAGTCCTTAAATACCAGTGCACTATACCCTAACACCAAAAACTAGTTTGGGCAAAACATCATTTCATATTCGATCTAGATTAATTAAAAGGCTTGTAAATATTATTTTCAGCCACTGTTAAAAGAGGTTTGGGTCACCTAATTAATTTATCAAATGTTGGTTACAATTTTAGAATGGTCTCTGCAATATTTGTTATTTACTGAACATTTTAGTTTTTATGTTGGACAACTTTTATATTTCACTTTCATTTAAATTTGAATTTGACTTAGGAGTTGAAATGCAATATGATGCAAATGATGATTATGCACTGTTTATCATGCTAACATGTCATTATCAAAAGTGATTACTGTTGCTAATCACCGGGGGTGTTACACGCTGATAGCCCACAAGTATAGGGGATCGTTTGTAGCCTTGTTCGATAAATAAGAGTGTCGAACCCAACGAGGAGCTAAAGGCAGAAAAAATATTCCCTCAAGTTCTATCGACCACCGATACAACTCTACGCACACTTGACATTTGCTTTACCTAAAACAAGTATGAAACTATTTTTCAAGAATAAAACTACGAGTACTTTGCGAGAATAAAACTACGAATAAATTGCAAGATAATAAAACTCGATAGCTTTTGTCAACAAGAAAATCATTTGTCCCTAGGCAATCGATAACAAGTACCGGTAATCATTCTTGCAATTTTACATGAGGGAGAGGCATGAGCTAACATACTTTCTCTACTTGGATCATATGCACTTATGATTGGAAATCTAGCAAGCATCCGCAACTACTAAAGATCATTAAGGTCGTGAAACCCAACCATAGCATTAAGTATCAAGTCCTCTTTACTCCCATACGCCATAACCCACCTATCCGCATTTAGGCTGCTGTCACCCCCGCAACACCGACAATAAGCAAACCATGAACATATTGCAACACCCTACAGCGAGGATCCCTCACGTTTGCGTGAGATGGAGGGCACCGCAAGATAGAACCATAAATAAAATATACAATCATACCAACCAAGATCACGATTAACCCATAGGACAAAACAGATCTACTCAAACATCATAGGATAACAATAGATCATTGGAAAATAATATATGGAGTTGAGCACCATGTTTAAGAAGAGATTACAACGGAGAGAAGGGGTGTTACACCACTTCATAGAGGGGGAGAAAGTTGGTGTTGACGGTAGCAAGATTGTTGATGTAGATCGCCGTCACTATCCTTGCCCTGGCGGCACTCTGGCGCCACCGGGAGAGAGGGGGAGAGAGCCCCCCCTCCTTCTTCTTCTTCCTTGGCCTCCCCCTAGATGGGAGGAGAGTTCCCCCTCTGTTCCATGGCCTCCATGGCGGCGGAGGGGCGGGAGCCCCTCCGAGATTGGATCTCCCTCTCTGTTCTCTTCTGTTTCGCGTTCCCCAGATCTGGCCCTTCACAGTTTCTTAAATTCCCGGAGATCCGTGACTCCGATTGCGATGAAATTTTTATACGATTTTTTTCCATAAATTACTTTTCTTGTGCCCGAAGAAGTGCCCCAACCGACCTTCGACGAGGGCACAAGATACTTGGGCACGCCAGGGGGTGCCCGACGTGCCCTGGTGGGTTGTGGTCACTATGGGCCCCCGTTTGCGTTGATTCCACCTCCCACAAATTATAAATATTCCAAAATAATTCTCCGTAAATTTTTATCGAGTTTGGACTTCGTTTGATATGGATTTTCTGCGAAACAAAAAACATGCAACAAACAGGAACTGGCACTGGGCACTGGATCAATAGGTTAGTCTAATAAATCATATAAAAAGTTGCCAAAAATATGTGAAAGTTGTATAATATTGGCATGAAACAATCCAAAATTATAGATACGACGGAGACGTATCAGGATCCCCAAGCTTAATTCCTGCTCGTCCTCGAGTAGGTAAATGATAAAAAAGATAATTTTTGATGTGGAATGCTACCTAGCATAAACTTGATCACATGGCTAGTCATGGCATGAATATTAAGACATAAGTGATTCAAAGCAATAGTCTATAATTTGATATAAAGACATCAATACTCAGGCATCCCAACAAACAATCATGTCTTTCAAAATATCAACACTAAAGAAAGTTATCCCTACAAAATCATATAGTCTTGTCATGCTCTGTCTTCTTAACACAAAGTATTTATCATGCACAACCCGGATGACAAGCCGAGCAATTGGTTCATACTTTGGAACGCGCTTCATCTTTTTCAACCCTCACACAATACTTGAGCGCAAGCCATGGATATAGCACTACGGGTGGAATAGAGTATAATGATAGGGGTAAATATAGAGAAGACAAAAAAGTAAGAAAGTCTCACATCGATGCGGCTAACCAACGGGCTATGGAGATGCCCATCAATCGATATCAATGCGAGGAGTAGGGATTGCCATGCAACGAATGCGCTAAGAGCTATAAGTGTATGAAAGCTCAATATGAAAACTAAGTGGGTGTGCATCTAATCCTATAATGAAAAATTCCCACTAGTATATGAAAGTGACAACATAGGAGACTCTCCGTATGAAAAACATGGTGCTACTTTGAAGCACAAGTGTGGAACTAGCATGCCCCTTCTCTCTTTGTATTTTTATTTTTTTCTTTTCCTTTTTTTTGTTTTTTTTTTCCTTTTTTTCTCTCTCATTGTCCAGAGTCTCATCCCGACTTGTGGGGGAATCATAGTCTCCATCATCCTTTCTCACTGGGGCAATGCTCTAATAATGAAAATTGATGATCATCACACTTCTATTTACTTATAACTCAAAATTACAACTCGATACCTATAACAAAATATGACTCTATATGAATGCCTCTGGCAGTGTACCAGGATGTGCAATGATCTAGCGTAACATGTATAAAAAATGATGCACGGTGGCTGAGCCACAACTACTATGTCAGCTATATATGATCATGCAAAGCAATATGACAAGGAATGCTCAAGTCATCAAAACGGAAGCGGTGGAAGTTGCATGGCAATATATCTCAGAATGGCTATGGAAAGGCCATAATAGGTAGGTATGGTGACTGTTTTGAGGAAGATATAATAAGGCTTATGTGTGATAGAGCGTATCATATCACGGGGTTTGGATGCACCGGCAAAGTTTGCACCACGTCTCGAGGTGAGAAAGGGCAATGCACGGTACCGTAGAGGCTAGCAAATTGCGGAAAGGTAAGAGTGCGTATAATCCATGGACTCACATTAGTCATAAAGAACTCACATACTTATTGCAAAAGTTTATTAGCCCTCGAAGCAAAGTACTACTACGCATGCCCCAAGGGGAATAGATTAGTAGGAAAAGAACATCGCTCGTCCCCGACCGCCACTCATAAGGAAGACAATCAATAATAAATCATGCTCCAACTTCATAGCATAACGAAAGACTATACGTGCATGCTTCGGGAATCACAAACCTTAACACCAATATTCTTACTAACCACAACCGTTTACTAGTACCTCCCACATATTCCATCTCTATATCACACAACTATTGCAAGGAATCAAACATATCATATTCAGTGATCCATAAGTTTTATGTAGGATTTTATGACTAACCATGCAATTGATCAATTCCTGTTGACTCTCTAAATAGATATAAGTGAAGCATTAGAGTTTAATTCTTTCTACAAAATTCCATGCTCTAATAAATATAAGTGAAGCAAAAGAGCATTCTACAAACAACGGTTTTCTATGTGAAGAGAAACAGGCAATCCAAACTTCAAATGATATAAGTGAAGCACATGAAGCATTCTATAAAGACATACTCAAAAGATATAAGTGAAGTGCAATGAGCATTCTATAAATCAACCATGGAATATCTCATAACAGCATGGTGCATAAAAGAAAAGTGAAAAATAAACACAAAAGACGCTCCAAGATTTGCACATATCACATGAACGAAACGAAGACGAAAACATACCGATACTTGTTGAAGAAAGATGGGATGCCTTCCGGGGCATCCCCAAGCTTAGATGCTTGAGTATCCTTGAATATTTACTTGGGGTGCCTTGGGAATCCCCAAGCTTGAGCTCTTGCCTCTCCTCCTTCTCCTCATATCGATTCCTCCTCGATCTTTGATCACTTCATCCACACAAAACTCAACAGAAAGCTCGGTAAGATCTGTTAGTATAATAAAGCAAATCACTACTCTAAGTACTGTTGCAAACCAATTCATATTTTGTTTTTGCATTGTAGATACTGTAATATAACTTTTCCATGGCTTATACCACCAATAAAAATTGATAGTTTCATCAAAACAAGCAAAACAATGCATCAAAAACAGAATCTGTCTTAAACAGGATAGTCTGTAGAAATCTGAACACCTACCATTCTTATTTTACTCAAAAAATTATCAAAAATCAAGAAAAAATAAAAATTTTGCATAGAAATACTGTGCAAAAAGTTTCAGAAACTTTCGACATTCCAGTAAAAAATGTAAAATCACGCACTATAGCCAAAGTTTCTGTTTTTGCACCGCACATACCAACAAGCAATCTAATCATCCTAAAGGCAAATCTTGGCACATTATTTTTATAATACAATGGATTTGTACAAGGGGATAATTATTTTTGTGAGAATCTTCATGAAAAATTTGCATTGTTTCCATGATCATGAACACAAGTTTTCAAGGTCGACCCTCACTTCTCCAATGCATCACCTTTCAATCGTTTCTCTTTTGTTGAAAAGTTTTAAGTTCCCCTCTATATTTTTTTTTGTTTTTAAACTTCATAAAAGCACTCAACAGAATAAAATGACTCTCTAAAACTTCCGGGCTGTCTCCCTGGCAGCGCTTTCTTTAAAGCCATTAAGCTAGACATAAAGTGCTCAAGTAATGGATCCACCCTTATCCCAAGGTATATCAAAGCCAATTTTAATTAACAATGATTTGGCATTTAGTAGTGAGCACAAAGCAACATATATCATGCAATGACGAAGTCTAACTCTCTTCCTATGCATCGGCATGTCATAAAAGAACAATTCATGCACATCAAGTAAAGGCCAATACATAGCATAAGTAGTTTCTTGCAATTTTATCGTATCGGAAACATAAAGAGGTGGAGATGTAGTTCCTCTCTCATAATAATTGCAAGTAGGAGCAGCAAGCACATGCATATTACATTCATCAAAATCATCATGTGCAACGGTAAAAGGCAACACATCAATATAATCCTTAATAAGAGCAAACTTCTCCGTTATAGTGTAGTTTGGAGAATTCAAAAAGATAATAGGACTATCATGCGTGGGTGCAATAGCAACAATTTCATTCTCAACATAAGGAACTATAGCAAGTTCATCTCCATAAGCATAATTCATATTGGCATCTAGGCCACAAGCATAGCAAGCATCAATTTCATCAAAAAGGGATATTTCAAAAGAATCAATTCGATCATAGCAATTATCATAACATTCATCCTTCGGTAAGAATGAAGGGACATTAAACAATGTATGAGTTGAAGAGTTACTCTCATTAGAAGGTGGGCACGGGTAGCTAATCCGCTCTTCCTCCTTTTGTTCTTCACTCTCTTCATCATCTTTTTCATCCAATGAGCTCATAGTTTCATCATTTTCTTCTTCCATAGATTCCTGCAAAATGTTAGTCTCTTCTTGGACAGCGGAGAAGTACTCAATATATTCTTTAACATAAGCATTGGAAGCATAGTTTTCATAGCAATATTTAAGTATAGCAAAATTTTCAGATTTGTAAAGAGTAGCATCATACTTTTCAATCAAAGAAGCAATTTCATAAGCACCCTTAAAAGCAACAAATTCCTCAATTTGTTCAACATCATAGTAATTATAAACACCTTTGGCATAAGAAGATACGATTCCATTATCCTTAAACTCACATTGGAAGGGAAGGTGTTTTTTAGGGTCTTCAGAACAACAAGTAAAATCATGTATTTCACATAAATTCAGAGCATAGCAATACAAACTATTCGTATGATGGCATAAAAGTTTCCCTTTTTGAGATAAGCGGTGTCGCACATAATAAGCATGCTCATTTAATTATTTTCCCTCAACTAAGCTAATTGGGTTTTCAGCACGAGCACAAATGGGTCGAAGATGATCCAAATAGAAAGCTTCAGTAGTATGATAGATTTTGGGTGGTTCTTCAACCATTGGTTTAGCAGGTACAACTAATTTTTTTGGTACTTTGCGTTTCCTACCCATAACTAAAGATAGAAAATAAGAGCACAAAATAAAAACTACTTAGTGATAAAGCAAACAAGCACACACGAGAATATTCACCCCACGCTATTGCTCCCCGGCAACGGCGCCAGAAAAAGGTCTTGATAACCCACAAGTATAGGGGATCGTTTGTTGCCTTCTTCTATAAATAAGAGTGTCGAACCCAACGAGGAGCTAAAGGCAGAACAAATATTCCCTCAAGTTCTATCGACCACCGATACAACTCTACGCACACTTGATGTTTGCTTTACCTAAAACAAGTATGAAACTATTTTGCAAGAATAAAACTACGAGTACTTTGCGAGAATAAAACTATGAATAAATTGCAAGATAATAAAAGTGGATAGCTTTTGTCAACAAGAAAGTCATTTGTCCCTAGGCAATCGATAACAAGTACCTGTAATCATTCTTGCAATTTTACATGAGGGAGAGGCATGAGCTAACATACTTTCTCTACTTGGATCATATGCACTTATGATTGGAACTCTAGCAAGCATCCACAACTAATAAAGATCATTAAGGTCATGAAACCCAACCATAGCATTAAGTATCAAGTCCTCTTTACTCCCATACACCATAACCCACTTATCCGCGTTTAGGCTGCTGTCACACCCACAACACCGACAATAAGCAAACCATGAACATATTGCAACACCCTACAGCGAGGATCCCTCACATTTGCGCGAGACGGAGTGCACCGTAGGACAGCACCATAAATAAAATATACAATCATACCAACCAAGATCACGATTAACCCACAGGATAAAACGGATTTACTCAAACATCATAGGATAACCATAGATCATTGAAAAATAATATATGGAGTTGAGCACCATGTTTAAGTAGAGATTACAGCGGAGAGAAGGGGTGACACCACTGCATAGAGGGGGAGAAAGTTGGTGTTGACGGTAGCAAGATTGTTGACGTAGATCGCCGTCATGATCCTTGCCCCGGCGGCACTCCGGCGCCACCGGGAGAGAGCCCCCCTCCTTCTTCTTCTTCCTTGGCCTCAGCCCTAGATGGGAGGAGAGTTCCCCCTCTGGTCCATGGCCTCCATGGCGGCGGAGGGGCGGGAGCCCCTCCGAGATTGGATCTCCCTCTCTGTTCTCTTCTGTTTCGCGTTCCCCAGATCTGGCCCTTCACCGTTTTTGAAATTCCCGAAGATCCGTAACTCCGATTGCGCTGAAATTTCTACATGATTTTTTCCCATCAATTATATTTCTTGCACCAGAAGAAGGGCCCCAACCAACCTTCGAGGAGGGCACAAGATACCTGGGCGCGCCAGGGGGTGCCCGGCGTGCCCTGGTGGGTTGTGGTCACTGTGGGCCCCCGTTTGCGTTGATTCCACCACCCAAAAATCATAAATATTCCAAAATAATTCTCCATAAATTTTTATTGCGTTTGGTCTTGATTTGATATGGATTTTCCGTGAAACAAAAAACATGCAACAAACAGGAACTGGCACTGGGCACTGAATCAATAGGTTAGTCAAATAAATCATATAAAAAGTTGCCAAAAATATGTGAAAGTTGTATAATATTGTCATGAAACAATCAAAAATTATAGATATGATGGTGACATCCCGATCAGCATCCAACTCCAAGGATGCAAGGATGCAGAGTTATTGTTAGGGACAACGTGCCGATCAGCATCCAAGGATGTAATAAGAAGAAGGACGGTGAAGTTTCTTATGTCGACGATAGACAAAAATATGAGCTTTGGAACTCGCTGATGACAAATTTCAGCCTACCGCCAGAGGAGTATCCAAATAACCCAGTTATACAGTGACAAGTCAAGGCGTGGGCTCTTAAGAAGAAGGCAAAACTATTCAAGAACTGGAAGAAAAGATTGAACGAGTTTGTCAAGAAAGACGAGACTCCAAAATTCACCGGTCAATATGCGAAGATAAAAGATCACCGGCCCGCATTTGTGGCGTACAAGAAATCGGAGAAAGCTAAGGAAAGGTCACAGATAAATAAGAAAAATGCTGCAAAGAAGCTGTATCACCATGTTACGGGGTCAGGTGGCTACAGCAAAGCCCGGCCTATGTGGGACAAAGCTGAGAACGACCTGCTTGCTAAAGGGGTCCAACCAGTGACATTGAGCTGGCCCGATCGGGCAAGGACTTGGTTCTTCGGGCATGGGGGAACTTGGGACCCAGAAACATGGTAGTGTGTTTTCACGAAAGCCCAACTTGAAATGTCATAAGGATTCAGGAAGCAATCAAGGAAGTGCGGGAAGGGGGGTTCCATCCCGACAGAGAGAAGGACGAGCTGTCAAAGGCCCTTGGGAATGCTGAACACCCTAGACGAACACGAGGCACATCAGGCTCCGTTGCGTGGAAGTATGGGTTTCCAGACATCACTGGTTATAAAAGACGAGGGAGAAAGAAGAAAGAGGAAGCAGACCAGATGCAGAAGATGGAAGAAAGATTATCACTGCATAAGAAACTAGAGGCACTTACTAGTCAGCGAGCTACCGGCCCACCATCTCAGCAGCACAAAGATCCTTCATTCGATACTGCCCATGAAGCTACCCCATCATCTCAGTGGAAAAGCAGCGTGGCTTCCATGGAGCTAGTTCAGCCTGATATCACGGCTCCCTGCTACCCCGTGGATGATATCACGGAGAAGGAACATTGTGAGCTAATTACGAAATGCCATAACCTAACCTTGAAGGTGGCGGTCGGCTATGTCTTACCTCGTCGACCTGATGGAACTTTCCATTGCGCTCCGATTCCAGATGGCTTTGCTGTTGTCGGGGTGGATGAAGTTACCAACGGATTCGAGGGGCTGGACCTTGAGTACCCTACAAGTGAATGGGAGATTCATATGAAAAATGCCTTAAGGACTACCATTCTATGGAGAAAGGAAAACATCGTGCTTACAAACTGGACGCCGCCTTAGCATACTCAGCCGGAGGAGGCCGCTCAGCAGACTCCTCATAGTAGTCCAGCTCTATCTCCATTGCCTCAGCCGTCTCCATCGCGTCAGCTGTCTTCACCGCCTCAGCTGTCTCCGCCGCGTCAGCGGACTCCGACGGAGGAGGCCCCTCAGCAGAATCCTCTTCCGCCTCAGCTGTCTCCGCCGCGTCAGCAGACTCCGCCTCCTCTGCCGCGTCAGCTGACTCCGCCACCTCAGCAATGGCGGAAGAGAGCCGCCGCTGCTCCGGCGGCTAGCAGTACAACAGGGAAGAAATCCTAAGCTGGTCCAAGCATCAAGAAGGCTCCTGCCAAGTTACCATATCAGATGACTGACGAGGAAAACAAGGACATCGTGGCTGCCGATGTGAAACGCCAGCTTGCACCGAAACATCCACCTCCAAAGGAGAAAATAGATCCGGTAAAAGCGAAGCGCACACTGGATGCCCTTAGGCGACCACCACCGCCTCCGCTGCTATCACACTATGACTGCTGTATTGAAAGGTCATTTGATGAAGCACAGCGGTCAGGAAGTACTAGCAGTGCTGCAAGACGAAGTGGGAAAACAATTCCCCAGCTCGGCGAACAGGAAAAGCAATCGTGCCCCCCACTCAAGGTGTTTACTGATATCGCTAATGATCCGGGGGTAGCGGCTGGTGGTCTTGGTACCACTCTTGGTGATTACTTGGGCGATGATGTACATTTCGAAATGGTTGAGGTAGTAGCCTTTAAATACAAGCACGGGAAGCCTCTCGTCAAACCTGAGCAGCTCCCGCATCAATCAACGATGATGCGAAGATTACATGACTGGTACTTGAAAACCTGCAAGGATGGAACCAACATTATCTTGGTGGGAATTAAAGATGAGAACGACTTCATGGGAGTCGACGCGATCTACATTGAATTTTAAGAAATCTTTCAGTTCTACAATCAAGACGCCATCAACAAAAGTATTGCCAGTTGCTATTGTCTGTCAGTATTATTTCTGCAATTAAGTCTCCAGCTCAGCTCATTCATTGCATATATAATTATCCTCACTATATTATGCAGATTGAAGATCCTCAAATGCAAAAGAGGATAAATCTATGACATTGGGTTCATTAACCCAAATACCGTAAATGAATATACGGTACAAAAGAACCCCGACGATACTGAGAAAATCTTGGTAAACGTGTTCCTTCGACAACAAAACAGAAGGGAAATACTCTTTCCTTACAACTTCAAGTGAGTGTTACTTTCTTAAGCATATTCTATTTCGCTTACTCGAGGTTAAGTGTAATTGATGGGTTATGCATGCACAGGTTCCACTTTATTCTGATATCCATTCAGCTTGATGCGAGACTAGTAACTGTCTTGGACTCGAGACGTAAAGAGCAAAAGGAGTGGGTGGACATGTATGAAATGCTCCAGAAGTAAGTTCAATCATTATCGCACCATATGGGCAACTTTCGTTCATTTCCTTATATCAAGTAATCATTTTCTTTGTCGGGCAGGGTTTGGAAAAAGTTCATTAGAAAGGTACTGGGTGAATGGAAAAAGGAGCTGCAATTTTCACACCCCAAAGTAAGTAGTACTAGCTAGTTCCGCGCATCTCTCATTGATTCTAGTTTCAATACCATTATCATGCTTGATTATCATTTTGATTGAACTCTATTCTCGTAAAGTGCTTGTGGCAGGCACCCGGGAATAATTTATGTGAATACTATGTTTGCGAGTTCATTCACCACTCGACCTCTGAGCGGGGCTTATCTGAACAATAATTTGAAGTACGTAAACAATATTCACAATTTTATTTTATTACCATCAATTGTATTGAGTTTCATTCATATATATATATATATATATATATATATATATATATATTGACCCCCTTCTTTAAATTAGATCTGGCGGAAGCGGGACGAACTCCTACCAAATGATCGCGTATGAGCAATTCAAGAGGAATTGGCGGGATTCTTTCTTGACCACGTCATACCTAAAGACGGAGAATACCATCGGGAATTGCAATGTGATTTTGGTAGATGATGTTAGGGATCGTAAGAGATGTTATATTGTATATATGCATCAACATGTACTATATGTAGTAGCGTCGAATAGATATACAAAAACTTGTTGTTCGACCAACAAGCACGGAGAAAGAGAGGTCACTTCTCTCTATATATTGATCATGACAATGTTGTGTAATTAATGGTTCCTTCGTTGCTTACTAGCTAGCGTTGATTTCTCTCTATGTGTAGTCGCTAGCGTCGACCAAGCACGTAGAAAGAGAGGTCACTTCTCTGATTCTCTCTATATGTAGTTGCTAGCTAACACAATATGAAACCCCTAAACCCTCCAAAACCCCTAAACCCCTTCTTTAAAAAAAAAACCCCATGGCCTGGCAGCTGCTGACGCGTGGCTGCCTTTTAGTCCCGGTCGGTGTTACCAACCGGGACTAAAGGTCCTCCTGCCTGGGCGCCCCATAGCGGCCACGTGAAGCACCATTAGTCCCCGTTCGTAACCCAACTGGGACTAAAAGTTGGGGCCTTTAGTCCCGATTGTTTAGTCCCAGTTGCAGAACCGGGATTAAAGGCCCTCTAGAACCGGGACTGATACCCTGTTTTCTACTAGTGACACAAGCTATACAACGATAATGATAATCCAAACGACCTAACAACCTAATTACATGAACACACGCAAACACAAAGATCCTACCAGAAGTATATACAGTTTATATACTACCGTATATAGGTACAATCTGTCTAACAATTCCGTACAAGATGCAAATACAAATTCAAACATTCATATCAGGGAGAAGACATATGCCAAATTCAGCCAACATCAATTTTTCATATAAGCGTAATCCGTAGATCAAGAGAGCACACTTTTTGGACCCGTGAAGAATAAGCCGATTCTCTCTTCTTCTTCTTCTTCTTCTTCTTTTTAGGTGGAACAACCATTCCATTATCACTCTGCTTCAACAATCGTGTTGACCTCAACGTAGCTTATATCAGGTGGCAGGTTTGTTGTAGTTAAGGTTGTTGCACGAAGCGTGCTGGCAAGAAGAACACAAGGGTAGGAAATATACACAGATGGAGGCCTTTAGAGACTGCCTTGCTGAGTTCGAGCTGATGGATCTTGGCTATTCTGGGTACACGTTCACCTGGGACAATAAACGGGATGGTGAGGATAATGTTCAGGTCTGCCTCGATAGAGCCACCTGCAACGAACGATTCCAACAGCTTCTCCCTCTTATGGCTGTGGAACATGTGGCGACAGAGGAAAGCGACCATATGGCACTGGTCATACGGGTTGCGGACGAGCCAGCCGAGAGAAGTAAAGGAATACATATTTCCGCTTCGAGGAAATGTGGACGCTGCACTCAGGATATGATGATATGATTACTGATGAATGGGACATGCACGCAGAAACTCAAACGGGTCTCTGGTTGCACGCAGCGCTGGGCTTGTACTGATTTTGGTTCTGTCCGTGCTCAGATCAAGGAATTCACAAGCAAGCTAGACAAGGCAAGGCAGCTTGACAGGTCTCCGGCGGCCTCACTGGAGGTTCAACGGATTGAGAAATTCTTGCATGATCTTTATGACCGGGAAGAAGTAATGCAACGACAAAGATCCAGAGTAGAATGGCTTAAAGCGGGAGACCGCAACACTAAATTTTTCCAGAATCAGACGTCCCACCGCAGGCGTAAAAATACGATCGTTAAACTGCGGAAAGCGGATGGCAGCTTCGCTTCGAGAAATGAGGAGCTACAGGGCATGGCACGCTCTTTTTATGGAAAAAAAAATAGCGCGATATACAAAATAGCATAGTCCCTGAAAATATGCTATTAACGTGCTATAGCGCGCTATAGCGTGCTATTAGCGGAGACATTGTACACTGATCAATTTAGCGAGACAATTCTCTATACGCTATAGCGTGCTATTAGCGGTGCTATAGCGCGCTATTTTATTCAGTGCTTTTGACAGAGAGTTGTGCACGTCTGAAGGTGCGACAAATATGGAGGCGATCCTCCAGCACGTTGACCCTGCGGTGACACCCGAGATGAATGCCAAGCTGCTGGCTAGTTGGTTTGATGAAGAGATCGAGCGTGCTCTGTTCCAGCTGGGGCCGATGAAGGCGCCAGGACCGGATGGTCTACCGGCATTATTTTGGCAAAGACACTGGTCATTGGTGAAAGAGGAAGTATGTGCTACAATGTTAGGCTTTCTGAACGGCAAGGAATTTCTGGATGATTTTAATAACATTGTTCTGGCCCTGATCCGAAAGGTGAAAGCACCGGAATTGCTAACACAATTCCGTCCAAACAGCCTAGGCAATGTCCTCTATAAGATAGCTGCGAAGGTTTTGTCAAATAGGCTGAAGATCATTTTACCCGTGCTGGTCTCCGAAGAGCAGAGCGCTTTTGTTCCTGGACGTTAACCACCGATAATGTCCTAATTGCATATGAGTGTACACATACGATCCGTACCAGGAAGCGAAAGAAGGCGCTTTGTGTTGTCAAATTGGACATGATGAAGACATACGACTCGATTGAATGGGTTTTTCTTGAGAAGATGATGGAGAGGATGGGCTTCTCTAGGGCTTGGATTCACACTATTATGTGCTGTGTTACGCCTATGAAGTTCTCAGTGAGGCTCAACAGAGACATGTCTAATCTGTTCACACCGACGCGAGGGCTGCGGCAGGGCGACCCGTTATCACCCTACCTCTTTCCTTTTTGTGTGGAAGGTTTTTCAACTCTGTTGAAATAAGCTCAAGATAATCGTAGGATCAAGGGGTTCGAGTTTGGGAGGGACGGCCCTCACATCACTACCTTCTCTTTGCATATGACAGTATTGTGTTCCTTGAGGCGTCTGAGGAAAGCGTTCTCGAACTTCACAACATTCTGAATACATATGAGATGGCATCCGGGCAGAAGGTTAACTATGATAAATCCTCTGTTTTCTTCGTCAAGGGTTGTGCCGAGACCAGGAAACTTGCATTGAGAAATGTGATTGGTATTAGGCATGAGGCCCTTAATGAGAGATGTCTTGGGCCACCAACACTGGTTGGATGGTCCAAAGATGGTTGTTTCAAATACGTGACTGATCGATCTGCTGCAAAAACTCATGGTTGGAAGGGACAGGGGCTCTCCAAGGCTGGGAGCTAGTGAAGTCAGTACTTCAAGCAACCCCAACTTTTCCCATGAGCTGCTTCCAGTTTGCGAAAAAACATGTTGGAACCTGACATCTATCTCTTCAAAATTTGTTGGGGAGCAGAACATGGGAAACGCAAGGTTCATTGGATTGGTTGGGACAAGATGTGTCGTAGCAAGAGGACGGGTGGCATGGGATTCCATGACTTCAAGGCATTCAATCAAGCGTTACTCACCAACCAAGCCTGGAGATTACTCATCAATTCAAACTCACTTTGTGCGAGGGTCCTCAAGGCGCGATATTTTTAGGATACTAATTTCCTACACGCGGGTTGTCCTAAGGCTAGTTCATTCACGTGGAAGAGCATCCTCTTTGGCGGAGAGTTACTACAAAACGGCCTGGTATGGCACATTGGTGATGGCAGGTCGATTGACGTATGGTCAAACGCATGGATTCCTAGGGTCGGGTCTCGCCGACCGTTGGGTGCTCTTGATAAAGGAAATATAGCCACCGTGTCAGTCTTACTGGACTGTTGGGAATTAGCACACAAATGCATTTGTGGTTAACTGAAAACTGCAGCAGAAACAAAGTAATCTCAGCACCACATCACGTACTAACTCAAGGATCGTTGCTTAGCACGGAAGAAAACATATGCAACAACATATATGGAGGCCAAATATGTTACTCAGCGGGCAAGACACTCCTCGGCCGAGTGTCTTGTGATAGGAGTAACTTTTCTATACAGCCGCAAGAATCAACAAAGAGACACCAGATTTTTTACATGGAAAACCCCCCAACTTGAGGGGAAAAACCACGGGCCAAAGCCACCCAAATCCTCTTCCACTATTATCAAATGTGGGATACAACAAGTTCTTCTCTAGACAGCACTAGAGGATCTCATACAACAAAATTTCTGAATCTTGGATGAATACAACAAGATTTGGGGCTCAAGAACTAGGATTGGAACAATCTCACCAAAGATGGTGGAACATAAGCTTGAAGGAGACAAGGTAGTGCATCTGGACCATCACAACCTTGGGGAGGAGCCCCCTTTGCTTCTTCCTTCAATCTTTCTCTTCTTCCCTTGCCCTCTTGGTTTTCTCTCTTCTTCTCCCTTGGAGGATGAACTGGTTTTCGTCACCCCTGGTGGTGGCTGCTGGATGGAGGGTAAAGCATCCCCATCCACTCACGTGCAAAGTCCAAAATGACCCTAGGTTATAACCCTAATGGGTAGTGGGCTTCTGCACCTTGTTAGGCTCCCTGAAAGGCTTCAAATGGTCATCTTCTCACAGCCCACATGAGGAGGATATCCCAACAAATCTCCCCCCCCCCCGACTCATGAGGGGGGCACCACCATGCCCGCTATCCTGCAACATGCTTGTAGCTTCTCATTTGGCAATATCTTGGTCATCATATCCGAACCATTGTCATCGGTATGGATTTTCTCAAGTTTCAGCAAATTGGAACTCACAACATCTCGAATCCAGTGATACCTCACATCAATGTGCTTGGTTCGAGAGTGGTAGCTTGAATTCTTGGTAAGATGAATAGCACTTTGACTGTCACAAAATAGAACATACTTCTCTTGCTTCATGCCGAGCTCTTGCAAGAAGTTCTTCATCCACAAAATTTCCTTGCCAGCATCAAGTATTGTAATGTACTCTGCTTCTGTAGTTGATGCAAAAACACATTTATGCAATCTTGATTGCCATGACACTGCTCCCCCTGCATAAGTCATCAGGTATCCAGATGTGGACTTCCTACGAGCCTTGTCACCTGCATAATCTGCATCTGTATAGCCCGGCAATACAGGATCATCGCTTCCAAAGTATAAACAAGATGCAGAAGTTCCCTTGAGACACCTGAGAATTCACTTTGCTGCTTCCCAGTGAGGTTTACCTGGATTTGTCATGAACCGGCTAACAATTCCAACTACACAGGCAATGTTAGGCCTAGTGCACACCATGGCATACATCAAACTTCCCACATCATATTGGTAAGGTACTTTCCTCATTTCTTCTTTCTTCTTCTTGCTTGTAGGACATTGTTTTGAATTTAGTTTGTGATGGCCTGCAAGTGGAGAGATAAAAGATTTTGCATCTTTCATATTTAACCTTTCAAGTACCTTCTCAATGTATCTTTCCTATGAGAGCCAAAGCAGCTTCTTTGATCTATCACGGGAGATCTTCATGCCAAGTATTTGCTTAGCTGGTCTTAAATCTTTCATGGCAAATGATTTACTCAATGCCTTCTTGAGGAGAGCAATCCTCTTTGTGCCATTTCCAACAATCAGCATATCATCAACATACAACAAGAGAATGATGAAGTCACCCTCGCCGCACCTCTACATAAAGACACAATGATCTAGTTGTGCTTTATGGTAACCATGCCCAGTCATAAAAGAATCAAACTTCTTGTACCACTGCCGAGGAGATTGCTTCAAGCCATATAAGCTCTTCTTCAATTTGCAAACTAGTGCTCCTTGCCTGCAACCATGAATCCCTCTGGCTGCTCCATGTATATGTCCTCCTCTAGGTCACCATGTAAGAATGATGTCTTCACATCAAGTTGTTCAATTTCCAAGTCCATGGTGGCAGCAATGCCAAGCACAACACGGATCGAAGATATCTTGACCACTGAAGAGAATATCTCATCATAATTAATGCCCTTTTTCTGACTGAAACCTTTCACAACCAATCTAGACTTGTACCTTGGATGTGAGGTGTTTTCTTCAGTCTTGACTCTGTACACCCAGTTGTTCTTGAGTGCTTTCTTGCCCTTTGGCAGATTCACCAACTCAAAAGTATCATTCTCATAGAGGGAATTCATCTCATCCTGCATGGCTTCCGACCATTCTTCCTTGTTCTCATAAGACATTGCCTCCTCATAGCATGAGGGCTCACCTGCATCTGTCGTCAGCACATATTGATGTGGCGGATACTTATAAGAAGGAATGTGACCTCTCTCACTTCTTTTTTGCTGCTGCACTGGTGGTGAATCGGGTGAATTTTCGTTGGCATCATCATTACCAACTTCATCATCATCATTATCATCACTTGATGGCTGCTCGTCACTTTGACTTGTACTGCCTTGATCAGTTGCATCGCCACTGTCTTCAGTGTCATCATATCCCCCATGATTGTCATGCATAAGAGGAGGACGGATTGGATACATGTCAACCTGAGGTGTGCTGGTCTTTGGCTTCTCTGGTTTCCCAATATCTTTTATTGTTTCATCTTCAATGAACACCACATCCCGGCTTCGGTTCCTATTTGCTGCATCCCACAACCTGTAGCCAAACTCTTTACTTGGTTGGCTAAGGTAGATGCACTTCTTTATCTTGCTATCAAGCTTGGATCTCTCGTCCCTTGGAACATGTACAAATGCCCTGCAACCAAAATCCTTCAAGTGCTTGTATGATACCTCCTTCCCTGACCAAAATCTTTGAGGAGTATCACCTGCAATAGGAACTAAGGGAGATAGGTTAACCACATACATAGAATTCATCAATGCTTCAGCCCAGAAAGAATTAGGTAAATGAGCATGAGAAAGCATAGCTATGACCCTCCCTGTCAGTGTCCTGTTCATTCTCTCTTCAAGACAACTGAGCTGAGGTGTCTTTGGTTGACTCTTCTCAAGCCTGATGCCAAACTTTCTGCAATACCTTTCAAAAGGACCTCAGTATTCACCACCATTGTCTGATCTCACGCACTTCAATTTCCTGCCAGTTTATCTCTTAACTTTGGCATGGAAATCCTTGAAGGCTTCAAGTGTGTGGTATTTGTGTATCAGCACATACACAAAAACCTTTCTGAAATGGTCATCAATAAAAGTCACAAAGTATAATGCTCCACCATGAGATTTTTCAGTCATGGAGCAAACATCAGTGTGCACAATATCAAGAACATTTGCTGCACGATGTGGAGGGAGTGTACGAAATGCAAGCCTATGTTGTTTGCCAACAAAACAATGTGCACATGGTTTCAAGGATATACCTTTAAACTCAAGGAGGTACTACATGCGAGCAAGAGCATGCATGCCCTCCTCACTCACATTCCCAAGCATCTTGTGCCACAATTCAACTGAAGTGTCTTTTTCAGCAATCTTCAACACCTCATTGCACAACTTGGTTTTAGTCGCATAGATATTACCTTGCCTAATTCCTCGAGCCACAATCAAAGAGCCTTTTGTTGAGCTTCCATTTTCCTTCACCAAAATAACTAGAATGTTTGATGTCATCAAGCTTGCCCACTGACAACAAATTCAGCCTTATGTCGGGAACATGCCTCACATCATCAAGCACCAATCTGCAACCTGTGTTTGTTTCAATGCATATAGAGCACTTGTCAACAATTGCTGATGAACCACTATTTCCCATCTTTACTTGGCCAGTAACACCACTAGTGTAAGATGTGAAATACTCCTTGTGTGATGTGATGTGGAAGGACGCACCTAAATCCACAACCCAACTCATGGCATCATCACGAACATCACTATAGCAATCTTCATCTTCAATGACTATATAGTCCTGATCTGTTGCAGTCATGGCTGAATTGCTCTCAGTCTTTTGCTCAGCTTTATTTGTGAGTTTCCCCTCTTCAAGCTCTCTTTTGTACTTCCTACACTCGCTCTTTATGTGTCCTGGATTGCCACAATGAAAACAAGTAATATCCTTTCTCTGTTTTGACTTTGAACTGCCCCTGGATTTATTTCTGCCTTGCTAACATCTTGTATTGCTGTGTTGATGACCCACAAGTATAGGGGATCTATCGTACTCCTTTCGATAAGTAAGAGTGTCGAACCCAACGAGGAGCAGAAGGAAATGACAAGCGGTTTTCAGCAAGATATTTTCTGCAGGCACTGAAATTATCGGTAACACAATGTTTTGTGATAATATAATTCGTAACGGATAACAAGTGACAAGTGTAACAAAGGTGCAGCAAGGTGGCCCAATCCTTTTTATAGCAAAGGATAAGCCTGGACGAACTCTTATATTAAGCGAAGCGCTCCCGAGGACACACGGGAATCACTATCAAGTTAGTTTTCATCATGCTCATATGATTCGCGTTCGCTACTTTGATAATTTGATATGTGGGTGGACCGGTGCTTGGGTGTTGTCCTTACTTGGACAAGCCTCCCACTTATGATTAACCCCTCTCGCAAGCATCCGCAACTAAGAAAGAATAATTAAGATAAATCTAACATAGAATGAAACATGTGGATCCAAATCAGCCCCTTACGAAGCAACGCATAAATAGGGTTTAAGCTTCTGTCACTATAGCAACCCATCATCTACTTATTACTTCCCAATGCCTTACCCTAGGCCCATATAATGGTGAAGTGTAATGTAGTCGATGTTCACATAACACCACTAGAGCAAAGACAACATACATCTCATCAAAATATTGAACGAATACCAAATTCACATGATTACTTATAACAAGACTTCTCCCATGTCCTCAGGAACAAACGTAACTACTCACAAAGCATGTTCATGTTCAAGATCAGAGGGGTAATAAATATCATTAAGGATCTGAACATATGATCTTCCACCAAGTAAACCAACTAGCATCAACTACAAGGAGTAATCAACACTACTCCCACAGGTACCAATATGAGGTTCTGATGCAAAGATTGAATAGAAGAGATGAACTAGGGTTTGAGAGGAGATGGTACCAATATGAAGATGTTGATGAAGATTGACCCTCCCATGATGAGAGGATCGTTGGTGATGATGATGGTGTCGATTTCCCCCTCCCGGAGGAAAGTTTCCCCAGCAGAATCGCTCTGCCGGAGCTCTAGATTGCTCCTGCCCAGGTTCTGCCTCGAGACGGCGGCGCTTTGTCCCGAAAGCTCTTTTTTTTCTAGGTCAAAACCGTCCATATAATAGAAGATGGGCACCAAACGATGATCAGGGGGCCCACAAGCCCTAAGGGCGCGCCCCCAGGCTTGTGGCCACCTGGTGGGTCCCCTTCTGTAGTTTATTCATCCAATATTTTTTATATATTCCAAAACAATTCTCCGTAAAGTTTCAGGACATTTGGAGTTGTGCAGAATAGGTATCTCAGATTTGCTCCTCTCCGGTCCAGAATTCCAGTTGCCGGCATTCTCCCTCTTCATGTAAATCTTGTAAAATAAGAGAGAAAAGGCATAAGTATTGTACCATAATGTGAAATAACAGTCCATAATGCAATAGATATGAACATAAAAACATGATGCAAAATGGACGTATCAACTCCCCCAAGCTTAGACGTCGCTTGTCCTCAAGTGAAAGCCGAGATCGATAATCATGCCCACATGTTTAGAGATAGAGGTGTCGATAAAATAAAATACAGACACGAGGGCATCATGATCATCTTTTAGAACAACAATATATTATCGTAGAACTTCTTATGCTAAAGTGATAATTCATTCACAAGGTAAAGTACAAACCAAAAACTTTATTGAAAACTAACAAACTATGTTCTCGGTAATTGAAGCAATTTCAATTTATCATAACATCAGAAAGAGTCAATATAAGAGCTTTATCTAGCAACTCCACATACTCAATCATCTTTTAGTCTTCCATAATTGCTAACACTCTCGCGATACTTATGAGATCAAAGCTTCAATCAGACACATAGAAAAATAGGGGCTTATAGTTTTGCCTCCCAACTATTTACCTCAAGGGTAATGTCAACAATAATTGTTTATGATCACCTATATCCAAGTGGATATATTTGTCTGGATCTTTCCTCAACACATAGTGCTTGCCAAAAAGAAAAAGTGTAAAAGGAAAGGTGAAGATCACCATGACTCTTGCATAAAGGTAGAAGATAAAATAAAATATGAGCCCTTTGCAGAGGGAAGGAAAGGTTGTCATGCGCTTTTCGGTTGGATGCACAAAATCTTAACGCAACGGAATGTCACTTTATATTGCCGCTTGTGATAGAAAACTTTATTATGCAGTCTGTCGCTTTTATTTCTTCCCCATCACAAGTTCGTATAAAGCATATTTTCCTCACACTAATAGCTCATACATATTTAAGGAGCAATTTTTATTGCTTGCACCGATGACAACTTACTTGAAGGATCTTACTCAACCCATAGGTAGATATAGTGGACTCTCATGGAAAAACTGGGTTTAGGGGTTTATGGATGCATAAGTAGTATCTCTACTTGGTGCGGAAATTTTTGGCTAGCATAAGATGAGAAGCAAGCTCAACATGTCACTACTAGGGAAAACCTTATACACAGGGGTATAGCAGTAGCGCTGGTTAGAACTAAGCGCTACTGCTACTTAGTAGTAGCGCGCGTCAAAAAAGCGCACTACACCTATAGTTGTAGGAGTAGCGCGTCTGCACAAAAAAGCGCTACTACTATAATTACCACACTGTTGCCGGTAGGCTAGGAATAGTAGTAGCGAGCCTGAGGAAAACACGCTATTGCTAAGTGCCTTGTAGCAGCGCGTTTCTGTTGTAGAGCGCTACTGCTAAGAAAAAGAAAATAAGTAGAAAAATAAATAGAAAAGTAAATGAAAATGAAATAAATAGAAAAAGGAGAAACGAAAAAAATAAAAAGAAAAGAAAAAGAAAAATTGACACTACTAGGAAAAGGCCTGTTAGTGGCGCACCTGTTTTGGCCATTAATGGCGCACTACAGGTGCGCCACTATCATCACGCCATTAGTAACTAATACTAATGGCGCACCCCTAGTGCGCCATTAGTATACCAGACAGTAGTGGCGCACCAGGAAGTGCGCCATTAGTATGTCCCCTGGTGCGCCATTAGTATGCCTCCCAGGGGGCCATATTTACCTTGTGCTCTGGGTTACTAATGGCGCACTTCTATGTGGTGCGTCATTACTAAGTCAGATAGTAATGGCACACCACATAGAAGTGCGCCATTACTAACAAAAAAATTTTCAAATTTTTTTTTTCATTTTTTTCTTAATGTCGGGTCACTATGGCTTAATCTCAAGTCAAATCGCACTAAGTGGTCAAACTTCCCGGAAGGTCACCCATCCTCACACTACTCCAGCCCGAGCATGCTTAACTTCGCAGTTCTATCCAACCCCAACCCCAGCACCACCTCAATTAACAAGCACTTGTTGATATATCTATGATATCAATCCTATTTAACCTTCTTGATGTCTAGGACTTTGTTCATGTTCATTAGTGTGATGAAATTTTGAAAAAATATTTGAAACTTCCCGGTCATATTACGTATCATATTTTGAAAAAAAATTCAAAAAAAAAATTCGAAACCAAATTTTTTTTTCTGTTACTAGTGGCGCACCTAGCAAATGGTGCGCCACTAGTAAGTTTGAATTTTTTTTCCATTTTTTCCCCTCTAGATCTTAAAAGCTCCGTATCTTTCATTCTGTTAGGTTTTTGGGGATTCTGAAAATGTTTAACGGGGTTTCCCCAGTTAAATTCGGATGTAACTTTTCGAGTAGATGATTTTTCATATAAAAAACTTTTTCATCGGAGTTCGTATGCAAAAGTTATGCCCATTTTACAAATTCTCGAGAGATTTTGCAAAAAAGTCGAAAATTCATGTTTGTAAATTTTGCTAACAACTAGACCACATATCACATGGGAATCTTATTTTCTTTTATTTTTTTGACATTTCTATCATTTTCTTTTATTTTTTTTGAAACTGAAAAGGCGGTCCACCGGAGGGGGGTGCATTTGGTGAATAAATTGTAAGACTCAGAAAGTTAGTAATGGCGCACCACGTAACAGGTGCGCCATTAGTATCCCTGGTTACTAATGGCGCACCTGTTACATGGTGCGCCATTACTAGTTTTGCAAAAAAAATAAAAATAAAATGTTTAGTAGTGGCGCACCAGTGGATAGTGCGCCATTACTAGTTTGAACTAGTAATGGCGCACTGTACCCAGGTGCGCCATTACTAGTTTTGAAAAAAAAAATTGTTAGTAGTGGCGCACGGAGTGTGTGGTGCGCCATTACTAGTTAAAACTAGTAATGGCGCACTGTGCCCTGGTGCGCCATTAATAGTTTTGGAAAAATAAAAAAAATAAAATTTGCTAGTAATGGCGCACCGTGTGTCTGGTGCGCCATTAGTAATGAGGACACTAATGGCGCACCTGTATCTGGTGCGCCACTGCTATATATAGCAGTGGCGCACCACATACATGGTGCGCCATTAATGTCCATATCAGCTATAGCCCTTTTCCTAGTAGTGAGAGGAGAAAGGCATAGCAGTAGCGCTTGTTCTCACAAAGCGCTGTAGCTACGTTAGCAGCAGCGCTTTTGGCGTACCCGCGCTATAGCTAAGTTCGTTAGATAAAAGGAAAAGAAAAAGAAAAATAAATAGCTACTTCCTGTAGCAGCAGCAAGTTTTGGTGGAAAGCGCTATAGCTAACTTAGCTGTAGCGCACTTTTCGTACCAGCGCTACTGCTAGTTTGACTTAACCACACTCAAAATTTTGCTAAGTCCTTTTCCCCCCCTCTCCCCTTCTCCCCCCACTCGATCTGTCGCCGCCGTCGCCTGAGCCTGCCCTTGCCCTGCGCCCGAGCACGCCCGATGTAACACCCCCATGTATCAACTACAGTGATCACCTCTTAAACATGCCAAGTCATCATCATTGCAACTCTTGATCACAGTGGATAAGCAACTCATTTCAAACTTCTTCTCTGAGTTCTATTCAAATTCAAGTGAAATATTAAGTTGCTCAAACACTGTTGAAAAAATGTTCATTAAATAACAAATAATCCAGAGGCAATTCTAAAATTAAGATCAACATTAATGGGATTATTAAAGTGACTCTAACAACATGAAGCAGTGACTAACACAACCACTTTAATCCATTTGCGTTTAATCCAAAAATCGAATGATTTCAAACATTACCCCAACCATTTTGTAGCAGTGCCAAATATTGCAATGATATTTATGGGCAAAGCTACACATTTTTCAAAAGTTATTTGGTGGCCTAACAATTTGCAAATCTGAAACTGTAAACAAAAACAGAAAAATAGAAAGAGGTTAGGGAGGAACTGTGCACTTACCTCGGCCTGTTGCAACAGTGCCAGGCCCGGCCCATCTTCCGCTCTCCTCCTACCTCTCTCTTTTCTGTCGTCTCCACTCTGCTGCTCGACACCGCACCCCGCCGCTCGCCGTGGGTGGATAAGAGCCCCCATGGCTCCCCACTGAACCCTCTGGTCTCTCTCCTCTCCTCTCTTCTTCCCCCCACCCCCGAGCGCCTCCATGTGCGCATCGCCGTCGCCCACGCCGCCACCGGCCAGAGGCCTCCCCGAGCCGCGCACGCAAGTCCAGGAGCTCCACCGCGCACCTCCATGTCATCTCCGCCCTCAATCCCGAGCCAGGAAGCCGTCAAGTCGCCGCCATCGAGCCGCTCCCCACCGCCACGGCCGCCGTCGATCCGTCTCGAACGCCGCCGCTCCGGCACCTCCTCGGCTCCCCTGAGCTTTCCCCGGCCTCACTGTGAGCGCCGCCCTTCTTCCCCTCTCTTTCCTGCCTCTCATGCGCCGCCTAGCAAGCCGTAACCGAGGCCGATAGCTGGCTGTGGCCATGGCGCCGCCGTGAGCTCATAGCCGTCACTGCTGAACCCCTCGTGTCGAACCGATGCCACCGCCGTGCTCAGCACATCTTCGGGAGCCCGGTGACACCGCCAGCTCCTTCCCTCGCACTCCCTATGCTCGATGCCGTCCTCACCTGAATCCGGCGGCCGCCCAACTCGCCGCCAGCGACGCTTGAGACCTCCCACGCTCCGTTGGTTGCCACAGATGGACGCAGCGCTCCACGCCCGTTCGAACGGGACAAACCACGCCCCTCCCCCATGCCCTGTTGGAGAAACCCGACGACCTCCCGTGTCGCGCCGCCGTCCGTTGGGTCATAGGCGCGCGCAGTATAAACACCGGCGGGGCCCACCATCAGGTCATTAGCCCACTAACCCGCGCCTAAGCACCCACTGACATGTCGGGCCCCAACTGTAGCTAACTAATTAAGTTAACTAACTAACTGCTAATCTGAGACACTGACTACCGGGCCCCACCCCCACTAATTATCTAATTAGATTAGTTAATTCTGTTTACTGCTAACTGTCACTGACTAACGGGTCCCACCCGCTAATTAATCTATTTAACTAAATTAACTACTGTTAGGACTAAACAGTCACTGACCAGTGGGGCCCACTGGTCAGGATTGACTCTGGTCAGCCAGAGTTGATTGCTGACATCACTGTAATGTCATGCTGATGTCATCATTTACTATTCTGGATATTTCAGAATTAATTAAATAAGATAAATCTAGAAAATGACTAAAACTCTAGAAAATCATATCTTTTAAACCATAGCTCGGATCGAAAAACTTTATATATGAAAGTTGCTAAGAATGATGAGACGAATTTGAATATGCGGTCCGTTCGTCTGCCACGCGTCCCTAGCATAGCGAACATGCAACTGTCCCCCTCCATTTCATCTGTAAGAAAATGCCAAACTTCGGGAAAACTTTCCCGAATGTTTCCCCCCTTCCCGGGGTATCGAGTAGCACTGCGTTAGGTCACCCCTAACACCGCTTAGTGTCATGTCTTGCTTTGTGATTGCTTTTATTGCCGTGTATTTATTGTTTCCTCCCCCTCTTCTCTCTCGATAGAGCTCGGTACCGATGCAACTTCGGAGATCGACGACCCCTGACGACCCTGCCTTTGCCGCCGAGCAACTAGGCAAGCACCCCCCCTTGAGCATGCCTATATCGCCTATTCTCTTCTCTCTTGTGCTTGCATTAGAATTGTTGCTGCTACTGCTTTACCAATTCTGAAGCATAGCCTGTTTATTGTAACCTGCTATTGATACCTTACCTGCTTATCCTAAACTGCTTAGTATAGGCTGGGTAGAGACCCACCAGAGACCCCAGTTTGTCCCCAGTTGCCATCGCTGGATTATCAGATGACCCGATCAACGTGATCGACAGCTAGGCCCCGGCACCGCACATCACCCCCTTAGTTGTACGACACTGCAATGTTACTATCGAGTGCCGAGGGTGATGCCTTGTGTAGCACTTCTGATGTTAACCCTGTAGAGTAGCTATTCGGTCGTGGTCCTCGAGGGTGATTCCTCCTTCACCACTTCCGATAACGACGCTGTCATGCAACTCCTCAAGTGTGAACCCATCGAGGGTGATTCCTCTGAGTTCACCTTGACGGATACATCGAGTACGAATCCAACGAGGGTGATACCTCGGATTCTTTAGATGTGATGGACACATGGATACTTGGACTTCACAACTGTTACTTGGAAAGGCGGGTCGACCCTGAGGGGTACCCGCGAGTGATGTGGAGACGGGTTGACCTGGATGTTACCCGAGAGATGAATACGAGGCGTGACCGGGCATTCTTAGCCCTTGCCGCAAGTCCTCGAGATGGGGCGATGGGGTCACATCGATCGAGAGTCTCTGCTCGTTACCGCACCCCCAATGTACTAACAATTTGGATATGTGATCTGAGTGGGCTTTTGGCCCGATAGCACTAACGATCATGTGGGAAAACTTATGGGCACTCTACATTGTATGCATCAGCCGAAAGCTTTGTTAGACGTCTAGTTCAGCATGGCGGCACGGACGGACCGACGCCATCCTGTAGTGGTGGTGCCTGGCTTCACCGTGTGCGCAACGACCCAGTGCACAGGGCGATGGCCCAAGACCCCTGAGTGCTTAGGATGTAGACCGACGGGGACCTCTCTGCTGAGCTCTAGGTAGGGCTGCGGTGTGTCGCTTGGCCGAGGCCGGGCATGACCCAGAATAGTGTGTCCAGCCAGAGTTAAGCGAGCGTGGTGGGTAAGTTGGTGCACCCCTGAAGGGAAGAACTAATTTATGCATAGCTGGATCCTCGGTAACGGACGCTCGGAGTTGTATCCCGATCGATACTACTAGAACTGGATACTTGTGATGAGAAATAGATAGTATGGCTCTGGGATTGCTTTCTCGCAGGTAGTCGAGAAAGGATCTCTGGCCGAGGTTGATACTGATTACTGCTACTACTCTATGCTGTGCTAATCTACACTCTTCTAATGCTACAAGACCGATGAAGATGCTAGTCTTCGATAGGACATGGCCTTCTCTCTATTCTGGCATTTCTGCAGCCCAGTCCACATATACAGCCTCCCTTTGGTAATGTTGGATATGTAGTGTAGATCCTTGCTTGCTGAGTACTTCGGATGAGTACTCACGGTTGCTTTGCTTTCTTTTTCCCCCATCTCCTTTTGGTGCAACCAGATGACAGAGCCCCGGAGACAGCTGCCCCCGCCGACAATCGCTAATACTACCCCCAGGGTGGATACTACTATGAGTTGGCCGACGAACAGGAGTAGGTTCGGAGGGTCCCAGGCAGGAGTCCTGCACCTTTCGATCATAGTGTTCTCTATTTCCCCGCCTTTTAAGGGCCTACATGTGTTTTCTTTTATATCTGTACTCAGATATCTGATGCGTCCACTGACGCTTTTATGCGAGCTTATGTATTTGAGTGCTCGAGGCCCCTGGCTTGTAATATAAAGCTTGTATGACTTTATTTATGTTTAGAGTTTGTGTTGTGATTTCCTCAAGTGAGTCCTTAGGCTTGATCGTGTGCATTTGCGTGTATGATTAGTGCACGATTGAGCCGGGGGCATCACAGGTTGGTATCAGAGCCGACTGCCTGTAGGAATTCCCATTTCTAACTCCTTGGCCAAAGTTGAGTCTAGTACCCGAAAAACTATTTTACTAACTTGGCTATGTGGCTTACGGGGCCTCGTCGCCAATTGGGTGGTATTAGTATCTTTTATTCCTTGTCTTTACTCTGGGACTCTGATCTCTTTTCTATTCGGGTTAAAGAATTTGCTAACTCTAACACTAGGTTCTCGTAACCGCTTCCTTCCAGAGTGCCCCTCATGCCAGATGATCGCTTGGTTCATCAGGAGACTCCGAAGATACTCCTCGAAGTTCCCGAGAACTTTGTGCACACTATCTTTGCAATTCCTTACCACCGATAAATCCCCATGGATAACATCATTTTCATTGTACCCTCATCCCCAGTTGCTCCTTTTGTTACAAGATACCCTTAATACTCTCCGTTGTTCCGAGAATCCTTGTGTCCTCTACTTTGCAGACTCTTTTCGCACTGCAGAAAATTCACTTAACCGGGAATCGTTCATCCCCAGTTGTTCATATGTCTCACAAAATTCTTCGAAATGCAAATTTGTTCTGCCGAAGATCCTCTGCAGCCTAGTGCTCTCCAAAGTCTTGTCTGCCTGCATTATGGTTAAATCCATATGTCTCGCAATATCCATTAGCATTCTTTGTCATTGTCATTCTGAGTCTATTGATTCAACATGAATGAGGATAATCCCTATCATTTGTCGATTCCTAGAATTCGTTCCTCTGGCTGGGACGTTATTCCGGACATGATCTGATTCTAGGCAAATTCCACCTTGATAGATTATCCATCTAGTTCTAATTAACTTACTCGTCTTTTGATCAGAGTTCTGCCTCTGATCGTTCATTCTGAAAGTCTTGATTTCTTTGTATTGAAACATTAAATTATTCAATTGTTTTTACAATCTGATGCCTTTGCATTCTTCTCCTTCTGGTTGAGTACCGATACTCACATCAGAACTCTTGTGGATCACCAGATCCATTGTTGGGTTGATATCCGGCAGTGTCCTTCATATTAAAAAATTTGGGCGCTCTTCCCCTGATACATATTGCCATTAGTAAATTGTATTCTCTGCTTTGTCAACCTTGCTTTGCTCTCAAGCTTGAGTTATTTACTCCTGAAGTTCGTGGTATATGTTCCTAAGATGCCCCAATGGGTTGAACCTATGTCTTCCCTAATCCGTGTGAACTCGAAAGTTATGCGAGTCATACTCTTCTGGTGCTTCATCAGATAAATCTTCAGCACTACAATTTCTTCGAAAGCGAGGAGTGAATGAAAGGTTATGCATTGAAGAAGTGGGAGTCGACCTTGAACCTTTGTGTTCATGCCCATGGACCCGATGTAGAACTTATCATGGAAGCTGCTCGTAAAAATAATAATCCGTTGTTATAAATTCATCTTGTATTTTTCTTTGATCCTTTGCAATCGTTTTTCCGACCATGATTGTTCTTCTTTAATCCCATTTCGCGGACAAGCTAAGGCACTTGTCTTCTGCGAATCGATATACCTGTCCAACCTCTATACTGAACTACCTCGAGCATTACCCCCCTACTATCTCGAGGATATCATCCTATTGTACTACGTTCTATGAATTTTTCCAATGGGGTGATACCTTGCCCTGTCATAGCCACTCCATGGGTTTTGGGTTGTCTTCAACTGAGACCACCGAATAACGAATCGATTCCGCTCGGTGATTCACACTAGTAGAAAACGGGCCTTTAGTCCCGGTTCCAGAGGGCCTTTAGTCCCGGTTCTGGAACCGGGACTAAAGCCCAAAACCTTTAGTCCTGGTTTGCTTACGAACCAAGACTAAAGGAGCTCCACGCGGCTGGTTTCTGGAGCTCCACCTTTAGTCCAGGTTGGTAACACCAACCGGGACTAAAGGAATTTTTTTGAAATTTGGTTTTTTTGGATTTTTTTGAAAAAAAAATTGAATTTTTTTTGAAATTTATTGTGAATTTTTTTTTATTTCTGAATTATTTGACAATTTAATCTCTAATCACCCCTCATCACTGCTCAAGTATGTACCACTCATTCCAAATCGTCTAACTTCCCGGCTGGTCACCCATCCTCTCACTACCCCAGCCTAAGCACGCTTAACTCCTGAGTTCTATTCTCCCTAGTTTCCAAGTCTGCACTTGCTGTTTTCCTGACAATAGCAAGCTGTCAATCCTATTAACCCTTAGGAGTTGAACTTGAGCATGAAGCACCGTTTGAGTTTGAAACTATTATTCTAAAAAACTATAATTAATTAGTAACACTAATATTTCTTGAATAAGTAGTTTGACCATAGTTTGACCAAAAATTCAGAATGCATTAAAAAACTTAAATTTGAGGATAACTTTTTTTCCTTTCAGAATTTGAGGATTCTAAAAATTTGTAAAACGGCCTATGGCGGTCGAAATCGGAACCGGATTTTCGTGCTGAACATTTTGATATATTATACGTTTTTTTCGACATCGTATGCAAAAGTTATAGCCGTTTTACTTTTTCATAACACTTTTTTGCAAAACATGTCGAAATTTATGCTTTTTAATTTTCCTAACTAGTAGATGTAGTAACATAACTACATCTCGAATGATTTTATTTTTTGAAGTTTTTATCATTTTCTTTTGTTTTTTTTCAAAACTGAAATGGCGATATGGGGGGTAGAGTTTGATGGTGTCCAACAGAAGCATACTACAACATGGTGTCCATCCAATCCTATCGTCGACTACATCTGCTAGCAATGTCCCAGACAGAGTCACAACTAAGGTTAACCAAGGCAAAGTCACGTTCTATTAAAGTGGCAAAAAGAATTAATTTTAATATAGCAAAACTAATTCTATCAACTATTATTAAAGGCTAAACAACTAGTAATACAAAAGTTTAGCAAAATTAATATTAATTAATTATAAAAATTTATGTACTGTTGTCTAACAGAAGCATACTACAACATGTTAAAATCTACAGAAAGAACTAACTAAAAATAATTGAAAACAACAATTAAAGGACTAAAACAACTATATAAGCAAAACAGTACTGTTTTAATTAAAATCATAATATAAATTATTCTAAAAATATCCAAATAAATCTTACTATGACAACAATCTAACATGTGACTAGGAACAAAAAGAATTAAATTAAAAACTATTTTTAAACTCAAATTATTCACAATCTAGGGTTTGAAGCAAATTTGAACAAATTCATATTTAAATCATTCAATTTTGAAAACTAATGGCACAAACAGAAACTAGACAAAATTTTGAATCTAATGCAAAAAGAATCACTCAAAAACATCAAATATCCTAAAAGATATAAGCAATTTAAAACAGAAACTAAACACAAAAAACAAATGGAAAAACAAAAAACAAATTTCAAAACACCTTTAGTCCCGGTTCGTGGCTCCAACCGGGACTAAAGGTGTACCTTTAGTCCCGGTTGGAGCCACGAACCGGGACTAAAGCCTCAACCCCTTTAGTCCTGGTTCGTGGCTCGAACCGGGACTAAAGGTCTAACCTTTAGTACCGGTTGGAGCCACGAACCGGGAGTAAAGGGCATCGCACCCTTTAGTCCCAGTTCGTGTCTCAATCCGGGACTAAAGGTCCCATTTGAGCCGGGACTAATGCCTGCCCAGCGCCCTAGCCACTCGAACCGGGACTAATGCTCAAATTAGTCCCGGTTTGTAATGCAACCGGGACTAATATGTAGATTGAGCTTGGACCAAAGCCCTGTTTTCTACTAGTGTCAGCACTCCTAGTACTTTGTTGCTGGGGAGTTGGATACTCCATCACATCATTCCTTGCCTGATCAGCTATATGCTTGTCGTGCTAAATTCTAACTGTGCTACCTGGCCCTTCTTTCCGAAGCACAATTTTTGAGGATGAGCGAAGCTTACGTCGTTCCTCTCATCTTATCATTTCACCTCGAACAACAAACTTGATTTCGAGCTTGTGTCGTACCTGTGGTTCCAATAACCTTTCGCTTAACCATTATCTTTACTTGAAACACCATGTTATTGCTACCTCGAAGCATGACTGTGGTATTCCGAATATCATTGAGATCATGTGGAAGCGCAATGCTACATGTTTCTTGATCTGTTATCCACACCCCGTTGTGTGGGTAATATCATGATTCTTCCCTCACCCCTTTGTCTAAATACTTTTGAACTTGCTGTCCTATCATGTATATCGTGCTCCGCTTTTCCTTGGGAAAGGATATACTCCTAGTTCTTGTGTGCAAACACATCTTCCTTCCCATTGGGTAATTTGAATAATCAATTAATCATTTTTCCTTTCCATTGGTTTGTTTAACTTTTCTTGTGATCTATATGATATAAGCAGAAATAATTCCCTGCTTATAAAACACCCCGATGTACAATCTTGTCAGTGAGACCCTGTTACTAATGTTGATGACATTCCGGTAACCACCGATGGAAGAGAACTTTGCCTATTGGTCCGCCTCGTTCAACGAGCAGGAAAATGGTTCTCTTCGTCCCTCGCCCTTGGTACCGATGTTTTCGCCGACATAACTGACAGGCTATCCTCTGACATGCCTTGCTAACATGACCGTGCATTACGTCAGCGTCCTTCCTACTTTTGTACCACATGGTGGCCCCATAACCCACAGTTCCACAGGATTGGAACCTGACTCTCCTGTACATCATTAACTCCAAAGTATCCTTTGCTCTTTGCCTTGTGTGTTATCACGAGCCACCCTCCGAGAGATGATCTATTCCCAATGCTCTGAACCCCTTTTTCACACTCTGTTCAGATATCGATCATTTGTCCATTCGCTTGAAACTTCCTATTGTACCTTCATACTTTGCTCTCGATGTTTTCTTAAGTTTCAACTCGAGAGATAATTCTGCCACTCCCTCAATTGTCCATCAGATAATCGACCCTACGAGGGTCAGATCTCCTGAAGTTACCCTTCACTTCCCCACTTAAATCTTGGGACGAGATTTCTTGTAGTGGAGGAGATTTGTAACACCCCCATGTATCAACTATAGTGATCACCTCTTAAACATGCCAAGTCATCATCATTGCAACTCTTGATCACAGTGGATAAGCATCTCATTTCAAACTTCTTCTCTGAGTTCTATTCAAATTCAAGTGAAATATTAAGTTGCTCAAACACTGTTGGAAAAATGTTCATTAAATAACAAATAATCCAGAGGCAATTCTAAAATTAAGATCAACATTAATGGGATTATTAAAGTGACTCTGACAACATGAAGCAGTGACTAAAACAGCCACTTTAATCCATTTGCGTTTAATCCAAAAATCGAATGATTTCAAATATTACCCCAACCATTTTGTGGCAGTGCCAAATATTGCAGTTATATTTATGGGGAAAGCTACACATTTTTCAAAAGTTATTTGGTGGCCTAACAATTTGCAAATCTGAAACTGTAAACCAAAACAAAAAAATAGAAAGAGGTTAGGGAGGAACTGTGCACTTACCTCGGCTTGTTGCAACAGTGCCAGGCCCGGCCCATCTTTCGCTCTCCTCCTACCTCTCTCCTCTCTATCATCTCCACAGCGCCCCCGCGCACGCGCTCACCCCTGGCGCCCCCCTCTGCTGCTCGACACTGCACCTCACCGCTCGCCGTGGGTGGATAAGAGCCCCCTGGCTCCCCACTGAACCCTCTGGTCTCTCTCCTGTCCTCTCCTCTCCTCTCTTCTTCCCCCCATGCCCGAGCGCCTCCACGTGCGCATCACCGTCGCCAACGCTGCCACCGGCCAGAGGCCTCCCCGAGCCACGCAGGCAAGTCCAGGAGCTCCACCGCGCACCTCCACGTCGTCTCCACCCTCAAGCCCGAGCCGGGAAGCCGTCAAGTCACAGCCATCGAGCCGCTCCCCACCGCCACGGCTACCGTCAATCTGCCTCGAACACCGCCGCTCTGGCACCTCCCCGGCTCCCCTAAGCTTCTCCCCGGCCCCACTGTGAGCGCCGCCCTTCTTCCCCTCTCTTTCCTACCTCTCGCACGCTGCCTAGCAAGCCGTAACCGAGGACGATAGCTGGCTGTGGCCATGGCGCCTCCGTGAGCTCATAGCCATCGCTGCCGAACCCCTCGTGTCGAACCGATGTCGCCGCCGTGCTCAGCACATCTTGGGGAGCCCGGTGACACCGCCAGCTCCTCCCCTCGCACTCCCTAGGCTCGATGCCATCCTCACCCGAATCCGGCGGCCGCCCATCTCGCCGCCGGCGATGCTTGAGACCTCCCCCGCTCCGTTGGTTGCCGCAGATGGACGCTGCGCTCCACGCCCGTTCGAACGGGACAAACCACGCCCTTCCCCGTGCCCTGTAGGAGAAACCCGACGACCTCTCATGCAGCACCGCCATCCGTTGGGTCACCGGCGTTAAGCCGCCGGTGCGCGCACAGTATAAACACCGGCGGGGCCGACCATCAGGTCATTAGCCCACTAACCCGTGCCTAAGCACCCACTGACATGTCGGGCCCCAACTGTAGCTAATTAATTAAGTTAACTAACTAACTGCTAATCTGAGACACTGACTACCGTGCCCCACCCCCCACTAATTATCTAATTAGATTAGTTAATTCTGTTTACTGCTAACTGTCACTGCCTAACGGGTCCCACCCGCTAATTAATCTATTTAACTAAATTAACTACTGTTAGGACTAAACAGTCACTGACCAGTGGGGCCCACTGGTCAGGATTGACTCTGGTCAGCCAGAGTTGACTGCTGACATCACTGTAATGTCATGCTGACATCATCATTTACTATTCTGGATATTTCGGAATTAATTAAATAAGATAATTCCAGAAAATGACTAAAACTCTAGAAAATCGTATCTTTTAAACCGTAGCTCGGATCGAAAAACTTTATATATGAAAGTTGCTCAGAACGACGAGACAAATCCGAATATGCGGTCCGTTCATCTGCCACGCGTCCCTAGCATAGAGAACATGCAACCATCCCCCTCCATTTCATCTGTCAGAAAATGCCAAACTTCGGGAAAACATTCCCGGATGTTTCCCCCCTTCCCGGTATTGAGTAGCACTGCGTTAGGTCACCCCTAACACCGCTTAGTGTCATGTCTTGCTTTGTGATTGCTTTTATTGCCGTGTATTTATTGTTTCCTCCCCCTCTTCTTTGTCGATAGAGCCCAGTACCGACGCAGCTCCGGAGATCGACGACCCCTGACGACCCTGCCTTTGCCGCCGAGCAACCAGGCAAGCACCCCCCCTTGAGCATGCCTATATCGCCTATTCTCTTCTTTCTTGTGCTTGCATTAGAATTGCTGCTGCTACTGCTTTACCTATTCTGATGCATAGCCTGTTTATTGTAACCTGCTATTGATACCTTACCTGCTTATCCTAAACTTCTTAGTATAGGTTGGGTAGAGACCCACCTGAGACCCCACTTTGTCCCCAGTTGCCCCCGCTGGATTATTAGATGACCCGATCAACGTGATCGACAGCCAGGCCCCGGCACCACACATCACCCCCCTTAGTTGTACGACACTGCAGCGTTACAATCGAGTGCCGAGGGTGATGCCTCGTGTAGCACTTCTGATGTTAACTCTATAGAGTAGCTATTCGATCGTGGTCCTCGAGGGTGATTCCTCCTTCACCACTTCCGATAATGACGCTGTCGTGCAACACCTCAAGTGTGAACCCATCGAGGGTGGTTCCTCCGAGTTCACCTTGACAGATACATCGAGTAGGAATCCAACGAGGGTGATACCTCGGATTCTTCAGATGTTATGGACACACGGATACTTGGACTTCACAATTGTTACATGGAAAGGCGGGTCGACCCTGAGGGGTACCCGCGAGTGATGTGGAGACGGGTTGACCTGGACGATACCCGAGAGATGAATACGAGGCGTGGCTAGGCATTCTTAGCCCTTGCCGCAAGTCCTCGAGACGGGGCAATGGGGTCATATCGATCGTGAGTCTCTGCTCGTTACCGCTCCCCCAATGTACTAACGATTTGGATATGTGATCTGAGTTGGCCTTTGGCCCGATAGCACTAACCATCACATGGGAAAAGTTATGGGCACTCTGCATCGTATGCATCAGCCGAAAGCTCTGTCAGACGTCCAGCTCAGCATGGCGGCACGGACGGACCGGCTACATCCTGTAGTGGTGGTGCCTGGCTTCACCGTGTGTGCAACGACCCGGAGTGCATAGGGCGATGGCCCAAGACCCCTGAGTGCTTAGGATGTAGACCGGCGGGGACCTTTCTGCTGAGCTCTAGGTAGGGCTGCGTTGTGTCATTTGTCCGAGGCCGGGCATGACCCAGAATAGTGTGTCCGGCAGGAGTTAAGTGAGCGTGGTGGGTAATTTGGTGCACCCCTGCAGGGAAGAACTAATCTATGCATAGCCGGATACTCGGTAATGGACGCTCGGAGTTGTATCCCGATCGATACAACAAGAACTGGATACTTGTGATGAGAAATGGATAGTATGGCTCTGGGATTGATTTCTCGCAGGTACTCGAGAAAGGATCTCTGGCCGAGGTTGATACTGATTACTGCTACTACTCTATGCTGTGCTAATCTACACTCTTCTAATGCTGCAAGATCGATGAAGATGCTAGTCTTGATAGGACTAGGCCTTCTCTCTATTCTGGCATTTCTGCAGCCCAGTCCACATATACAGCCTCCCTTTGATAATGTTGCATATGTAGTGTAGATCCTTGCTTGCTGAGTACTTCAGATGAGTACTCATGGTTGCTTTGCTTTCTTTTTCCCCCATCTCCTTTTGGTGCAACCAGATGACAGAGCCCCGGAGATAGCTACCCCTGCCGACGATCGCTACTACTACCCCCAGGGTGGATACTACTACGAGTTGGCTGACGACCAGGAGTAGGTTCGGAGGGTCCCAGGATGGAGGCCTGCGCCTTTCGATCGTAGTGTTCTCTTTTGCCCCGCCTTTTAAGGGCCTATCTGTGTTTTCTTTTATATCTGTACTTAGATATCTGATGCTTCCGCTGACGCTTGTATGTGAGCTTATGTATTCAAGCCCTCGAGACCCCTGGCTTGTAATAAAAAGCTTGTATAACTTTATTTATGTTTAGAGTTGTGTTGTGATATCTTCAAGTGAGTCATTAGGCTTGATATTGTGCATTTACGTGTATGATTAGTGCACGATTGAGCCGGGGGCGTCACACCCGAGACGCCGGCCGTCGCCCGAGCCCGCCCTTGCCCTCACCGCCGCCACCCGAGGCCGCCCTCGACCTCACCCCCGCCGCCCTCGACCTCACCGCCGCCGCACTCGACCTCGCCGCTGCCGCCCGAGCCCTCCCTGGACCGTCGCCGCCCAAGCCCGCCTGAGCCACGGACC